>OZ012610.1:21820404-22196080 GCA_963942555.1 Aleiodes leptofemur
TCAAACGTTCGAGCAATATTGGACCATTAGTCGATTTTCATTAATAATTAATAGTTCTTTCCCTTTTTTTCACCTTTTTCTTTTATTTTTTTCATGTCTATTTATGTTCCTTATCACCCAGCAGATTTTTTTTACCTCGCAAACTGCCCACAGTGAACATAATTGCAATTAATTTGAATTTTTGGCACACTTTAAAAGTTTAAACTAATTTTTTTGGTAATTTTCATGTTTTTTTCTTTTAATTTAATCACACGAAGAGATAAAAAGAGTTGATTTCCAAAAATTTAGTTTGAACAGGCTTAATTGTTTTTTAAATTTGACTAAAATCTCCACATATTTTTTTCATTTTACTTTTTAATCTTTTTGTAAAATTCGATAAATTTGAAAAATCGAATTTCAATTTAGTTACAACCGTGATTATTACTTAAAGGCGGTAACTCAATACACAATTTTTTTCTTAAAAGTGCTTATTTTTTTTTTTTTCACCTTTTCTCACATTTTTTTTTTCTTCTTTTTTCATCTAAAATTCGATGTGCTCGTCCTCAACAATAACAATTGAATATGAATTAGAAAAATAACATTATATTGTAGACAACAATCGGTTACAGTGTATATATAAGTGTAGCGGTATTAATATTTATATATAATAATTTTTTTTTTTCTGCATTTTTTTTTCATTTTTTTTTATTATTTACGTGACCATTGGCGCGAAGTGTTGTTCAAATTCAATTTAAATTATCTGTTACACATAAAGTCTTGGTCATTATATTGAGAATAATTGTTGCGGATCGGATTGAAAAATTACACAGTATTATTACATGAATTTTAAATTCAATAAAAGACTTTTTAATAAATTTAATTTTTTTTTAATTTAAAAATATTGTTCATCACTTCGCGTCATTGGCAAAAAATTGTGGACAGATTTGAGACGGTGTACAATACTATTTCTTCTTTCTCCCATTTTTTTTTTCCTTTTTTTTTCATCATCATCTTAAAATTCAACTTGTGCTACAACTTTCCCACCAATTAAAATTCAATTTATTCTCCCATTATTACACGTATTTTTTTTTTAAACTAAAAAACACATACTATGCAAAAATCTAGTGTCACGGCTTTTACGGACAGACATCGATTCAATATATATATATGTATTATATATATATTTTTTTTATTATTTAATATATCTATTAAATATAATTTTATATGTATATAATAATTTATATTACAATTAAGATTGCTCATTGTCAATTCATCAATTTTTTTTTATCACATTTAGTACAAGTTGAAAAATATCTCTAACATTTATGTCAAAATTTTCCGCATTGCAAATTGAGCATTTTGTAATTTTTTTACTATTTTTCTTTTTTCTCTTCATTTTTCAATTTTTTCATTCGCATTTTCTATTTTACTTTATTCGAATTTTTTGTGTTTTTTTGGAAAATTACAAAATACTCCAAATCCGCATCGCATTTACTGACTCTTTCGCTTTGGCGTTTTTATATAATTAATAATAATAATAATAATAATAATAATATATGAATACGAATAATATTTCTAAATAGGTACGATAAAAACGATCATAGTTATACGGCCACGAGAGTTTATTTTTAAATCACAGTGCAAGTGTAATTATATTTTTTTTATTTGCAATTTAAAATTTTGAGAATAGAAATAGAACAAAAAACGAACCTGTCGCTTTATCCTCATTTTAATTGAATTTAAATTAATTTCCAATTTGTGCATTTTTACGTTTCTTCCTAATAAATTGGTCGCATGAAACGAAAAAATGTGCAGAAGATGAAAAAAAAAATTATATTGCATGAATTTCATAAATAATTCAATTAAAACATACAAAATCCGAGTTCACCAGCTCGGCAATTAATGATTAAATTCGTTTGAAAAAAAATTAATCATCAAATTACAATTACACTGTGTGTAAAAATACATTTTTAGATTCTACACAGACAGGGTTACTTAATTTTCCATTTTTTTTTCCAAAATTTTTAGTTTTTTTAGCTATACTTGTTAAGATTAGACACCAAGGACACCGAGACTTTGAGGAAAAATTGAAAAAGGAGAAAATTTTCAAGATTTTTCATTAAATATATAAATTTTTTTTCCTACATTTTATTTAATTTTTTTTATTTTTTCTAATAAACGGGATTATTTTTTAATACTAATAATGATAGTACTAAGATAGGTACTATAGATGCCTGTTTATCTAAATAATGTCGTTCCGTGTATGGGCGGACCAAAGTACACCGAGGATTGAGCAAACTGTTATTGCACGGAACGTTATTTTTTTTTTTTAATTTTTTTTTTTAATTTTTACATCTCGGACTACTTTGCTGCTTTCAACAATTTTTAAACTCTTCTTAATTCCTCATTTTACGTTTTTTTTTTTTAGGGACATGGCGAATTTTTCGTCTTCACTGAATCTAATTTCTAAATTAATATAAACAATAAATAAACTATGGAAGCGCATTAATGCAATGGGATTAAACAATATAGTAGTGATTATAGTTTATTTCATCTTCTTTTTCTTTTTTTTATCGAGGTAATTATATCATTAATTTGTACGCATTTGTGTGTGTCCGTGTTCTTTTTTTTCGTCTTTTGTGTGTGTAGAATATAGCCGATTTTTTTATTTACTTCTTTTATTCGTTTATTTTATTTCATTAATTTATTATTCAAAAATATAATGATTCGCACGGTCCCTTATTGAATCGAGCATTTAATCACGAGAATTCTATCTTTTTTCTTCCCATTTCCATTCAAATTCATCATTTTATGTTCCTCAATTAACTATTTCCTTTTTTTTTAAATTCACTTAGCATTATTTGGCTATATCCTCGGAACATCGAATAAACCAGTTAAAAACATTGTATATGTCCTATCTACCTATACACAGTATGTAGATATAATGGGTTTTTTTTTTTCATCATTATTATTATTTTTTTTTTAATTTTTTCAATTTTTCGTTCAGTTTTTTCCTTTTTTTTCTTGTATATCGTAAACATACTAAATAATATTTAAATTACATTTATTATGAATTAGTAAATAAATTGGTAATTAATTAATTAAATTTAAATTATTACTTTTTTTTTCATATTTTCTTACACGTATATCACATCTGATCGTTCAGTCAATATAGGAAGACCCTTGCCTCCGCCACGCGCGACCTGCTTACATATTTAAAACTCCCTAATCGTTTCTTCCTTCTTTTTTTTTTGTTTTTTTCCTAAATTTTGAGTGTTTTTTTATCAATTAATTTTTTTTGCAATTTTCATTCATTGAGTTTTTGTCGCTTTTTTTTGGAATTCATTCTAAAACCGTCTTGCCGATAAATTTAACTTCACAAAATGGACTAAAACCTAGACACTCATTTTTTTTGGAATTTTTCGGAATTTTCTCAATTTTTTTTCATTTTTGTATGCTTGCAATTAATTTTTTTAAGTCAATTAATTCAGTTTTTTTTTGGTAAAAATTTGAAATCACCATCGAATATCGATATAATACACTTAGTTAATGTTAATTCTTATAGTATAAATATAGGAACATTCATTAAATATATAATTTCAATATTTGCTACTTTTTTTTTTTAATTGTTAATATTAGAATTTAAATATATATATATTTATTTTTATTATTATTATTTAATAGATGTTATTTGGTGTTGTATAGGTAGATGTTCGAAATTATCATGAATTCACCGGTGATTTTATAATTATTTTAAAATGCCCATTAATTCCTCAGTGCTGTGGGCTTAAAATCACTTTTAATCATCTCAATGAGATATTCTTGAAATAAAAATTTAAAAAAAATCTGACATTTATATTCCACGGTTATAAATTTTATAATTAAAACATCACATCTTTCATATTCGTTGTCGAGAATTTTCTCCTTTTATTTCTCTCTTTAAAAAAAAAAAAATAAAAAAAAAAGTCAAGTGTGGGCACATTCACTGAATCTTATTCATGAAAATTCATTGTGATTATACTCGTTTAAGGGTGGAATATATTTTAATTCAAGTATTTTAATTTATCATTTCAAATTATTCGTACTTTTTTTTTTCACAAAGTGCAGATTTTTAAATTGTCTTGAGGTAAATTCACTCGCGAAAGTCATAATCAAAAGTATATTTTTGTCTTGTGATCGACAAATTGTTGAATTACATGAGATGGGAAAAAATTTTGCGGATTTTGAGTGCTAAAATTTCCTTTTTTTTGAAAATATAACGAGGGAAAATCGTCTGACGACTGCAAAAAATTGTGTCAAGATGTAATCACATAATCCGAACACACGCATTGGCTTTTTTAACATAATTTAGGGGAAAGATGGGGCAATACGGACATAAGGGGTAAAATGGACACATTTGAGTTTTTATGCATATGTTATGAAAAAATCTTTAAATGAATGAAATTATTGGAGATGGATTTTTTTTAATGATTCCATTGGAAAGCTGAGGAAATTTTAGTCGAGAAATATGTGCCAGAACTAATTTTTCTCAATTTTTTGAGAATTCGATTTTTTCTGGCTTTTTTGAGGGGTAAAAGACTTTCGATTTTTGAGCAAATTCAGTTTTTTGGAAATATCTCTAGTTCTATTGGTCGTAGCGACCTGGGACCGATTTTAAATGAAAGATGAGATCATTTTCCATCGATTTATGGGGTTTTGGATTGAAAAATATCGATTTTTTACATAGTTATAAGGCAAAAACCGATGATCATAATTTTTCACAAAAGTTCCCATAACTATCTGAAAAATCGATATTTTCGAATTCAAAACCCCATAAATCGATGGAAAATGATCTCACCTTTCATTTAAGATCAGTTTCATATCGCTACGACCAATAGAACCGGAGATATTCCAAAAAAACTGAATTTTTCCAAAAATCGAGATTTACCCCTCAAAAATGCCAAAAAAAAATCAAATTCTCAAAAAATTAGAAAAAATGAATTTTAGCATTCGATATTTGCCTGAAATTTCTTCAGCTTTTCGATAGAATCATCAAAAAAAATCTATCTCCTACTGTTTCATTACAATGTCCATTTTGCCCCACACTCCCCAATCATTTCAAAATCGGTATCTTCTGCACAAAACCATCAAAAAATTGATAATTTTTTGATTAACCATGCAATTAGTTTTGGAAAAAAATCGTAACAACAATTCTCGAGATAAACAGGAAACTTTGCATTCTTTTAAATACTTGATTGGCCTCCTGCACGTTAATTAAACAGATTTTCATTGTTAATATCTCGCTTAAAAATCGACGAAAAAAAATTTCATTTTTTAAAATTAAATGTAAGACACTTTTCTTCATCTCATCCTTCAATTCCATCAAATTCTTAAGAAAAGTCGTTTTGCGAGTGAACTACCTTAACATTTCTTTCTCTTTTTTTTTTTTTTTTTTTTTTACAAAATAGGCAAAACTCGATGTTTCAAGTTTTTTTTTGTATTTTTCGCATTGTGATGACAGAGTGAAGTGCAATATCGAATGATCACATGTGGAAATACATACGTATGCAATCCGATAGGTGAAAATACGACACGTCCATCAATAGAGAAGAGGGAGTGAAGAGGGGAGGGGGGAGATGCAGTTAGTAACGTTGTTGAGTACAGAAGCTGAATGCGTTCTCCAGTATCACTTTGTTATCAGACTCGCCACTTGCATCGATACCGATCTGTGATCGATTCCTTTTTTTTACTTTCATTAATTCAATTCATTTTCATTATTTAATGGTTTAAAGGAATAAAACGATTTCCACTCGACTACTATTCAATTAATTAGTTCTAAAATTGAGTTTTCAGTTAAAAACGACTGTTTAAAAATCAATTTCCCTCAATTTACGAGATTTTCGGTTATAAAATTTTTTAAAAATCATTTTTTGTATTTTTTTAATTTTTTTTTGTAGATAAAATTGAATGAAATTTTTTTGCGCAAGCACTGAGGATTTTTTTTCTTATATTCTCGATTATTTGAATGAAACACAAGCATAAATGGACAATTTGCTATGATTTAGATTTGAGACTTGGTTTCTTTCGTTTTTTTTTTCACCAGTGAATGATAAAACAATACCAATACGAGTTTTAAAATCTACAATTTCCTTAACAATTCTACAATAAAATTACACTTAAGAATTTCGGCCTCTCGAACGCGCACAACCGGTCTCCATTGGTTTTTTTTTTCTTTTTTTGGCTATTTTCTTTGTAATTTGAGAGGATATCATTAAGTCAGTTATAGTAAATTTGAGTTGGACTGGGCTATGAGGCAATGGAGACACGGACGGTCGGCGAACGGACCTAAATCATTAATTAGCACCTTCAATCAACTTCGTTCACCGGATTTTCATTAATTTTATGGTTAATGAGCTTGGATGGGGACAATAATTCATGTGTTTTCCTAGGCCTAGGAGTTACTCCACTTTCATTAATTTCTCGAGACTTTTGGAAATTAATTCGAAAAAAAAATTGGAAGAATAGAAATTTTCCGATTTAAAAAAAGTGGAAAAATTCAATTTTTAGAATTTTTCTATTAGAAATTTTTTTAGACTATTTTCTTGAAGTCTTGAAATATTGAGAAAAAAACACAATATTTCGAGTTTTTTGCGAATTTCTTCATATCTGCTTGTTGCAGCGAGTTAGCATTGATTGCAAATAAAGGCTAAAATCATTTTTCATCGATTTTATTGAGAAATAAATCAATTTTTTGAAATTCATTCGATTTCAGTGATTTTCAATCAAATTTCTGAAAATTGATTTTTCTCACACGATTTCCATGAGAAATTTCTCTTGGATTCTGATGGAAATATTGGAAAAAGTCTAATTTTCATCACTCTCACAATATATCCATACTCTTGGAAAACTTCCCGTTTGAAAAAAGTGGAAAAATTCAATTTTCCGATTTTTTCGAGTCAAAACTCTTTTTTACGCTATTTTCCTAAAATCTTGAAATATAAAAAAAATTCGAATATTTCAAGATTTCCACGAATTCCTTTACATCTACTTGTCGCAGCAAATGAGTATTGATTTCGAATAAGTGCTAAAATCATTCTTTATCGATTTTAATAAAGAAAAATCAATTTTTTAAAATTAATTCGATTCAACAAATTTTCCATTGAAAATTCTAAAAATTGATGTTTTTCACTATTTCGATAGAAAATTTTCATTGAATTCCGCTGAGAACATTGAAAAAAACGCTCATTTTAATTATTCTCTCATATATATACGCTTTTGATAATTTGGCACTTAATAGAACGAGAAGAATCTGGTTGACCGTTAAAAACTCTTAATTGATTCATTGAAATGATTGTGCAATTACTTTCACATTTTTTTAAAAATTGTGCAACAACAATTAGCAGAATTCCACAGTAACGTTAATTGCTTAAATTTCATTTTTTTTTAAATAAATCCCCCACAATTCTCTTGTTAATTCCATAAAAATTGTGCGTAATCGACGATGGAAAAAAGCCATTAAAAAAATAACGAGAATCTCTGTTAATTAATCAATTAAATTGAATTAAATTAAATTGAAAAATGGTACAACAAACATATAAATTGAAAAAAAAAAGTAGCCTCGAGACAATCAACAGTTAAATATTGATGAATCGATTGTCCCGCATCCGTGGCAGCTCATAGCACAAATATCCGGTGTTTATCAATGGTACGGACAGAGTTTAATGGACAAAAGTAAAGCCGTTTAGATGAGCTTGTACATACACAACTGTTACAATTAATATATATTAACTACATATTTAATTTTTTTTTTTACTTTATATTCAAATACACTGAGGGAAAAAAACGATTTTCTAGAAATAAAAATAATTTTGAGACAAAACTGTTTTTTTGTTATTTGCAATAAACAATGGTAAGAAAAATAGAGAATTTAATTGAGAGAAATCAATACCTATTTCTCTCGATATTAATTGATTTAAGGTTGAAACTGCAACAGATCCATACTCATTTTTTGTTATTTAAATTTTCTAACTGATGATGATAAATAAACAATTGTTTGTCCAAATTTCTATTCTGCGTGGATTCAATCTCGATCATATTTGACATTAATATTTTTATGTGGAATTTTTATCAAATAATAATGGATTTGCACGAAATAGGAAATCTTAGTCCAAATACACAGAGAAAAATGTTCTCTTAATTTAAGAATGTGCAGTCACTTAATTTAAGAATGGGCAGGTCACTTGGATTAAGAAAGAAAAAGTCACTTGATTTAAGTGAGAACAGTCACTTGATTTAAGTGAGAAAACGCACTTGATTTAAGTGAGTTTTGCTTTCTTAAATTAAGAAAGAAAAAGTCACTTGATTTCAGTGAGAAAAATCACTTAATTTAAGTGAGTTTTACTTTCTTAAGTTAAGAAAGAAAAAGTTACTTAATTTAAGCGAGAAAAGTCACTTAATTTAAGTGACTTTTACTTTCTTAAATTAAGAAAGAAAAAGTTACTTGATTTAAGTGAGAAAAGTCACTTAATTTAAGTGGCTTTTTCTTTCTTAAATTAAGAAAGAAAAAGTCACTTGATTTAAGTGGCAAAACACACTTGATTTAAGTGAGTTTTACTTTCTTAAATTAAGAAAGAAAAAGTCACTTGATTTAAGTGAGAAAAGTCACTTAATTCAAGTGGCTTTTTCTTTCTTAGATTAAGAAAGAAAAAGTCACTTGATTAAAGTAGCAAAACACACTTGATTTAAGTGAGTTTTATTTTCTTAAGTTAAGAAAGAAAAAGTTACTTAATTTAAGCGACAAAAGTCACTCAATTTAAGTGACTTTTACTTTCTTAAATTAAGAAAGAAAAAGTTACTTGATTTAAGTGAGAAAAGTCACTTGATTTAAGTGAAAAAACGCACTTGATTTAAGTGACTTTTACTTTCTTAACTTAAGAAAGAAAAAGTCACTTGATTTGAGTGAGAAGACTCACTTAATTTAAGTGACCTGCACATTCTTAAATTAAGAAAACATTTTTCTCTGTGTATACCCCAATTTGGCTCAAAACCGGAATGTATTTTTCGTCCAACTATTCTCCAAAAGATTTATCTCATTGATTGATGTAAATTTACTCAAATCCATCCTAAATAGTTACGAGAATTCGTCCAAAACATGAATTGTTTAAACGGAAAAAATCCACTGGCAAACACCATTCCCCGATTTACATGAAAACTATATAATATTCCTAGAAAATATTTTTTTTTCTCAGTGTATTCATTTAAATTGTATCCCTCCTTCATTGTCATCAAACACATCTCCCAAATTCTTTGGCTTCGACGACTATTCATATAAAATCCACGGATTCATAATATTTCATGGCTATTTTCTCTTTTTTTTTTCATTAAAAAAAAATTTAAAGAAAAAACATTTTCTCTCTTTCATTACATTTCTCTTCTTTCTTTTTATTTTTATTTATTCTCCTTTTAATCAGTACGTTACGATGGACGACGAGTGTGTCTGTGTGTGTGTTAGTATTTTCTTTGTGCGTGTAGATAGATGAACGAGGAAAATGAAAATTTATTGCTATCCACGTAAAAGGATTCGGGATTCAAAGGCACCAGCACGCTCTCAGCGGAAGGACGAGTCGAATCGATTCTTTTTCATATTTGTTTCATGTGTTCTTCTTTCATTTTTCTTCTTTTTTTTTATCTTCTCCTCATCCCCCATTTATTTTTAGTTTCATTATTTCTGTGGTGTCATCCGCGCGTCCTTCCGTTCCATGCACACGTCGTCGTCACCTCCATTTTTATTTTCAAACGAGTTATTTTTTTTCTTCGGCCTTTCTCTCTTTTTTTAATACCACTTCGATTCTCTTGAAGTTTAATAGGGGAAACTGTAGAAAAACACATTATCACGCTATCGCGACATAATTAACCATAACGCAATTGTCACAGTTATAATTAATACAAGTTATTTTCCATAACTTCAATTATTTATGTGAGCTTCTTCTTCATTTTTTTAATAATAAATCCGTTGAATTTTGGTTTTTCAGAAATTATGAGTTGCACTCTTCATTGAATAATTTCTTCTTTCTTTTTCTTATGTCTCGATCAATGGAAGATTGAAATTGCCATTCTTTGGTATTCGAAGTCCTCTTATCACAAATTATTATCTCCCTAAATCCGCAGTAAAATACCAAATTTACTACATCATTTACATTTCGTTGATACTTAATTTCATTTAATCAACAATAAACTAAAGAAAAAAATCTTCTAAAATGCCCATTTTTCCTCGTAATTGACAAATATTCAAAGGGCAATAATTAAAGATTCTTGCTTAAAAGCATAAAGCACCAAACACCCAATTTGGCAAATACAAGAATAAATCAATAAAATCAGAGAAAAATCAATTTAACGTTGATGAATATGAGTGGTTAGATGTTTCGATAGATAATCAGCTCTCGCAAAGCATTTTCCGCACATTTCGCAATGATAGGGTCTTTCACCCGTATGGATTCTGAGATGTCGTGTCAAATCGCTTTTGCCTCCAAAAGCTCTTGCACAAAATAGACAGACAAATGGTCGTTCACCAGTATGCTTACGTACATGCAGCTTTAAATTTTCCTTTGATCTGACGCATTTACCGCAGAATGGACAGGCAAATCTGCGTTCGCGCCTGTCTGTATCATGTGCTCTAACGATACTTAGAACCCTTTGAGTAGCTTCAGTAGCTTCTTCCAAAGCATGATCATTAGCATCCACAGTATCACCATCTCCAACTTGTTGATTAACAGTAACCGATGCTTTTGGTACATGCAAATCCGTTGGTTTGTCAGATGTCTCTTGATTTTCTAAAACACTAGCTGTTTCCGAATTCGTTTCTATACTCGCATTTTCCGTCAAATCACGTGCAGTCTCCTCATTTTCATTAACTGGACTAGCAGCATCATTACAAATCTCCAAATTCATTGGTTCACCAGTACTTGATACCTGATCACTTCTTTCTGCTTGTGTTGCTGCCACTATTGATAGCCTATTTGCCAGATGTTCTGGACCCCTTTGCAAACGCTCAAGTGCATGATTTAATCTGTGCTTTTTAAATGATTTTAAATAACGAAATTGCATACCACAAACGTCACATGTAAACAACTTGTCGGCTGGTAATCTGGCACGATGATTTTGCTCACGATGCTTGACGTATGCTGAACGATAACGATAACGTTGACCACACTGCTCACATGTAAATGGCTTGTCGTCATTTGGCTGGCCAGCATGCTGAAGAAGTGCATGACGCTCTAAGAGCCATGCTGATGGAAATGTTGCCAAACATACACCACATCTACGTGCCAATGTTGCTAGGCCAAATGTTGTCTGTGGTAATAATGGACTACCAGTTGTACGTGCACGATCCACAAGTGCACCCCAACCACCTGCCTCCAAACCAAGGGCCAATGACATCTGGAAAAAACAAAGGTGTAATTTTTTTTTTTGGAGGTTTTGCTCTTTTTTTGAGGGGAAAAAGGGAATTAATCTTTTTTGGGGGATTTTTAATGGGGTTTTTTGGCTGCTATTTTTTAGGTGGGGTGATGACTTACCAATTGGGTGATGTCGATTGGTTTGAAGAGTGCTTTGCCTTTAAATTTTTGACTTTTTTTTTGCTTTTTTTTAGAGAGATGGATAAATTATTTAATTTTTAACACAAACAGTTTGCAGTTTTTATTTCACAAATTGGTAATTTACAACTATGATATGCATTCGTTCATCTAAGAACCGAAAAAATAATCATTATTATTATATTTTTAATTGAAAATTAACAAAATTAACAAATTATTTTACATTAAAATTAAGTTTTTTCAGTTTATTTTTACGTTTTTTTTTTATCTCTTTTAAAATTTCTTTATTTTTATTTCTTGTCCCACAGGTGGTTTTTATGAGTTTACTCTGGGTGATTTGAGGACAATTTCATGCTGGGTGAATAATTTTTCTTTTTTTTTTTAAATGTTTATTGACGGTAGAAAAAAATGGCTCTTCACTTTGTGGATTCTCTGTGAAAATAAAGAATTTTTTTTTCATCTGTTAATTATTATTATCTACACGATTTTGTCCTCAATTCCAAAAATTTCCAGAATTTATATAACTCCTATAAAAATTATAATTCGCGAGTTTTTACCACTGTGGGTGTTTAGTACTTTGGGACGAGCATTTTTAATCATTTTCATTGTTTTTATTTAAATACAAAGAAAATTTTTCCTTTTTACTTTATTAATTCCGTAAAATTTTCATTATCCCATCTCTCGCATTTTTTTCTTTCACTCCTCATTAATTTCTCGCAATTTCTCATTTTTAAAATTAATCACTTTAAATTTCTTTTCTCCCTTATCAAATGTTTTTCTTCATGCACGATTTTTCCATTCGAGCTATTAAGACAACGTGTGTGAATTTCCGAATTATCTACAAACGGTGTATGGATGTGTTAAAGTTATTATTATTTATTTTTATTTTTATTTTTTTTCAATTTTTATTTCTCCTTTTTTTTTACTTCAGTGCACGATGAACTACGGGTGAACAAACAATGATTTCCCATCATTTTTTTTTAATAATTGATTGAAAGCCAGAATTGAAAAATGATTTGCAGTAATCGAGTGAGCTCAGACATTACTATTAATAACTGTATTTTTTTCAAACAATCTTCATTTCCTCAGGATAACAGTTCTTATTTTTTTTGTTAAAAATATGACACTGAAAATTACATCGTTATTGCGTGAGAGTAATGGTATTATTTTGCAGGCTCGTAACCAAGTAGAATCAGCGAGGTCGCATCAGGCAATTCTCCGTAAAACACGCGACAAATGCACACACATTTCTCACGAGAATTAGAGAAAATTGGGGCAAAATGGACCTAAGGGTTAAAATAATTCGGGATTTTTTTTTTTTTAATGAAGGGCTGGATAAAAAAATTTGAAAAAATTCAAGAAAAATCTTCAACTATTAGAGCATCTTCTCAAATTTTTTCAGATTTTTTTGTGCAGTCCTTCACTCCAAAAAAAATGCTGAATCATGTTACGATGGAGGTCTATTTTGCCCCATTTTCAGAAAAATGAGAAATTTCCTGGAAAATCGAAGAAATTCAGATAAAATACACGCATTAATATTTATGACGATGAAATTATCACAAATCTGACAAATTTTCTTTTTTCAAACAAATAAATAATTATTTAAAAAATATTTAAAAAAATAGCATTTGCAGTTCTTTAAATTTTCTACAAGTGCATTTTTCTTTTTTTTTAAATAATTTATTTGTCAAAAAAAAAAAAATCATGAAAATTGTTAGATATATCTGTGGTTTTCGGTTATCATTGATATTTATCTTGAGCATCACTCGAATTAAATACGCACGTGTTACAAAAATTCTTTCAAATTTGTAATTTTCCCTAAATTCGCATTAATTCATACTTTTTTTCCCATTATCATTGATTTAATTAATTACTTTGATAAAATGGCATCATTGTTGTATTTGTGGAGAGGATTATAGCTATTTTCATTTATTAATTCTTCCAGTAAACTGTTTTTTTTTCCCTTCTTTCTATTTATTTGTTTCATTTTTAAATATTATTTTATAAACTCACGTATTCAAAAAATCTGTGGAAACGGAAATCTTAAAAAAAAATCATCTGGTTGGCACAAAACGAAACTGTGTTTAAGGTAGATTATTTTCTTGTTTTTATTTGTATTTTTTTTTTCTTTTTTTTAAATACTTGCGGATTGTTGCGCGGGGGCGTCCGGCCAGCCCGCTGAGAATTCGTCCATATGAAAAAATATTGCGCTGTTAAACACCGTTTTTTTTTTATTTTTTATTATTTTTTTTTATATATTTTTCATATTATTTTTAAAAAAGTTATTGCATCTGGGTTAATTTTTTTTTTTTACCTTTTTTTTTTCTTCATCATTTCATTAAAATTATACCTATGTCGTATAGGTACACGCATTTATTATTAATATTGTACAAATATTTGTTGTAAGTCGGTACAAACGTTACTGTAGAAAAACATAACAATTTGTAGGTTTCTTCATTATTTTTTTTCTTTAATTATTTATTTTATTCATTTTTTTTTTTTCGTTTTTTTTTCTTTAATATTCGGTACGGAGAAAAAGCTTAATGATCATTTTACTATTTTTTTCAACGATATTTTGTTTTATTTCATTTGTTTTATCTGTAAACTATGTGAGCTTTCATGTACTAAAGGATTATGAGAGGGAGAAGAGGGGGGGGGAGGGAGCACGTTTTTTTAACATTTTTATTTCATTCTCGAAAATACTATTTACGTATTTTTTTCCCATCGTGCAATTTCCATTTTTTTTCGCGGTTAATTCAAAAAAAAAAAAAAATTTATCTGACAACAATTTCAATCAACTCCAGAAACAATTTATAAAGATATTATTTCTCTCTCTTTTTTTTTTCTTCATCTCTGCATTGAAATTCGAATAAACTTGACACGTGTAGTCGTAAAATATGAGATTTAGAATAATAATAGAGTCAAGTGTCTTCTCTCAAGTTGAAATTAAAAAGAAAAATGGTTAAAAAAATCTGCAATCACTGCATATTTCATGACTATTAAATTAATTTCCTCGAATTTGACAATGCATTTTTTTTTCTTTCATAATTGTCTCTTTTTTTTCTTCTGCACGTTTTTTTTTTACTCCAAGCTTCTTTTTTGCTCTTTTTATTGTTATACTCGTAACATTCTTATCCACAAAAAAAGGGAGGGTGTACACATATATGTATACATATATATATATATATATATGTGACACAAGAGAAATGGCATCGGATTATCCGAGTGCGGCAACTGGGCATCCGTTTCGATAATAATAAAAATAAAAAAAAAGAGGACAATTCTTTTTTTTTTCTTTATTTAAAACACAGTAAGAAGTGGCGTTGAGGTCAGGCCAGAGAGAAAAACGAGTGACAGAGAGGAGAAAGAATGAGTGTGTCCACACACAGTGTTGTGGGTGGAGAAATCGCCTTTTCCCTCCTCTTTTTTCCCCCTTTTTTTTCTTATTCTGCAATGAGAAGGAAGGGTCTTTGAGAGGAAGGGTGAGAGACAGAGACGCAAAAGCAGAAGAGAGAGAGAGAGAGAGAGAGAAAAGCGCACAACCCTCCTCCTCCTCCTACGCGCCTCTCTTTTGCCCATATATATATATATATATATATATACGTCACCCGGTGACCCGATCCACAAACTACGAAGGGGGTATATAACGCACCAAGCACACAAACTGGGGTAGTAGTATCTCAAAACCCCCCCAACGACTGGTCGAGTTACTCCGGAGAGTGGGGGAATAACGTAGGCGTGTGCGATAGAGAAAAGGCGCGCGATATCGTTGGGTCTTGCCCATAGGCGTAGGCTCATTAATAAAGTTAAAGAAAAAAAAAACACGTCTCAAACACGTAAGAAAATGAATTTCTTACTTTTTCTCTTAAAAAAAAATTATCAATTCCAAAATTCCTAGAATTTATATAACTCCTGTAAAAATTATAATTCGCGAGTTTTTCCCACTGTGGGTGTTTAGTACTTTGGGACGAGCATTTTCAATCATTTTCATTGTTTTTATTTAAATACAAAGAAAATTTTTCCTTTTTTTTTTCTTTATTAATTCCGTAAAATTTTCATTATCCCATCTCGCCTTTTTTTCTTTCACTAATCATTAATTTCTCGCAATTTCTCTTTTTAAAAATTAATCACTTTAAATTCTTTTCTCCCTTATCAAATGTTTTTCTTCATGCACGATTTTTCCACTCGAGATATTAAGACAACGGGTGTGAATTTCCGAATTATCTATAAAGAAAATGTACAATAAAATAAAGTTAAAAAAAAAAGTCTCAAGAAAAGAATTTCTTACTTTTTTTCTTGAAAAAAAATTCCAAAAATTCTGAGGAATAAGCGAAACGTTGCGAATCGAACAATCATCTAATTTTGTTTTTTTTTTACCTTCCAATCTCCCACAAATTTTAAATAGATACTGTTTATACATAAAAATGAATGAGCCTATCAAAAAATTTGAAATTTCAAAAATTCGCGCCAATTAAATAAATGAGTATTTTATTTAATTTTATTGGAAATTCTGGCAAATTCTCTATTTCTTTGGAGAAAAATGCGGTTTCAAATTTTTTTATTTATAGGGGAGAGTGGGGCAAAATGGGCACTGTAATGAAATGGTTAGAGATCGATTTTTTTTGATGATTCTATTGAAAAGCTGAGGGAATTTTAGGCGGATAACGAGTGTCAAATGTATTTTTTTAGATTTTTTTGACAATTCGATATTTTTCGGCATTTTTGAGGGGTAAAAGCCTTCCCTTTTTTGAAAATTTTCATTTTTTTGTAAATATCTCGGGTTCTATTGATCGCAGCGATTTGGGGCTAGTCTCAAATGAGAGGTGAGCTCATTTCCCATCGATTCATGGGGTTTTGAATTCAAAAATATCAATTTTTGGGATAGTTATAGGCCAAAAATTGTTTCACAAAACTGTTTCACATAAATGCCCATAAATATCTTAAAAATCGATATTTTTTAATGGAAAATCCTATGAATCGATGGCAAATGATCTCATCTTTCATCTCCCATTGGAATTTTTACGCTACGACAGATAGAATCGAAGATATTCTCAAAAAACTGAAAATTTTCAAAAAAAAGGTTTTTACCCCTCTAAAATGCTAAAAAAAAGTCAAAATCGCCAGAAATTAAAAAAAATTAATTCCGACACTTATTTTCCACCCAAAATTTCCTCAGCTTTTCAATGAAATCATCAAAAACAAAACTACCGCCAATATTTGTATCAATTTCAAGTCCATTTTACCCCTGATGTCCATTTTGCCCCACCTTCCTCTACACTGTTAAAAAAATAATGTTAAAAACAATAAAATTTTGAGGCAAACCGTCTTTACCAAAATTTTTTTTTGAAATAATGAAAAAAAAAGCTGTTGAATTTCCTGAATTCAGTCAATTCAACTAGTTAATCTTTTTGAATTAATTAAATTCATTAAATTCAACAAATTTTTTAAATTATTTTGAAAAAAATATTTTTTGTCTGTATAAAACCATTTGCCTCAATATTTGATTATTTCTACCATTATTTTTTTTTCAGTGTAGGGAGAATAAAATCCGGGGGAGGGGGGAGGAAGAGTAGGAGGGGGGGGGGGGGGGATAGGCGTATTATAGAGGTATAGGTCTATTTCTTCGATATAGGCATAGGCGTAGGGCTTTCATGGGATGATAGGCGCGTAGGCGTTGCCGCAATTTCCTTCCCCCTCTCTCTCTCTTTCTTTCTCCCCCTCCCCCCCTCTACCATGACCAAGACGGCGCAGGTAGGCGTGCCTTTGGGGCGGTGCCAGGTGAGTACACCCCTGACCTCATGGACGCGTGTCGCCGAATTCATATCGGCTTGTCGTCAGGTTTTGACCCCCCCCCCCCTTCCCCCATCATGTGTCTGTGTCTCACTCGGGCTTTATCCAATTCTCTCTCGTGTTTCTCTATCGGTCCGGAGTTTTTATCTCCCTTGGGGTGTTACCGCGGGAAATTTCAAATGTTTCCAGTGTAAACTTTGTAGCTGTTGGCTTTTCGGATGGAGAACATTTTAGGATGATACAGTGTGGGGCCTTTTTACCCTATATATAGGAGAGAGTGGGGCAAAATGGACCCTCATGGTAACGTGATTGAGGAATTTTTTTCGGAATGAAGGAGTCGACAGAAAAATCTGAAAAAAATTGAGAAAATCCTCCAACATGTCTATATTGTTTGTGAATTTTTTCAGATTTTTTGAAACAGCCGCTGCTTTTTAAAAAAATCTCGAGTCGTCTCATCTTCTAGGTACATTTTGCCTCAAAATCCCCTATATATATTTATCTCTTTTTATGGGTTTAGGTGGATTGAAATATGCGTGACGATTTCGTTTCGTGTTTAGCGAATGGGTAATAATGAATTCATGGGGCAATGGCTTTTCAAACGTTTTATGGAGGACAATTGGCACTGCAGGTTCACTGCATTGTTCATCGTCTGACTCAAATCATACGGATTAAAAAAAAAAAAAAGATTTTTGAAAAATTTTGAAATTTTTTTTTTTTTGAAAATTAAAATTTTTAGCAAAGATTTTGACGATTTTTTTTTTTAGTTGTCTGGAGCTGATTGAAACTGCGAAATCAACAGGACACTTGTTCCTGTTGCTTTTAATGTTTTGTTGCAATTAATTTTTTCACTCATGCAAAATTAACATTGATAATCTGTAGAAAAGCGTTAATGACACAATGATAACAAAAATCTAATTATTTATAACTCCAGCATCACGTTGCGAGGCATTTGTGGCTATTACGACACACCATCGAATCTCTCACTTTATCTCGAATTATTCCTCGAATTTGTTTTTAAATATTTCTTTTTTTAAATTAAGGCGACAAGTGCAATCCTGATCGCAAGAGTTTGAAGAACTTGTGCGTGTTCTCGTGAAATATCAATTTTTTAATATTGATTTATTTTTGAGAGCCAATTAAATTTCAATAGAAGTTTGTCCCATATTTGCAATTTTTTTTTTTTTTTTCTTCAGTGGTGAACGCCAGCTTTTATTAATTGTGTGCAGTTTTGAAACTCGTTTTTTTAAATCCTTTACTTTAAATATTTTCTTCTTTTTTCCGTTTAATTATTAGTTTTATTTTTTATTTTACTTTTTTTTATTCATTTTTTATTTACTTTTATTTTTTTCATTGAAAATCGTAAAAAACGCGCGCGCAGAGCTCATTGTATTTTCAGTGAAATAATACAGCGCATTCGTGCCCAATGTACAAACAATAAAGTATATAATATATATATATATAGCCTAGCTAAATATTTTTTTTTTCTCAACATTTTTTTTTCTTGTTTATTCTTGATTGCACTATTCCTGCCTAATCATTTTTTTTATCATAATGTCAATTATGATTACGTGTTGGTTTCATTTTTTTTTTCATTTTTTCATTACTTTTTAGTTTAATGCCTATCGCCCTTTTTTTTTTCTTTAATTTCCTTTACATAATAAATTCTTGTCCCATAGCTTAAATAATTGTAATAGGTAATTGTAGTGAGATTAACCTCCTATTCACATATTCAACTATATCAATATGCCTTGTGTATATAATAGTTTTTTTCTATTCAATATTATTTATTATTATATTTTTTTTCTTCCCAATTATTAATATTTTTTTTCCCCCATCTTTTCAATGTGTTATCACTATTTTTTTCCCCATAATTAGATATATTTTTTTTATTATATATCTAGTGTTAAATGATAATCCCCCATGTCTCAATGTATTTACAGCATTTTTTTTCTCCTCATTTTCATGTTTTTCCCATTTATTTATCATCTGTCTGTGTTTTTTTTATTAAGTTTACGCTTGTTATCTCTCATTTTTCTATCACTTCGTATAGTACATTCGCACTTTAATTTAATTTTATCATATAATATATTATTTACTGTGGGTTTTTTATTTTTTTAAGTACTAAAAACTATTAAAATACTAGTATAAATATTCTCTTGACATATAATATATATTTTCATATATATAATAAATATTTATATCATTTATTTATATATGTATAGTGTTAGCATTGAACAAAATGAAGTGATGAAAATTGCGCTAGATTTTTTTTTCTTTCAATTATTTATTTGCTTCCAAATAGTTTTCGTCCAAATTTCTATCACATCATTGTTGCCCCTTTTTTAAAAATTATTTAAGTTTATTGCTAGTGGATTTTTTTTTGCGTAGTAGGTTCTTTCGCGTGAACTGATATTTTTTCTCTTTTCTTTTTTACCTTTAATTTGCCTACAATTTTTTTCTTAAAACTCACGACGTCTACGATGGAAGGGAAAACGTTGAGCTAGTTCAATTCAATTTTTCATTAAAAATTTCCTTTTTTCTTCCTAATTCTTAGAAAATAGCAACGAATTCATCTCCTTTTTTTTTTTTTAATTAAAAATCAATATTAATTCGTGTTCCCTTCAACGTTACGTCATTAATTCATTTCTTATTCATTAAATTTTTATCAATTAAATATCATTATACTCTATTTATGATAAACTATTGTTCTCTCATCCCCTTAATCATTCAAGGGTCAACTCATTATTTTTTTTTATTTCTATCAACTATTTGAATTTTTTATTAATTGCAATCTGCTGAAGTGAAATCGAATAAAATTTGGTATTTTAATTTGCTGAATTAATTCATCGAAACAATTAATCAATCAACAGTAATTAAAATTTTCATTTTATCATTGCCAGAGTGTTAAAAGGGCGTAAGTCCTTAATGCCCCTATTTTCCAGTATAAAAGAGGCGTATCTCCAAAGTTAGTAGTTTTTCATGTTTTCTTGAGAAATAATAATTATAATCCTTTTTTTTTCGTTTTTTAAAGCAAAGTCATAAATAAAAATAGCAAAAGACACTTACGCCCCTTTGATACCAAGACTTAAAGATATCCCTTTTTTCTATTCTGTGTAAATTTAAGTTGGGCCTGCTCAAGTTGCAACCTAAATTCAATTATATACAGCAACTAAAGCAAAGATACAGAAGAGAGGGAAAGAGAGAGAAATTGTCTTTCTCTCTCTTTGGCCTCAGTGTGTGCCATTACTTGTCCACTAGAGTGGAAGAGAGGGGCAAAGGTGCAAGAGGGTGGAGAGAAAAGAGGGGGGGGGGAGGATAAATCTCATCTCACATGCACACGTACGTCATTGTCCACGAGTGTCTCAAAACTACTTGCACTCCACCTTGTCTCCCTTAACTACCCCCCCCCCCTCCTCCCTCTCCCTCACCCCTCTTCCCTCTCCACCACCTCTTTTCTCCAGTATACGATACTTCCCATTTCGCCACACATAATTACCCCCTCACACACACACATAATAGCTATATGTGTGTATTCGTATGTGTAAAGACCAAAACCACCTCTTTCATCTCTAGCATCAAAAAAAAATAAAAAAAAATAAAAAAATAAAAAAAAAAATCTCTAGTATCTCGCATTATTAGGCGAGTACATAGAGAATGAAGAACACACAAGTAACAAAATCCTAGGGAAAATTTTACGTGCATAGTCACACCAGCAGGTTGCAATAGATAATTCTTATTCATTTTTTTTCACCTTGTTTCTTTTCTTTCTTTTATCAATCTCACACACACACACACATACTCTCACTCAGTTTTTTTTAAAGCAAAAACAGAATTCGCTGATTCTCACTTCATGCGTTTTATTCTCAAAAAAATAATTTCTACACTTTTTTTTATTTTGGAGAATAAATAAAAAAATTTCTTTTTTTTTCAGTCTAATTAACGTAATTGTCATCCATACCCTCCCAAATAATCGATGACGCATTTACGCTGAAATACTATTTTTTTAAATAATTTTCTTAATTGTGTCCTTTTCTTTCACTCTTTAATTCAATTTTTTATCTCCTATTATTCTTTTTTTTTTTGCTTTTTTTTTTTCTTAAAATCGTTAAAGCCTACTTAAATTTACGGTCAGTCGAGTGCGCCAGCTTTATATATATATAGGTATATATATATCTATGAAAACTCGGTGCACGATCTCACGAGAACTTCGAGCTCTCTATCCACGGTCTGAGGGAGGGAGGGAGAGGGGGGGGGGAGGGATGAAAGAGAACACGGATATTATACTTTTCCTCTTTCTTCAGGATTTACGAAAGTTTTTTCCACTTCAAGTGGCTAAAATTTTTTGACGGTTTTCTCTTTTTTTTTTACTTCTCTTTGTTGAATCATGTTAAGTGAATGAGACTTCTCATTTATCGCTTCAATTCTTCGAACGAATTGACAGAATTGAAGTGCCTCTTAAAAATAAAATAGGAATGATAATGAAACAGTAAAAATGTAAATTTTAGGTTTTTTTGGAATATCGCGAAAACTTTTAGATATACAGTTTTTTTTAGCTAAAACCTTGTTTGTAGGTCTCTTTTCCCTCAAAAACAAAAGGTTTTTGGTGAAATTACCTTCAATTCATGAAAATGAAATTAACACACATCCGACAATTTTTTGCAATTTTTTTAAACAAATCAATTATGATAAAAAAATTATTAAAAAAATTTGCATTTATAGTTTTTTAAATTTCCTACTTGTGCATATTTTTCATTTTTTTAAAAATAATTTGTTAAAAACAATAAAATCCTAAAAATGATGAAATTTCTGCTATTTTCGATATCATTTCAATATGAAAATAAAATTAGCACAAACATTTTCGAATTTTTTGAAAGTTTTTTCAATAACTAAATTAGTATAAAAATTTTTTTTGAAAAATTTGAACTTATAGTTTTTCGAATTTCCTATTTGTGCAAATATTTATCATTTTTTGAAAAATAATCTATTTGTTGAGAAAAATAAAATGTTAAAAATTGTCAGATATTTGCTATTTTCAATATTTTATTCAATATTTATTCATTCACTTCGATTTCGAGATATCACCAAAAAGAAAAACGAGTGCACAGAGAAAAATGTTTTCTTAATTTAAGAATGTGCAGTCACTTAATTTAAGAATGTGCAGGTCACTAAAATTAAGTGACTTTTCTCACTTAAATCAAGTAACTTTTTGTTTCTTAATTTTAGAAAGTAAAAATCACTTAAATTAAGTGACTTTTTCTTTCTTAATTTAAGAAAGTAAAAGTCACTTAAATCAAGTGACTTTTCTCACTCAAATCAAGTAACTTTTTCTTTCTTAATTTTAGAAAGTAAAAATCACTTAAATCAAGTGACTTTTCTCACTTAAATCAAGTAACTTTTTCTTTCTTAATTTAAGTGACCTGCACATTCTTAAATTAAGAAAACATTTTTCTCTGTGTAATATTCGATAATTTTTAAATGAAATAATTTTCAATTCATCGTCTCTTCATATCGTGATTCTGAATTACCGATAAACTGTGGAAAACCGCACGGGGGATGATAGGCAAATGAGGTAGTGCAATTAACACTGTGGTGTGAATTGATGAACAGGAATGAAGCTAGTACAGTTGTTAAGCTTTCCCTACTAAATAGCGAATAAGTGAAAATAGGGCGTTTAGACGCCCAAGACAAGTTTGAATCTTCAAAGTACTTGTTACCCCACGTCTCCCCAAATTTCGCGAATCAATACGTGTTATAGGGGAGACTGGGGCAAAATGGACCTTACCTATAATGATTCGAGATTTGTTTTTTTTTTTTTTGAAGACTTCCCCTAAAAAAAAATTGAAAAATTCGCTAATAATGTCCACAAATTGTAGCATTTTCTCAAATTTTTCTCAGATTTTTCCACAAAGTCCTTTACTCCGAAAAAAAAATCATGAATCATGTGTTATCTTGAAGGCCCATTTTGCCCCAGTCTCTCCCAATACCCAAAAAGAAGCACACACTACTCGTAAATTTCCTAAGATATTGCTATTAAGAACATCCACGTGTTAATATTCCGTCCTCGTATTTCTTCGAATATTGGATAACATAAATTACACAAAAAAAACCCGAAAACAAGAGAATTCACGAAGAATGAGATGCATGAAAATAAAAAAAGAGTGCACTGGATTTTTCAGTGGTTGAAAATAGGCATTTGTATATTTTTTATCAATTAATTTGATAAACATAATATAATGTATTTTTATGTAATCGTAATTAATTAATTAATTAATTATAACGTTATAATAACAAAATAAATCCTAAGTGGTTATCTCATTATTATTAAAAAAAATTATTATTACAATTTTTTTTCTTAAATTTTTTATCATTCTCTCTCTTTTCTACTAATGATAAAATAAATTTATTCATTCTCGAAAAAAATTAAACAAAGCACCGTCATCACATTCAGGGTTGAATGAACAAATGTGTTTTTTAATGAAAAAAATTCATTCGACAACCCGTCAAGGAACTTTAATTAAGAAACAATTTATCATTTAATATTAATGCGAATTTTTTAAGTAATTGATAAATTTTTTTTTCTCTCAATCTATTTTACAGCAAAAAAATATGCGCTTAAACATTTGTATTTTTTTTAAATTAATTAAAATACTGACGCAGGACGAAAAATTAGAGAGAAATTATAATATTTATTTTATTTAAAAAAATTCAATATTTTTCTATACACACAATTTACCGAAAATGGTCCCGGATTTTTCAAGTGTTTCAATCTAATTTTAATTAAGAAAAAAGGAAAAAAGGGAATTTATAATAATTAATTCAACCTATATACATCATCAGGAACATGTATTCAAAGCAAATAAAATACTGTTTCAGCTACCATAAAATTCCTAAAATTTCATTTTTCAAAGAAATTGAAATAATAAAAAAATTGAGAGAGTCGAAGGGGATTTTTAAAAAAATTGGTGCTTACAAGATTTCTATCTAAATAAAAAGATATGATAATTTATTTACATATTTTTTTTTCTCTCTTTCATTATCATATCAATTATCTTACGATGATAATTAGATTAAGTGATATCTATACTTTTTTTTATTTAATATGTCGTGCATTTATTCTCTCTATCATAATTCTTTCCTTTTTTTTTCATTTATCTACACAATTAGGGATATGCGGCAAATTGCGACGATTATTAAATTGTCGTAATTTTTTTAGTTTTTTTTTTCATCTAAAACTTTTGATAATTGCCCGAAAAAGATGAATTAATGATTTTTTTCACCATCTAATCGGGCGAATTTCAAATGTTTAATTGAATTTTTTTTCAACTATTAATAACGATTGTACTCTACGTCAGAGGTGCATTTAAGTGGCGCCTAAGTATTTCATAATGAAAAATAATTTAAAATAATCATTAAAAAATGAAAATACAAGAGTTTCGATGATTAAGAATTTTCTTTTTTCATTCCTTTTTTTTATCATTAATTAAATTAAAATTATCCTGAAGCATTTGAGAGTGAAAAAAAGTGGGGAAAATGAGTGGAATTTCGTGCTGCAGAAATTTTTTTCGAAAAATAATTTAATATACTTTATTGTTTGTTTATCAACGAATTAATCTTTAAAAAAAAAACAGGTGAAAAAGCAATTGATTAGCTATCGTGCATTTTTTTTTTAATTTCATAATTAATTTTTTTTTTCTTGCATTTCTTTTTAAACACTCGTTTGCATTCGAGCGACGAAATAAATTAAATTAATTAATACTTCTGGCAATAATGTCCTTCCAAGGCTCATCGAAACTGCGTATTTTTCCAATTAAAATTCGATTAAATTTTTCATTTTTTTTCGGTTCTAGATTTTTAATGTAATTCAATTAAATACGTTTTTTTTTTTTTTTTTTTTTTTATAATGTTTAGGAATAAATAACTGAAGTGAAGGATTTTAATTAATTAATTTACGCAGAATCGATAAAAACCTGTGGATCATTTGACCTATCTTTGTTTACAGAGGTATTTTTTTTTTTTCTTTACAAGCGATTTTTTTTTTCTTTCTCATTCTTTTCGTCAGCTACATTTATTTAAAAAATGGTAGGTGTGATTCGTACGTGTACAGGTGCTCGCGCAGGCAAGAAATTGCTAATTTAACTACTATTGCTAATTGTATATGGGTTGGGTGAAGATCACGAAGGATCTATTAATTGCCGTGCGCGAGAAATAAAATCATTCAATAAGTAAAACCAGAGTTTGCAAGGTTTACGTTCACATGTTTAATTTTTTTTTTTTTTTTAACTTTTTTTATTACTTTCTTTCAGTGCCTATATAATTTATAAAACGAAATTGCACGCCAAGTTCGATAATTATGGGCTGTTAAAATGGAGAGGGAAAAATAATCCGTGGAAAATCAATATTCACGATGTATTTTAAAATTGTGAATAATTTTTTTTTTAATATGTCGGAAACAATAAAGCTTTTGCGAATTTATCAAGAGACAATTTTTTATAATTATACTGAAAACAACAGCAATCTGAAAATTTTCAATTCTTTTTATTTAACAAAAGAAAGTTATTTAGTAAAAAAAAGTTATAAGTCTATATTTTTTTAATATTTTTATTTATAATTTTTTATTCGTTAAAAAAAATTCCAAAAATTCTCAGATGTGAGTTAATTTTATTATAATTTTTTGTGACTCATTAAATTTTCTGCAAAAAAAAATTTAATGATTTTTTTTCTCTAAAAATTGATTAAAATTTTTTTTGTGTTTCCCTCTCCATTGAATTTCTCAAAAAAATAATTTAATACGACGCGCACGGGGGTGGGGGGAGGAGGGGGAGTCAAGCTTGATAAATATGAAAAGCCACGTGTAGCAAATGAAATAAGATTAGATAAACATAATTAAATTCGTAACTGAGAACGTTCAAATTAAAGAGTAAAAAAAAAAATTAAAAAAAAAAGTTCTCATCATTTCGATCGTGCGATTAATAAGAATTCGCGATAAATTCAGCTTGAAGCAACAGAAAAGAAAAAAATTCAAGATGAAAACTCGAAATAAAATTAGGGGAATGTGAATTTGACTGACAATCGTGTTATTTGCACACGAGAGTTGAAGAAATTTAGTGTTTTTTTTTTCTCTTCAATTTAAATGTGAAAAAAAAAGTGTAATCGAACAGCTGTTCAAACTTTAAATCACTCGGTAGAATTTACATAACGCCTCGAATGATTAAGTGAATCTCGAAGGAGAAGGGGGGGGACTTGAAAGAAAAAAAAAAAATTAATTTATCAAATTACCCGAAAATTTCTCAATTCAGATTACAAAAGTGACGACCGCAGGCTGATTCGAGGCGAACTCTCTCAAAATTCGAACGATTGCATAATCCCCAAAAATTTTCTAACATTTCAATAATAATTCAAAAAAATTCATTTTTTTTTCAATCATAATTCAATTTTAATAATCACAGCAAGAAAAATCACATTAAATATTTTTTTTTTTCTAAATTTTTATTTAGCTGTCGATATTCGATATTGCAGAATTTCCCGCGAAAATTCAATTGTCAATTCTTTTTTTGTCTTCATCACAGCTCTTTAATCACTTCTCGATTTTTTTAAATTAATAGCTACAGTTCCATTTAATTTTAGCTCCGATTAGTCCCTTTTGAAGCCAACAGAATTGGATACGAGAAAATCAAAGGGGCTCCATCCATTTTATCCCCCCCCCCCCCCCCTTTTTTTTCTCGTTTTTTTTAACGTTTTTCTAAGTTCGATTGGAGCAACACTTATTTTCGCATCGAAGGGATTCGCCTTAGAGCCCTATGACAACTCGCGTATCTTCAAACAACGTTGTCAATGAATATTTCAACGATCGATCGATTCTCTGAACTACTTGCAAGCTTCGTGCAGGAGAGGATGACACACAGAAAAAAAGAAGAAAAATAATGAAAAAGTATATCGTTTAACTCGACAAAAAGACAAAGAAAAAGTTTCTTCTGCATACAATAAATTCCGGTTCATTCGAAGACATGTTGACATGAATTCTTTGAAGAATTGTTCACAAAGTTGTTAACTTTTGGTAAAGATTATGGTAATAATAATTGGATGGAATAAACTTTTTTACAAGGAATTTATGAATTGGAATTTTTCACAAATATTTCCATTAAATTTGCATGAAAAAAATGTGAAAAAAGATTTTTTTTAAAGAATTAAAATAAAAAACTTTGATTTTAAGGTAAAAAAAAATAATTTCTACAATGAAAATCACTTTAATTCACCTTTTCATATAATTTTCATTGGAAATTTATATGCATTTTTTATTAACACGTTGAGAAAAAGTTCAATCCATTCAATTTTTAAAAATACCTCATTTTTTTTTTTGAATAATTAACTTAAAAAGACGAAAAATTTTATATTCATAAGAATTATTCATTTTATTCCCCTTTGCCCTAATGGAATTCATTTAATAATTAAAATAACACAGAATTAAATTTTCAATACTGTTCAGTATATCACTCAAGACATTTTAAATTTTTTTTGAAAATAAAATAATTCTAAAAAAAAAAAAAAAAAAACATAGAAAAATAACAGACAAATTTCTGTATCATCATCATTCCTTGTACTCGATCGAACCAGCCTCGGTGGCTTATAAAAACGTTAAAACACAAAAGGTAAACGCAGCTAAAAGAGAGAGAAACAGAGACAGATAGATAGAAAATAGAAAAAAAAAAGGGAACAGAGTACAAATAAATAAATTAAAAGAACAGTTGTAGCTCAAGATCAATATCACCGAGTATGCAGCCAACTATGTAACGATTAATAAAAATTCTACCTAGCTATCTTAACACTTTTAAAAGTTATATTTACTTAAAAATAGAAACTTGGGGGAGAAAAGAAAAAAATGTGAAGAAAAGAAAAAAAGAGTTGCATTTGGAGCTTAGGTATATTGCACTGTCTCAATGGCTACCGCAATTTTTCAGGTGTTAGTCCCTGACTTGGGCATTTTTTTTTCGTTTCTCTAGTAACTTCACTTGTAGAATTTTAATTGTAATTAGACTATGATTTTTTTCATCTATTTCAGCAGCAAGAATTATTCAGTTAGGATTTCTTTCGTTTTTTAGAGATAGGCAAGGTGGGGTAAAATGGGCATTCATTGGTTTTGGTATTTTATACTATAAAAATTACTCGAAATTGGTGGGAATCGGTTTTTTCTGATGATTTCATTGGAAAGCTGAGGAAATTTACCATGAAAATCATATGTGAGAAGTTATTTTTTGGAATTTTTCAAAAATTTCGTTCTTTGGGAAAGATTTGAAGGTGAAATTCTTCTGTTTTTGAAAAATTCGAGGTTTTTGGGAATGTCTTGACCTGGGGTTGATAATTAAATGTTGTTAGAAATAAAAATTATCAATTTTTCAAGTAATTACAGGGCAAAAACCGATTTTTCCAGAAAATGGCCTATGAATATTAAAAAAATGAATAAAAAAAAATTTTAACCAAATGAATCGATGAGAAATTAGCTCACCTTTCATTTGAGATCAACCCCAAGTCACTACAACCAACAAACCCAGAGAAATATTTGAAAAAATCAATTTTTTTCATTTTTTAAAAGGGAAACCCTTTAAAACTTGACCGAAACGTAAAATTTCCAAAAAAATGAGAAAAATTAATTTTTACACATGTTTTCCACCTAAAATTTCCTCAGCTTTTCAATGAAATCATCAGAAAATCTCTATCTCAAACCGTTCAATTGAAATATGTCCATTTTGCCCCACCTCCCTTTATTATATTTAATCATTCCAATGAAGAAAAAGGGAGATTTTAAGAAAAGCCACTATATGCCAGCGCACTCTTAACAACTCATTAAAAAAAGAAAAGAGAGATAAAAATTTGAAACAATTGTGTTTCCGCGCATTTTTTTTTATATTCTATCGAAATTAATTTTATCCGTATTTATCATTCTCTCACAATTGAAACATCCCACCCAATTCCCTCCCTCTCATATGTGTAGCAACAAAACGAAAAAAAAAAAAAAAACATTATATAACCCTCCCTGTAAACATTTAAACGCACGAAATTTTAATGTTCCTCCCCATTCCTCTCACGCAGAAAAACTCCCCCTCTCTCTCTCTCTCTTTCATCTCTGTATAAAATATTCTCAATCGTATCAACAACAGTCATCGTACATCGTACAACGTTAGTACATTATTACAATAGTTTATAGTTATTATAATATATAGTATTCACAGCATTTTATCAAAATCTCTTAAAAGCACCAACCGTGGCGGCTCAATTTTTTTTTTTATTTTTTTTTCTATCTCTTTTTTTTTTTCATCATTATCTTTTAAACCTCATTATTTTCACTCTCTTCACAAGATCCAACTCCGTTCAGCGATATCCTCCTCGATTGAATTTTCATTTAATTATTCCTCGAATAATCAATCTCATCGAGTCTGTTCAACCCCCCCCCCTTTTTTTTCATTTTTTTAAATTTCTATTTTAGTTTTTTCTTCATTTCACTTCGTATCTTTCAATAATTTACCGATATATATGTATAATTAAGCTAAATGTTGTGTTTTTTTTTTTGTTTTTTTTTATCATTTTCTTTTTTTTTTTTTGTCTTAAAGCACTGATTAAACGAGGGAGCTCGTTTTTTAACGTGTTCCTCCCCCTGAACACACGTGTTTTAAAACCACCCCTTTCCTAAACCGAAATAATCACAGGACTAACTATATAAAATACCTTACATCATCATCATCATTCCCCTGGCAATTATAAATTTCGCCAATCACTCTTCACCAGATTTTCATTGCTCTCTCTCTCTCTTTCACCATTATTTTTTTTCTCCATTCAACCACAATTGGGAGATTATTCAAACACTAAAATTTAAATTTAACTAAAAAAAAACGCAATATTTAATTAATAAATTGATAATCGAGGAGTGAATTCGGACGCGAGGAGGATACATGAAAAACCATAAAATTTTCACAATTATACAATTTAACAATATAAAATTGCGAAAAATTATGAAAATATACGAATGGAAAAAATAAAAATAGTGAAATAATCCAGGAAGAAAATCCAAAAAAGTAAAATAATGAGAAAAAAAAAGAATTAAAAAAAAAACTAAATCAGGACATTGAAGATGACAATGTGGTAAGGACAGGTGATAAATTGGAGGCCACCAGTGACACCTCGCGTCCACATAATCACACATTTTATCATCATAATCCATAGTATCATTGCCAAATAGTGCATATGAGCAGCGCGATGATATTATAATTCTTCTAAATGTTGTTTTATTATAATAATAATAATAATAATAAAAATAATGATAATAATAATAATAATAAAAATAATTATCATCAACATCATTAACTCAATGATGTGGCGGTGGTGGTGGTTGTGGTGTCTCTTCCTCAGTTGGATCAACTGGACTTGGTGATAAAAATTTTCTAACATACTTTGGATAATGTGTTTTTTCATGTGCCTTTAATATTGTTGATCTTGAAAATGTTTTACCACACAATGTACATCTAAATGGCCTTTCACCAGTATGTACACGACAATGATCTTTCATATGGTGTCTCAATTTAAATGCCTTACCACAAAATTCACATTTAAATGGCCTATCACCAGTGTGTGCTGGTAAATGTGCAATTAATGAACCAACATCAGGAAATGATTTACCACAAAATTTACAAAGTACAACACCAGATGTTGGATCAGAGTGTGCTGCCAAATCTAAATCCATTTGTTCAACTTGACCAATACCAGTAGAATAATGTGCATCTTGTGGCATATGTATACCAGTATCAAGGCCCAATTGTGCCTGTAGCTGTAGATGTGCCGCTTGTTCGCGGTACTTTAGAGACTCGAGGCTGTGCGATAGGATGTGACGTGTCAGCTTGCTCTGGTGAAGAAATGAGGCACCGCAGTACATGCACGCAAACACCCTCTCATCCACACCCATCAACTCCTGCAACCAAACAAAACAAGAACATCAACTTCTTGTCTTTTCCGGCTAACGCTATTTTAGCACGCTCACACGCTCCCTCATTTTATATTTGTCTTTTTTATTATTATTTGCTTTTTTTAACTAAATTTTTCTTGTCATTCTTGACTTTTTTTTGTAATGTATTTCTCTAGTTACTTCGTTTTTTTTTTTTAAATTATTGTTAGGGCTCCAGACTTTAGTTATTATTTCGTCCGGTTAAGCTGCGAGGCAACCGTTCGGATTCCAAATGTGGTAAATGTCAAGTTGTCAGACTGTTTCACATATTTTGGTAATTAAAATGAGAATTTTTCCTGAGATTTTCAACATTCTGACGAATTTGATTCTACACATTTGGAATTGTGCGAACGATTAAATAGCAAAGTATACTGGACGAAATAATAACTAGAGTCTTGGGCCCTAATTATTGTTCACTCAAAAATTTTTCATTGATCGTCAACTTTACGTCCTTCCACGGCCACAGACTGGTTCGAGGCAATTTTTTTTAGCTTTCTCTCTGTCATCAAGATTTTTTTAATTTTTAATAAATAAAAAAAAAGGAAAAAAAAAGAAGGAACTGAGCTTTTTTCATTTGCAATCAGGGTCAAGGACTCTGCACGTGATTCTGGGTGACTTCCGGATTTTTCTAGCAATTTTAATGGCATTCAATCGTTACTATGACGATTTTTAAGGAGTAAATGAAACTTTTGGCTTCGAAAAAATAGGCCAGTCATTTGCGTTCGCGTGCAAAGTCTCTCAAACCCAAAAATTTATTCAATTTTTTTTTATTACTTTCTATTTATTGCATTCGTGTCCTCTTTTTTTCTTTACTTTTTCGTCTAATTTAACTAGTCTTCTAATCTTGTTAATCGATTGGCAAGTGGTTATTTTTTGCCTCGAAGAACGCGGCTTTTTCTCCTTTTCCAGTGTATTCAAGAAGAATTATTTTTTTTTATTCATCTTTTTTGTCAATAAAAACGTGAAAAAACAACGGCAGCACAAGAAGTTGACGCTCATTTTTGTTTGGCGCGCCCTCCCCAGTTTATTATATAATTTTCCTTTTTTTTCAAAACTATGTAGGATGTGTAATATATCAATAATTATAGTAGTAAACATGTATTTATGTCTGAAAGGATAATTGTCATTTTTTTTTCTTCAATTTCCCCAAAAAATGAATATTAGCCCAATGTACCGATTTTTTTTGTGCATCGGTACACAATTAAATTCCATCAAAATTAATGTAATGTAAATTGTCTTAATTTTTGAATTTTTTTTTTTTAATTTAAAAATATAATTGCCGCAGCAATAATTATATCGGAGCAAAGGCATTGCACTCAACCAAACAACAATCGAATATACAGATATAATTATTAAAAATAGTTTTTTTTTTTTGCTTTTTTTTTGTTTCTTTTAAATTAAATTAATGATGTAATAATGAAATTATTTTATATAAAAAATAGATATAAAATGTTTATATATCGCATAATTTAAGATAAACGATATTTCAAATGAATATATACATACATAGTAGTTATACTTGGTACATATAGTTTGTAACATTGAAATTAATTCTTTTGCTGATTTCATTGGAATTAAAAACATTTGAATGAATTAATCTCAAGTTTACTCATCGAACAAAGATATATCGTGTATGTCGTATATGCGTATATATACCACACATGTTCAAATTGTTTTATATATATATATATAATATATAGATGTTAAAAAAAAAACAACCATGGCCAAAAAACGAAGGTCAACTTCTTGACAGTGAGCTAGCAAGACAGGCTTTGGCGAAAGGAACGAGAAAAATGAGATTGACAGGAGTTAGGAATTATTTAAATGTTTATTTCCTTTTTAAATAAAAAACAATTCAATGTATTCCACATTATCGATTTCGAATTTGCACATTCTCAAAATGGATCGCCAGGGTGAAATGATTCAGGATTTTTTTTCGGAGTGAAGGACTTGGCGGAAAAATCTGAAAAAATTTGAGAAGATGCTCCAATATGTGGAGCTTGTTAGTGAATTTTTTGAGATTTTTTCGGGAAGGCCTTCACTCTCAAAAAAAATCGCGAATCATTTTGAACCGAAAAATGATGATGAATTCTGAATTTGCACGTTTTCAAAATGTATCTCCAAGATAACATGATTCAGGATTTTTTTCTGAGTGAAGGACTTGGCGGAAAAATCTGAAAAAATTTGAGAAAATGTTCCAATATGTGGACCTTGTTAGTGAATTTTTTGAGATTTTTTCGGGAAGGCCTTCACTCTCAAAAAAAAATCGCGAATCATTTAGAACCGAAAAATGATTTACGAATTCTGAATTACATGATTCAGGATTTCTTTTTAAATTGAAGGACTTGTTCAAAAAATCTGAAAAAATTTGAGAAAATGTTCCAATATATGGACATTACTAGTGAATTTTTTGGAATTTTTTCAAAAAGTCCTTCACTCTCAAAAAAAATCTCGAATTATTTTGAACCGAAAAATGAATTATGAATTCTGAATTTGCACATTTTCAAAATGGAGCTCCAGGATAACATGATTCACGATTTTTTAAAAATTGAAGGACTTGTTCAAAAAATCTGAAAAAATTTGAGAAAATTCTCCAATATATAGACATCGTTAGTGAATTTTTTCCAATTTTTTCGAAAATGCCTTCACTTCCAAAAAAAATCTCGAATTATTTTGAATCGCAAAATGAATTATGAATTCTGAATTTGCACATTTTCAAAATGGACCTCCAGGATAACATGATTCAGGATTTTTTTTGAATTGAAGGACTTGTTCGAAAAATATGAAAAAATTTGAGAAAATGCTCCAATATATAGACATCGTTAATGAATTTTTTCAAATTTTTTCGAAAAGGCCTTCACTTCCAAAAAAAATCTCGAATTATTTTGAACCCCCAAAATGAATTATCGAAACTGTATTTGCACATTTTCGATAAAAAGACGGAATACGTCTTTATTTTTCAACTGAGCTAGAAGAAATAGAGCTGAAGTGGTAAAAAGATGAATGGATGATGTGAACGAATGGGATTGTCTTGGTTGATGGATGACGCGTGATGTGGGCGGTTTCTTTACTTTTTCCCTTTCCCCCACCCAAATAGTGAAATGTAAGTTTTCCACGGATTGGGAGAGATCAGGTTAGATGGTATGTGTGTATCCATTTTTTTTCTGTGTATTCAAAAGAGGAGTGGATGAAAAAAAAATCATATGGAGTGAAAAGACGTAAGAAAGATGTATGTATCTGGAGAGAAAGGAGCAGAGATTGGAATATATATATATATATGCACATAAGACAAAATACGACGATATCGCGGAAAAATAAAAGCGTGGAATGAGAAACGGCACACGAGAAACAACAGACCTTTATCAAATAGTGAGAATAGTATTTCATGCACGCACTTTTTTTTTCATTATTTACGATTTATGATTCAAAAGTCATTTTTTTAAAGATCATTTTTGAAATCTTTTTTTTTTTATTTCTTGCAAGATGTTGAGGGGTTGCCAACGACCTCGTTATTTTTCATTCTCCAATGATTTTATTTCTCAGTCATTTGTGATCGTAGTAAGACGTAACATGTTTTTTTTTAAATAATATTTTCTTGATTTTTTTTTTGCATTTATATGATTTTTCTTTTGAGTTACAAGACTCTTTTCTCTTTTTTTTTGCGGAGGGAGAGCAGCGAACAGCAAAGCTTTTTTTGTCATGCAAGTGTACTCACATGCAATCGTTATTTCCATCATTTAATTAATGAAACATATATATATATACATATATATATGCTCTAATTATGTATCGATAATATCTTTGAAACTGCTGCTTGTGAAACGTAACTTTAATTCATTTAATTTCCGTCATATATTCGGTAATGGACCAATGATAATTCCATGGATGATAAAACCCGATACATAATACGCAGGCAATTGTTAATAATTACTAAAATAAATTTTTCATTAAAAATTATCATTGGCAACCTAACGACCTTGCTTCTGATTGATTTTTCCTTTTTTAAATTGAAAATGATTGCAGATGAGTCGTTTTTTTTCAAAAAAATTCATATTGAGCTGGCAGAAATATTTAATTGATATTGATATATATATAAAATGCATAGTAAAGAGCAATATAGAAGAAGTAGTGTAAAATGAGCAAATTTCCATAACTTATGCCCTTTTTACCCTACTAATTCCCTAAACAAATATATGAATATACAAGAAATATATTTTTAATAACCAAGATTATCGAATTAATCATAGAAAAAAAAAGAAAAAAGTAATCATACCGAAAAAAGACTCACCGGATCTGGTGGGAGTCTGTAATCCGTTGATATTTCACTGCTTGCACAACGTTCCTCAGTCGATCTGTCCCATTCTACTTCCTTCTTCAAGGACTAAAAAAAAAAAAAAAAATCATAAAAAATTAATTACCACCATTTCCACTTTAAAGAACCAATAAAAAAACTTTAATTATCTCATTCTCCAGGAGAATAAGATGAGTTAAAAAAAATAAATCAACGATTACTTACAAGTGGTACCTGTTGGACCGGTGGTAAGCCAGATGGTCCAGCAAGTGGCTCAGTACTGTGCGGTGAGGGTAATCGGCTCTGTGGTAAATTCAATGGTAATACACTACTAGTACCAGTATTATTACTTAGTGTCATATCACTAGGACCACTGTGTACAGATATTGGACTCATTGATCCACGTGTTTCCTCTAAACTAACAGCATCCTCTGAGTCTCTTCTTGGTCTGTCCAGTGCCAATGGACCAGGACATGGACTACTAGCTCTTGCTGTTGAAGCTATTGGTGGTGAAGATGATGGACAATCTGTCATGTCAACAGCCTCAGAATTTTCACTAGGTGTTTTATTGACTTGTGAATTTTGCTGTTGATTCTGATTAATTTGGGGTGATTCATTGTCCTTTGATGCATCTTTATCACGCTCTTTGTCACGTTCTTTGTCTCTTTCACGTGTCTCATTACGACTATCACGAGTTATTGGCTCAGTACTAGTATGCTGTTGTTGTTGTTGTTGTTGAAGCTGTTGCTCTTCTCTTGATGCAACTGCTGCATTAATATTTGTCATGTCCGCAAGACCCTTAACCTTTAGACTCTCAGCAGTCTTCAACAAAGCCGATAATTGGCAATACTCGACATTAACCTCACCCTTGTACATGAAGTCAACTAGAGTACGTAATTCTGTAAATCTTACGTCTTTTAATATAACAATTGGATGACGATTTGGATGATCTAAGAATAATGCTTGAAAATAACTTGAGCAAGCTGATAGTACTACTTTGTGTGCCCTTATTGATGGACCCTCTGTACACGCCAGTGTAACGTCAACCAATGATTCGGATTCAAGTAGCTGACTGAACACACCCAGCAAATTGCTCTGATGATTGTTCCACCTCAGGCAGTAATGCTCACTTCCCATGTCTGAACTGACCCGCAAACCCTGCTGCACATTGGCCCAAGTAGATTCAAAAAAAGATAGAAAAAAAAGAAACGAATTGATGGTGGAAATAGAGAAAATTATAATTAAATTAAATATGTTTATTTGGTAAATATGGTTTTAGAAGAAAAAAAAAAAGGCACTGGTACTGGGTTATAATCCAGTGGTTACGGAGTCCTAGTCAATTGGCTTCATTTTCTACCTCTATGGTCGTTAAGTTAAAAGCAGGATGCCATATCATTTTCTTATTCATTCGCCATGAAAATGTGTTTACTGATACTTTTTTAGGATCATTCAATTTTTCGGAGGAAGATGGTGAACTTCACGAGAGCATTTGAGATTGAATTTCTTTGATAGATGCAGGTTTTTTTGAGGAATATTTGTGGTTCTGGTTGGAGGGAAAGGAAGCGCAGATCATTTTACACTCATTTCGTCTATGTTTAATTAGTTTTTAACGAGAATTGAAAAAGTTACAGGCAATTTTGCGAAATACTGTAACTTTTTTAATTTCCGGTGAAAATTAATAGGAGGTTAATAAAATGTGGGGAAAAATTAGACAGCTTGAGAAAATGGGCGAGTTGTTACTTTGAGGGTAGAGACATCGTTTAACATTTTTTGTTGGGATGCCCGATACTAAATCAACTTTTTCAAGACCATATCTTGGCCAACGTTTGCTCAGCCTCTTTCATACAGGACATTTTTAAACCAAACTATAAGTCAATCGAAGTAGTGTATCTTTTTGGCAAAAATGCGAGCCTACTAAGAGCTTTTAGACCGATCGAATAGCCCTATATCGAAAATGCAAACATGGTTTTGGGAATGTGTAGCTGTTTGAGTATATATAGGAAAAAGTGGGGCAAAATGGACCTGATAGCAAATTGATCCAAGATTTTTTTTTTCGAAGTGAAGGACTTGATGAAAAAATCTGAAAAAATTTGAGAAGATGCTCCAATATATGCAAATTGTTGGTGAATTTTTTCAAATTTTTTTGAAGACTCCTTCCTCCTAAAAAAAAATCCCGAAATATTTTGCTCCATAGATCCATTTCGCTCCGGTTTCTCTTTTATGTTTAATAGTTTGATTTAAGAGTTTATTCTGTAAATTTGATGTAAAATTGTAATTGTGACTTCTTCTATGCTATAGGATTGTATACTTCTGAGAAGCAATGAAGAACCCATTTGTGGAACATTATCTTAATTTTCATGAAGGTTTTAAAAAAAAAAAATTTCAACTAATTTCTAAATTATTAACATGATTCAATGAAAAAAACATGATATTCACAATGAAATGACTATTTTCCTTCCACACACATGAGGAAGAAGAATTATTGCAATGAAATTTATCAGATTCCGTGATATTCTCTACATTTGTGATCAAGTAAATTACGTGAATTCTGTGATTGTTAAATCAGCATTGGCAATTGTCTCTCCTTGGCCCATTAATGTTAGTTTCTCTATCTATCTCTCTCTCTTTTCCATACCTCGCTCTATCCCGGATACCTGTCAGTGACATTGAGTATCGACAAGCCAGCGTGGTACCCAACTACTTGCTTTCTGCTTATCTTCGTATACAACGTGTGTAGCTTGGTTTACCGGCTTTTACATAATAAATTATCAGTGGCACGAGTATAACAGCTGAGTTTAGTTTGTGTTAGTGTCTCGAGACATCGAACAAAGAGAGAGAGAGTTGGCTTATCTGAAACGCACTTTGACGGCTTTTCTAACACACATAAGTGAGGAATTGTAATCCCTCGACATTCACTGATTATATTGATCTGAATTCTTTCAATTGTCCTGTACACACGTGGCAACAATCTACCTATATATACTCCTCTTCCTCTCTTTTTTCTTCTCTGTTCTCCACTAATTTATGGAATAAATTTTTGCACATAAATTATTATCTCATCGTCCACATTATTTTACAGTTTCGCAAGAAAAAAAATCGCTGCAAAAAAAAAATAGGAAGAGAATTGACGAGACTTTTCTTGGTCACTACCGAGATAACGAGACAGTAAAACGAGTGAGTCGCCATGATAACGAGCACGCGGTAAAAAAAAGGAAAAAATGAAAAAAGAAACGAAGAAGCGAGAAGAATGAAAAAAGAGGCAGGCCTTCTTTTTCGCGAGATACTCAAGAATTGAGAGGAAACTATCAACTTACATGGCAAAAAAAAGGGGGGGGGGGTATAAAAGGGAGAAGAACTAAAATCTGATGAGAAATAAAACACTTGCCTTTAATTATGCGGTCATTAATTCATTTTTATCTGTCTAACATTGATTTTTTTTTTCGTACCTTCACAATCCTTGTACCTATACAATACGAATACGCCTATATATTGACCCGAAGAGTACAAAGACAGTGGCTAATTAGTGCAAAAGTTTGCAGTCAATTTTTCACTCCTTTTTTTTTTAATTTTTTTTATTGCTCTCTGTTTAATTTCCATGAAATGGAGAGTTGGTATATTTGCTCTTGACATATCAAACACACACACACACATACACACGAGAACAATTCGCGGACGAATCCATGAAAGTTTATTTTGCACGAGAGAATATACAGCGAATTGTACAGAATAGAATGGAGAAAAGGGGGAAAAAAAGGATGGAATAAAAAAAGAGTTGGAGAAAAAGATTGGCCACTCGACGATCGTAACATGCAAACTACGTGTACATGAACGATTAGCTGGATCTTGTCTACTTAGACGAAAATCGATTTGTGATGCTCTCACATCACGGAAACATGAATGTCAAAATAATTGAGAGTTTGGATAATATATTGGTCGTTATTTAATCATTAGCATTTAGTGCAGAGTTTAAAAAGAAAAAAAAGAAGATGAAAGTCTCTTATCGTGCGGGATAATAATTCCAAAATTTCATTTATCTCAAAACTTCAAGTGATATCAAAAAAACACAGTGTATTAATAGATAGCTTCTCCATTTCGTGACACGTGTCGTGTCAATTAGTTTTTAGAGAAAAAAGAAGTAATAATGACTTGTCCATGATATTCTTTTTTTTTTTTTTTTTCAATTATATGAAGTATTTTCTTCAAAATTTATTCATAAATGCAACAAAGTTTAAGACCTGACACTCATCAAAGATTCTTCATCTCATCGTTGGACTATTAATGCTGAGCAAAAAAGTGCGTGTGTCTTTGACATGAATAGCAATTAAATGCAACTTAGTTGAAGTATAATCTCTTATTTTTTTTTTATTCATTCTTGAATGCAAAATAAATGCCTCATGAACTCCATCAAATCAGCAAAGTTGTGTTATTAATATTCATAATTAGCCTTCGCTAGTTGCGTAAATTGCAGCTTCTTTTTTTTTTGCTTTTTTTTCTGTATTTCTATACATCCCACAACATCAGCTATGTTTTTCTGATCTTTATGCTTCAATTTATGTTATTGGGAGAAGGAAAAAGAAAAATTGAGCCTTGTAGCGGTTCATAAGAAAATTTAAATGCAACTGTGTGTTTATAATAAATATAGAGATGGAAAAAGAGTGGGGGAAGCGTGTGAAGAATCGAATAATCCCATACGAAGTGAAGTGAGAAAGGGAGGATAGAATGCGGAGGCGCGCAAATTCTCGGGAGGCATTCAGATGAAGTCAATGCAACAACGTATGTCTGTTATTTTTTTTTTTCCTTTTTTTTTTCCTTTATTTTTATTATTATTCTGCTTCCTCCTTATTTCTGTGTGTATATGAGTTACGTAAAGATGGAGTTGGAGAATATACATACATATATATGTATTTCTGTCTTTATTTTATGTAGCATTGCGCACAAGCAGCTGTTATTTATGTCATTTCATAGGTTTTCTTTGGGTCAATCCATTTATAACAAAGTGGACACGCATGTCTTTTCTATATAACCGCGAACACCATGGTACACACGTGGAGCTTCCTTATCTCAAATCCATCGACATTATCAAGTTTTCTACGATTATTCTTTTTTTTTCTGATATTTCTTTTTTTTTTTTTTTTTTTTCTACAGCAGCACAAATGGAGTGCAAACTTTACACGTATTTCAATACTTAAATTCCGGAATTTCTCACTTGAGATAAAATAATAGTACTGAGAATTCAATAATTAATTCACTTTTAATTGCATTAACTGTCAAAATGTTTTATTCATCCACTTGTGTTATTTAATTCAACATGCTAATAATTAATTGATCAGAAATAATTATCCCACTTGATTTTGCCAATGCAAATTTCAATTCAACAAATTAAACTAATTGATAACAATTAATGAAGTTTAACGAATTTCCATATTTTTTTTTTTTTAAACGAGAAAATTAATTTAAAAATTCAGAATTTCAAACAAATTAGGGATTAAATCATTAGAACGTATTTCTTTTTTTTAAGAGAACACATTTTAACATCATTTTTTTTTAACTACCTTCAATCTGCAATTCGTCACGGCCAGAAGTTTCGACGCGTGTAGGACGGATGCAAGAGAGTTTTGTGTGTGACGGTAAATTACCAAACGCAATTGCGAGACTGCGCAGATTCATTCAGAAAAAAAAAATAACGTGATTTTATCGCGCATTTGAATTTCATGGATTTAATCATTTTTTTTTATTAGTTCTCCTTTTTTTTAACGTTTTTTTTATCGAATGCGAGAGAGAGAGAAGAGATTGGAGACTCTCGCGAGTGCATAGTGACTAGAATTTAATGGACAGTTTGATGGTCCCTATGTGGGGAGGAATATATTTACACCAATATAGGGACTTGTAAAGGGCAATTTATTCGCACGCGCCAGCGGAAGTACGCACTACTACCGCCCACGCGTTTGGCTACCCGGTCATACTCTCGCGCTCGTGTTAATTGATACGCGCACCGTTCGAGCGAAACGCGTGGGTTTCAATTTTTTTTTTATCTTTGTTTTTGTTTCTCTCTCTTTCTCTCTTTTTCTCTCTGTTTTCCATTCAATCCTATTAACATCGATGTAATTTAAACTGTCGGATGGAAAAAAAAATTAAGGATGATTGGGAAGTACAATCGGGGAAAAAGTTAAATTTTTGTATAAAATACTTAATAACAAATTATACAAGATGAAATTTCTCAAATCTGATTCAGTGAATCTGTAAAGAATGCAATGAGTAGGACCAGGAAGTTCGGTCTCGGTTTTCGCATTTTTAATTTTTTAATTTTTTTATTTCTGTAATTTCCATCGAAAAAATTTCAATTACTTTCTCAATGAAAAATTTGGATTTTCAAATTTTTCATTAGTTTGAAAATTAATTATTTTTTTTTAACGATTTTGATTACTATTGTAATTAAAAATTTGACTGATGAAATTTTATAATTCTTTTTCTTATTCGAAATTTTGATTCTTTCTTACTTATTAATTGATTGGAATAATTAATTTTATAATAAAATCAACGCTAGTATGTTTAATCTTCCCAAATATCACCGTCTTTCAGACAAAAATTTTGAGTTGAGAGTGTTAACTATATGTAAGACAAATAAAAACTTATAATTTAATCCAATCTAAATGACGCTTATATGACATTTATAATTCAATTTAACTAATAAAAATGTTAATAAGTTTAGTAAAGAAAATAATTATGAAATTCCATCAGTCAAATTTTGAATTACAATAGTAATCAAAATTGTAAAAAAAAAAAAATTAATTTTCAAACTAATGAAAAATTTAAAAATTCAAATTTTTCATTAAGAAAGTAATTTAAATTTTTTCGATGGAAATTACAGAAATAAAAAAAATTAAAAAATTAAAAATGTGAATTTTTTATTTGCCGATCTCTGGAACTTAGCCGCATAAGATGATATTTGCTTCCATTCAAAAATCTCAAAGTAATATTTCTGAATTCGTGCGACGTTTTTGAAGTGAGAATTTGTATATTAAGTACATGAAATTGGATATTCCCGGGCCTAGTAATGAGGAATAAAATAAGCCGTAGAAACAAAAAATTGATTAAAAATTGAAAATTTTTCATTATTTTTTACATTCTTTTAAATCTTGGAAAATTTGAAAAAATGTAAAAAATAATGAAAATTTTTTAATTTTCAATTAATTTTTCGTTCCCTGGGCTTATTTCATTCATCATTACATTCTTTACAGATTCACTGAATCAGATATGACAATTTCATCTTGTATAAATTGTTATTAACAATTTTATACAAAAATTTAACTTTTTTCCCCATTGTATATCTCAATCATCCTTAATTCTTCTTGCCGGAACAATTGATCATAAAGTTGATGACAAATAAAAATAGGAGCAATTTATCCTCACTTCACGAAAGGATTTTACCTAAATTTTCGCACGTTTCTGCAGAACACAAGTAATCACACCGTATCCGAATGTAGTTATTCAGTCTGGCGTGCGTTAATTGAATTAATTGATATCCCAGCGTTAGGCGGACGCGCAAAATCCATGTGCAGCATGATTATTTAGCCTCTCTCTTAATACTAAAAAGCATTCCGTGCGGAATGCGTGGGACACAAGTAAAAAAAATAGAAAAAAAAAAAAAAAACGGAAAAACACGAACACAGAAGTAGACAACTTCAAAAGTAATTTCCATCTTTCTCCTTGTGTAGCTTGTAACTACAACATCTCATCCTCTTTTCTGCCACGCAGTGTGCCAACAAAGTGTCGCGACAACTGGCCGTAAATTATCTCACGCTATATAGCAAAATGCTTTTCAACATTGTAGCAGTAACACAATGCGAAAATAAATATTTTTTAAGGGATTTTAAATTGTATTCATTTAAGTGAGTCGCTAATTTATGAGAAACAATCGACCCGGAAAATTCGCTAATTCTTAGCACTGAGAAAAAAAAATTCATCTCAAATGAAATTATCATCGGCAAATAGAAAATTTTAATTAAATTCAGACTACATACTAATGATGTCAAGGTATTAATGTTTGTAATTATTATCGTTTATTTATTCGTTTCGTAAAGATTCATTGGACACATTAGGAAAAAAATATTGTTTGATGTTAAGATAAGAAACAAGAGTTTGTTGTTTATAAGAATTTTTCTAAAATCATCGGAAGAACGACCAGTTTTTCATTTAATTTATTTTAATGTAATTCGCTTGATCAGATTGCATTAAAATAATTGTATTTTGTATTATGGTTTTCCAGAACCTGAGGAAGCCTGAATTAAACAGGCGAAACGTCGTTCTATTGACAATTACTTAGTATTATTATATTTTAATCATTCCAACGTCCCAGGATGCCTACATCTAAATTTATGAATATGGAAATGAACAACACTATTGAAAATTTTCATGTTTTCTAAAAGAGAAGAATCCTTCTATTAATCAATTTCTCATTCAAATCTATGAAATACAGATTTGTAGGGAGGATACATTTCTAAAAATCAGCATGATTTTCTTTCCATCCATTAAATTCTCTTTTTTTTCAGGAATTAATTGATTCGGTACAAAAATTATCCACTGATATAAAGTGAAATCTTTCTACTATAGAAAAATTTTCAATTGCTCAGGAGAAAATCTCTTCACTATCAAAAACTTCTGATTCAATCGTCTCTTTTCTATGACTAATACATTATAACATTATGCAGAGAAAACGCTCTATCTCTACCAAATGTAGATGTTTTCGGATCGGTTCTGATACTATCATATTATTCTAAAATATCTTCAGAATTTCAGCAAGAATAATCCATATCGCAACAAATTCATAAATCTTTAACCTAAGAATCTTCAGTTTCCCAAAATATCATATGGTTCCGATGAGTAACTCAGAAAAAATCAATCTCATAACATGTCCCGAACTTTGCATGATATTGCAATTGTCTTCAGCTTGTTAGACATACTTCATACTTGATCTCTCCAAATGAATTTTCTTCATTGAAGAAAATAACTGCATGAAACCGAATCTTATCGAATATGAGCAAGCCTTATTTCCGAAAAGATTCCTCTTCTTCAGCATATCAATTTCACAAAAAAAAAACGGAAAATGAGGACGAAAGAACAAAATAGTAAAAGCATTTTCTTTAAATCAATTTACATGGAGAATGTCAACAATATCACTTGCAGCAGATTACTCGGACCCCCGGGAGTCACCGTCAGCTAACACACAATGCTGAAAAGAAGGTCGTTAAAGTTACGGGTCTACAGTTACGGTTCCGTTGTGTACCATGTATATAAAATCTATCTTTCTCTCTCTCTCTCTTTCTCTTCGTCCCTTCATCCTGGGTGCTCGTTTTCCATGCATACACCAAGCATTTACGTACTACGGTACTCGTAAAGACACACGCGGCAAGGTGGCTGGCAAAAGGTGTATAGGTCGTGTTTACGGAATCCCCTGTGTGGTTCTCTCTCCTCTTTTTCTCTCGGATTCCCCACTCAACGTCAGACACTTTTCAGCTTGATCGTTTTGCTTCTTCTTCTTCTTTTCATTTATTTTCTTCTTTTCACTTCTCTCTATATCTTCTTATGGAAGCTTGCAAAAAGAGAGGGAGCCCCAAAGTTCACGGGGTTACAAGTTTCCGGGGTGGTAAGAAGAGAAGAAGAAGAAGAAGAAGGAGAGAAAGAGAGAAATATTGAGTGACAGTGGCTGCCACTGGATCGTTAACTAACGTTTCTCACCGGTGTATTATAACGAATAGACTCAACCAACCCTCTTTGTGCAAAACTACAGACACAGGTGAAATCTATGGCCACATGAGAGAATAAAGTCAGTTCAAGAATAACAAGCACTAGTGTAAATCACAGCACGCGTGAATATTGAAAGACTCTCATTACATTGATTTACACGGATTTTCACTGGTGTCATTAAAAATGTATAGATCAGGAGCTATTTTCAATACGTTTCTGAAGATTTCTGAGATATCAGTTATCGGATTGATGCGTATAAATATAACGTTTTTTTGGGGAGATATTATTGTTTATGAGCTGACATTGTTTGATTATTTGATTATTGTAAACCAATTGTTCGGCTTTTTTTTGTAAATTTCTGGGAATTTTTATAAAAACGTGCAGAAAACGCGGAAAAATGGACGCATGATGGTGAAATTTTGCGAGTCAATAAATAATGATGCGAATGAAAAATGCTGTATTTTTATGCATTAAATCAGAATAATGGTTTCTAAGAAATATCCAAAAAATCGTGGAAAATAACTAATAGCAGTACATTTTTAAGGAGGGACTTTATAGTAAATTCAAAAGTCTTTCGTTAGTGAAGAGACTTATTGAGTGAAATTTGGCAGATGATGGGATTTATGTGAAAACAAAGAAAAAAAATCCGAATCCAATCCATTCTGCCCCGTATTTCAAGACAGAACGTCATTATTTGGGTTTTCATCTTAAAAATGCCACTTGGACTACAATTTTAATGCAATTCAATTTTTTTTTTTTCAATATTTATTAGACTTCAGAAAATAAAATTAGGTATTGGTCCTTTTATTATAGATTATAGATTACGAGGAAATTAATTTTTATTCTCCACTCATTCTACTCATCTTTGCATAACGTTTCTTCGTTCCTCGTGATTTATAATTTTCAATGAAAAAACGAAAACCCAATTTTATTCTCTAAAGCCTAACGAATATTAGGAAAAAAAGCTGAATTTGGACATTTTTAAGATGAAAAACCAAATAATGACGTTTTATCTTGAAATACGGGGCAAAATGGATGCAAATTTTTTTTTAAATTTTTTGATACATCCAACCAAAACCTTGGGAATTTCCCCACCCCCTCAAACAAATAATAAAAGACAGTAAAATCTCGTGATAATTAGAATCTAATCAATCATTCGCGTGAATTTTAGCTGCGAAGGAATCGTTTCTCTCTTCAAATTTTCATGCACTCTAAAAAAAACTTTCGAACGGCTCCGAAAAAAAAAGAATTAAGCATCAATCATGTGTCTAATTAAGACACGTCGAGGCGATGAAAACGTTTCAGTTATATGGGCATATGAGAATAGACGAAGTAGAAGGGAGGATAGGGGGGGGGAGTGAATTTGCTGTCGAGTGATCGAGATCGCCCCGGGAATACAAACGAGCGTAAAATTGGAAAATAGCGAGGACGATAGGGGTTTGTGTATTAGTGTATGTGGGTAGATTTCTTTTTTATTTTCATCCAGTTGTGTTTTTGTTTACTGTGAGGGGGCGGTAGGGGGGGGGGGGGGTGAGAGAAAATTCCGCGAGAGAAGTGTTATTTTTTTTTTAAATCCTCCCTCTGTGTCTGTTACGGTATCACACGTGCAACGATACAGAGAGAAATCACTGCGTGTGTCATGCGGATTAATGAAAAAAAAAAGCAAAAAAAAAGAGAAATAAACTTTTGTGCTTCCTAATTAAACATTCCTTTTTTTTTCTCGCACAACACAGTGGTTGATCAATCAATTGGCCATTATTGATTCAAATGGAGAGTGAAATGGAGAGTAAAATAAAAAGCTCGTAGTTTCAAAGAATTTTATAAAGAAAATAAAATTAAAAAAAAAATAAAGAAAAAATAAAATAGACATTTATTGCACTTTGCTGAATAATTGTGAGTATACTTTTAATGAGTGTAGTACGACAATTATATCTGTCTCGTGAACTTGTAATTTATTCAGTAAGACTCAGAAAGTAGCTGAGAACATTATTTTCCCCCCTCTTTCATCCCTTATTCTCATCCTGTAAATTACCATAAGAAAATACAAAATAGGGAGAAATTTTTTTTTTTAAAGTTAAAGAAAAAAAAGAGGAGAAAAAAAATAATAGAATGAAACTGATGTGAAGCATGAGAGGAAAAAAAAATAAACGAGTTAATGTAAACTGCACTTGAATTACCGCATTCATTTTACTCGCAACAAAGTATTCAATGTTAGATACACTCTCTGTGTGTGTCATGGATAAAATAAGGCATTTGTGTGTGTGTGTATTTGTGTGTAAGCCAGTGCGTATAGCAATTCTAGATAGAAAACATCAGACGATTGACACAAGAGAGAGAGAGAGAACGAGAGAAACAGAAAACGCTTTGAATTCCTTGGAAATAAGTGAGAAGGAGTTTAAATACACGACCTTCGGTAAACGTCAAATGATTTTTCAATGTGTGTGTTGACGCACAAACACACATACATACATACAACACACATACAGTGCCGTAACAATGTAACAATACTCAATCTCACTGTTAATACGTACTTCAATTAGATAATTAGAAAAAATAATAATTTTGCTGAATTAAATCGCGAAAATTTCATTTTTTTTCAGTAAAAAATTCAGACGATTTTTTTTTACAGTTCTCCCTTTTTTATCAGCACACGCATTATCTCCCATTAATTTTCGCGCCATATATATAGGGAGAACTCGGGGCAAAATGGACCTGTAACTTAAAAATGACTCAGGATTTTTTTTTGAGAGTGAAAGCGTTTATCAAAAAATTTGCAAAAATTCACCGAAAATGTTCACATATTGAAGCATCTTCTCAAATTTTTTTAGATTTTTTCATGCAGTCCTTCACTCCAAAAAAAAATCCTGGATCATAATTCCGCAAAAGGTCCATTTTGCCCCAATCTCCCCTATATATATATATTCAATTTTTATTTACCCCGTTATTTACTAAACTTCTCGCGAACTTGACGCACACAGACACAAACACACATAAACACCGGTTTTCGCTGTATTTTCTATCCCCACCCTTTGGTTAAAAGCACACGTGAGATATTTTCGGCATTATACGCCACAGGGGCTATTGAAACACACGCACCTCTCTCGTAATCTCGTGTCATTTACACATCAAACTGCGCTTTTTTTTTCTACTTTATTCGTTTATTTCTCGTTCAATTTTACTTCCCCGTCATTGGTTTACACACACACACACACAAACGGGGGGCCATGTGTGTTGATTAAATTCAGCCTCACCATGAAATGTGCTTAATTAACTGTACAGCAATATTATGACAGTTGAAAAGGTAATGCACGAGAATATTTTTTTTTTTTTTCATGAAAATAAGATAGAGGTTAGAGTACTAGTTAGAGGTTTCAGGTTAGTTTTTTAACTATGATTTAAAGACACACGAGAAGCTTCGTTTCTTTCAACTGTTCTAACGTCATAACACATCGTGTCATTCCCACAGTAGATCAACCCCATTTTTACGCAGACCAGAAGCCTTCTAACCAGTCGCTCAAGGAAATAAGTAGAAAAAGAATATTTTATGAGTGTAATTTTTTTTCTTTTTCTGGTCAATCACAATTCTTTTTAAAAGACTTTCGCGATGTAAAAAAAGTGCACTTAAAAAATGAAAATGTTTTTCACAAGAAAATTGACTTGGAATTTAAAAAAAAAAAAATTTTTATTTATTTGAAAAAAATTTACGTCACTTTAAAAAAATTTTAATGAAAAAATTGAGGAAAAAATTTTGATTATAAAAAAAAAATTTGATTATAAATTTTTTTTTTCTTTTATTTAAACTGACGTTTTTTTTGATTCTATCACTACACACCACGTGGTCACACGTATGTGTTTTGTGTATGCAATTGAATTTATTTGATTTTTTTTTGGACGAACTTTGGTTTTTTGGCGCGCGGGGAAATTAGGAAAGCATGACACTCTGTGATTTTTGGCACACACAAATTAACAGCAGTGGGGGATTTTTTTTTTAAAAGCCTGTTGTTATTAAAAAAAGATAAATCTGGCAGTGTTGGGGATTATGTTACATACGCGCGTGGCTGAAGTTTACGCGTGTGTTTGTCCACCCACCTGCCAACAAAAATCCCAAAATCACTATTCCCCTTTTTTTGGGATATTTACCCGCGAACTTTTTTTGTGCGTGTGCGTATATGTGTGTGTGTGTGTGGGAAAAATCCAAATGTGTGTGAATTCACTGTGCGTCACTTGCCGTGATATTTCACACATACACACACACACACACACACATAGAAGACTTGGCCAAAGGTTAGATGAATCGAGTATCTCAAAAAAAAAATTGACTTTTTTTTCTGTACTGTCCATTTTTTTTAGTTAAACAAAAAATTAAGGTAAAGAAATGAATAATAAAAGTGAGTTTTTTTTTGTATTCACGTGTATATATATGTGTGTGTGTCCGTTGTGACGCGACAGATGAGAAAAATATGAATAATTATAAAATCTTGACCGTCAAAAATTTTTATCTGGATGACAGAAGTAGAAGACCTCCTACGATGCACTCTCCTCACATTCACACTCGCACTCTCACACAAATTTTCATTAAATTTTGCATTTAATTTGATTAATTCTCTCGTTTTTTTTTTTAATTGAAAAAAAAACGAAAAAAAATTCATCCACAATTAATCGTCATGATTTCTCTCTCTCTCTCTTTCTCTCGAAATTTTGTATTCTGTGATTTGATGGACTCCTTAGTCCAAGACTTAATAAATCTCATCTATCTATCTCGATTTTGACTCAAATCATTTTGTGTCTGACAAATATTGAAGCAATGATGAACACTAAAAGTCCTGATCTGTCAGAATATCAGAAGAATTGTGTAAAAAAAAATTCTCCTCAAAACATCATCACGTGCTCCTTTTTCCATGTATTTTCGTATGATTTTTCATCTCATTGAATTCTCTCTCATCTTGCTCTCGTGATTTGTTCCATTCCCCTTTTTCCAATTTTTATTCTCAATTATGAGTTTAATTTTTTTTTCTCTTTCCACCAAAAAAAATTTTTTTTTTTTTATTTTCACCGAAACTCGCAGCAAACAAAAAGGCGAGACTTCTTTTTTATTTGTTTAATAAAACGTGATTTTAATGAATATATATTCACGCACTTGCCACGTTTAAATTTAGCCACTGCATATCAATATTTACCTTGCTACATGTAAAATGAATAGAGAGAGCCTGCCTGAATCGAACGAAGGAAGGCTCAACCGGCCCACTGTGACGTTGCCGGCCTACTGTCAGCTCAGCGCTAGCTCGGCCCCGCAGTCAACTAAAGAACCGTGTCTTTTTCTACTGATTTATAAAATTTCAAAAAAAAATTTAAAAAAAAATCTCCAAAATATGATAAAATTAAAAAACGATTTTTAAACGTGATTTCCACTTTGATTTAATCAAAAAATTTAATATTTTTCGAAATTCAAAGTGTCGGTAAAGTAGTGCACTTGATTCACGTAGTAGTCAGGTGTGAAACGGCTCACGCACACACACATACACGGTTTTCTACTCGCGGATCTCTTCGTGTGTAGAATTGAAACTGAGAGAAACACACAGACAGACACAATACTTGTTGGACCAATAAATTAAGAATAATGAATGAACCACAGTATTTAAACGTAAAAACACAAATTAAATTTATTAACTTTATTTTTATGATGACTAATAAAATGGGGAAAACTCGAATTTTATGGTGAAAAATTGAAAATGCAAAGAGTGTTAACTAAAAAAATATGGAATTTTTTTAATTTAAATTCGCGCGTTTTCTCCTTTTTTTAAAAAGGAAGTTAAAACATTTGCCTTTTTTTCCAATAAAAAAAAAGCGCAGAAAATCAAACAAGGAAGCAATGAAGCGTTGCGCGCGCAATTCAATGACACAAGCGGGGAATTACAAAACACGAATATCCCCCCCTTTTGTATTTTCACGTAACAAGAAGACCTACACTGAGGGAAAAAAATATTTTCTAGAAAGGCAAATAATTTTGGGACAAAACTGTTTTTTCTTATTTGCGATGAACAATGTGAGAAAAGTAGAGGATTTAATTTAGTAAAATCAATAATTATTTCTCTTAATATTAATTGCTTTTAGTTCGAAATTGCACCAGATCCAAACTCATTTTTTTTTAATTAAATTTTGCTAATTGATGACGATAAATAAACAATTATTTGTCCAAATCGCCTTTCTGCATTGATTAAATCTCGATTAATATTTGCCAATAATATTTCCACGTGAAATTTCTATCCAATCAGTAGTGAAGAGGTAAAACAAGATAAGTCTATTTTTTTTTCATTTAGTTGTTTGAAAATACCTCAGAAAAAAAGCGAAATCGAGCAATTTTGCCCGAAAAATCTTTCGTAACTCTTGAAATTCTCTACAAAAAAAGATAAATAATATCATCTTATCTCGCTTAGTTTCCAAGATATTTCCTTTCAAATGATCGCAAAGATAAGTCGACTTATCCTGTTTTACCTCTTCACTACTGAAATAATAATGTATTTACGAAATAGGAAATCTCAGTCCAATTTGCCTCAAAATTGGAATATTTTTTTCGTCCAACTATTCTCTAAAAGGTTCATCTTATTGATTGATGTAAATGTATCCAAATTCATGCTATATGAATACGAGAATTCGTCCAAAATATAAATTGTTTAACCAGAAAAAAGTCCACTGGCATTTCCCGATTGACATAATATTCCTCGAAAATATTTTTTTTTCTCAGTGTTTTTTTTTTTAAAAAAGGCATCAAAGTACTGCACGTGGAGCATAATTAAGACAATGTCGCCAAAAAAAATTCTAATTTGGTTTTAAAAAAAAATTCAAGACCAAGTAAATAAAAAAGGAGAGTAGACATATTCGACCAGGTGGTGTAGAAGGCCACCCACAAACCGCGTGGCACGCAGGCGCGTGCATTCACAACTACTTTTGTGTCTCTCGTACAAAATACATCTATATACATTTCTTAGGTAACGCGAATTGCGCCTCCTCGTCTATGCTCGCACTCGAAACACACAGTCTTGAGTATTCTGTGTATCTATGTGTACAGTAGTATATTTCGTGTCTCCCCCTCCCCCCCCTCCTCCCTCCCACCCCCTCCCCCTCCCACCCTTCTTGCCGTAGTTCTCATTTGAACGACGCTTGCGTTGTACGCACACACATATACATATATACATATATATACACATATACTGCCACGAAACGTTTTCAACTGAAGCCAAAACGTACATTAGCACAAGAGTTCGATCCAGTCTCTACGCACAAAGTGACGCATCCTACGAGTAGAGCCCAAAAAAAAGCGAGAAAGAGAGGAAGAAAAGAGATAACGAAGGAGAAATGGAACTGCAGTATTGAAATATTCGTTTCATGAATTTCTTAGATAATCGGAATAATCGATCTTTAAATAGGTATATCACGTTACTAAGATAACGTGAGTTTGCTATTGGCCAAAAGAAAAACACACAATGAACTAAAACATACGGAGAGAAAAACTAATTAAGTCTCAAATAAGGTTTAAGTGGTGGCAAGTAAATGATAGTAATTGTAATTCGTACGTTTACGCGAAAAATCCGGATAATTTAGTTTTGCCAAATAAATTTATTTGAGAGAAGTAGATTTTTTTTTAAGTGCACAGCACTTACGCCCCTTTGTTTCTAAGGCGACAAAATGATTGCATTTGTCTGAGTGCACTTTTTTTTTCTAAGTGCACACAGACAAATGCAAATCATATTTATCACCTTGGAAACAAAAGGGCGTAAGTGCAATTCTTATGCACAGTACTTACGCCCCTTTATTTCTAATGTAATGATGTATTTCTTTACACAATTTTTTTTTTTTTTTTTTTTTTTTTTTTTACACAATTCGCATTATTTTTTTCCTCTTTCTGCTCTCCGCATTTTTTTTCGCGTGCCAAAGTTATCGAAAGAGGAGAGGGAGGGGGAAGGGGGAGGGTAGCTGTTCTCGTGTGTGTGTGTTTATGTGCGTTTGCACGACATGGCCTTTTGTGAAAATTGCGTTTACGTGCGTTATTAGGTAACCTCTTGTCTCTATAGATCAGTACTCGTAACTTGAAAATTGTTTTCTGTTAGAGTTTTGCGTGGACGAAAAAGAGTGATGCAGTTCAAATTGTGTATATAAGCAGTAAGATGTGTTTCATAATTTGTTGGAGAGGAGAGGGGAGATAAGAAAAGTGCAGAGACACGTGTGGGGATAAGGCTTCCTCAATAGTGTCTTATACTTTAAGTGACGCATCTTCCAACGTATTTTTATTATTTCCTTTTTTTTTGCTTTTTTTTTGCAGTTACATTTTTTTTAGCACTTGAGTTTTAATTGTTTCGCAGAAATTGACACTTCCCGAGTGGAAGAGGAGGGTGGGGGGGGGGGGGGGGGAGGGGGAGGGAAAAAAAGACGATTGGAAAATCAGCGATACTTCTTGACTGACATTAATGCCTCGATAATTACGAAGTTTTGAGATATGAATTGAGAGAGGAGAAAAAATATACCAATTGTCATCTATTTTTACTTTTTTAATGAGAGAAACTGAGAGACACGTGTATAATCTTGCTTAGACCCAAGATGACCCCTTTCGAGTTAGGTGAATTCACAAGAGAAGAAATGACAAGAAGTCATATCATTGCTCTTGATAATTCAAAAAACGAGACAGATGTTAACGACTTCGTGGGATTTCTTTGATTTTTTTTTTTTCAATTCAATTCAAACGGTTTGATATGAACATAAAATACAAAAACTGGATAACAAATATTATTATTATTTATAGTTACAGATAGACAATTATTTACATATTTAAGTTTTTTCTCCAACCATTTCTCAAATTATTATTGGACGAGTGATGATTTGTGTGAGGAACGAAATGTTATATTGTAAGAGACATTTTTATTACCTTCAATTTCTACTGATTTTATAATGTGTAATTAAATGACAATTGTATTGATATTTTTAGAATAAACATAAGAGGAACCCGGATGAGGTTCACACACAGTGGACGAAACGTTGGTGTCTTCATACAGAGAAAAATGTTTTCCTAATTTAAGAATGTGCAGTCACTTAATTTAAGAATGTGCAGGTCACTTAAATTAAGAAAGAAAAAATCACTTTATTTAAGTGAGAAAAATCACTTAATTTAAGTGGCTTTTACTTTCTTAAATTAAGAAAGAAAAAGTTACTTGATTTAAGTTAGAAAAGTCACTTGATTTAAGTGAGGAAACTCACTTGATTTAAGTCAGTTTTACTTTCTTAAATTAAGAAAGAAAAAGGCACTTGATTTAAGTGAGAAAAGTCACTTAATTTAAGTGAGAAAAGTCACTTAATTTAAGTGGCTCTTACTTTCTTAAATTAAGAAAGGAAAAACTACTTGATTTAAGTGAGAAAAGTCACTTGATTTAAGTGAGAAGAGTCGCTTAATTTAAGTGACCTGCACATTCTTAAATTAAGTGACTGCACATTCTTAAATCAAGAAAACATTTTCCTCTGTGTAATATTGAAAATTAAATTTTAATTTTTTTTTGGGAGTGACCGATAATGGCCGATAATTTACCTAATAATTATTTACATAGTTTCAGCCCAGAGGCTTTTACTTATATTCAAGTGATTTTGTGGTTTTTTATGAGCCTAGTGTTGAGGTTTGGTATAGGGAAAAGATAAAAAAAAAGAAAAAAACTCTATGATAGGTTTCTTTGATAATACAAAATCGAGAATAATAATAATAATGAGAATGAAAATTGATACGAGTGTAGGTGTGAAATTACACTAGTGAAAATTGGAAGAAATTTATTTGCATAACATTAATATCTTCTTTTTTTTTCTCTCACTCTCTCTCTCTCTCCTTTTATTCCTTTGTATAAATATATTCCGTTCGATTTCGCTTTTCCCACGCACTGGTAGACTATCCACGAATCACCTGATGCCCGATTCGCTTGATAAACGGCCTCGTTATCACACCGAAATAAATCACGATTTTCTATGAATAAATATAATTCAATGCGATACACTTTGGTGTGTTTCTATATATATACATATACATATATACATATATATATGTATGTGTGCAGAACTTCATTTGAATATTTCTATTTTCTCTATATTTGTTTCTCCAATGATTTTCACGTTTTTTTTCCCCTTTTTCCTGTCTTTTTTTTTCTCTCTACTTGCCAATAGTGAATGTGTGTATGTGTGTGTTTGTTCGTACGTAGTTGTGACAACATTGTACGTATAACCTTCGGCGTGTCGACAAAGTGATTCCTCTTCGTATTCCTACAGTTAATTAGGATGCGGCTTGGAAGCTTAATACAACTGCCTTATACGTACTGAGAGAGAGAACAGCGTGAATACGCGTGACTTCGTTTATGGGCTCACGTACCTAACCGCTTTTGGAATAGGAATATTTGTGATTTTTTTTTTTTCCTTTTTTTTTTGTTACTTTCAATTCATTTCGCACTTTTCTTAATTCTTGGGCTTTTTTTTTTTGTTCGTTGTTTTTCGTGAAGTTGTAACGGTTTGATAACGGTTCATCCATGTATGTGTGTGTGTGTGTGTATGTCGAGATAAATCCAATTGTAAAACCAGGGGCTTCTGAATTATTTGAATACTGTAAAATTGCTGTTTAAATTGATCATTATTTCTGCTGAATTACACTGAAAATAAACATCAAGAGATTTAAATTTAAAAGGGTTAAATTTTCCATTATCACTTCCAAAAATGGAGGAAATTTTTGCTTTTTACCCCACGTCACGTGATCGATCTGACGTCATTTTGCTACACACAGAAGCCAGTGGAGGAGGTTGAAAAAAAAACCGAGAGAAAAAGAAAGAGAAAGAGAGCCATTCGAAACAAAAAAAAATAGGAAGAAATGAAGATGAAGAGAAAAAGAAGGAAAAAAAAAATGAGGAAGAATATGAGAGAAACGAGGGAAAAAGAAACGTAGCAACATCGTGCACACACAATCCAACCTCGTCACGCGCTCTAAAGACGTCGACGTTACTTCCTCTCCAAGAGGGCAAAGGAGAAAAGAGCGAAACTGAAAGAGTACGAGAATGAAAGAGAAAAAAAAAGGGGTGGGGGTGGGTGGGTGAATTGGAGGCCCAGCAACAAAGAGGAAATCAAAACGAAGAGTAAGAAAAATAGTAGCGCGTTCGTTGAAGAAGGAGAGCAAAAAGGAAAAAGGACAGGAGGGACAAAAAAAAAGGGGGGGAGGAGAGAGAAAAAGAGCTTCAGCCATGGGCAAGTACAGTGGAAAAAGAGAGAAATGAGAAAGTGTGCAGAATTCGTGAGGTCGGGGACGGAGGGCTACCACGGATCAATCGTAGCCTTCCGTGTTCCCTCCCCCCTTCCTCCCCCTCTTTTTCCCTCGCGCGTACCCCTCTCGACGGTCCGCCAGTTTGCCTTGCACATCTATGCCCCTTTCTCCTCTCTGTCTCTCTCTCTTTCTCTCCTCACTCCAAGCCACCCAACATCGCCACTTCGACGACCCTTTCCTACCATCCTACCTAGCCCCCCCCCATCCCCTCCCCCTCCTCTTCTCTTCTCTTCTTCTGCTTCTACCCTAGCCTTTAGCTGCATCGGCGTGTACGCGTCGTCACGCAGGCCCAGAGTCGTCGTCCAGACTCAGACAGAGAAAGACAGAAAATCCACCTATCCAACTCCCTCGTGCCTTCTTGCAACTACTATCTCTTCTTTCTTTCGTTTCTAGCTAATATTTTTTTTCGTGGATATTTAGAAAAATTAAATTATATTTTTTTTCTCTTTTATTCGCGACAATTTGGGAAAAATTCTTATGCATGATTTATGCCTTTTTGTAATGAGAGAAAATATGGGGGTAAAAACAATCAAATATTAATGCCTTTGGTCCTTGGAAAATATTTTTTTTGAAATAATTTTAAAAATTGTTAAATCTACTGAATTTCGCTAATTCAAACTGATTAACTATTGTTATTATTTATTGTTCCTAAATATATTCGTATATATAATTTTAACAGTTATTTTCACTTAAGTTATAACAGAGTTGAACTTTTTATTGTGTTATTATTTTGAAATATTGATTTTATTTCAGTTATGGTTTGTATACAGGTTTAAGACTGTCCCTCGACTGATCAACTTCACTGTTTCATATTTTCACTGTTGAAACAGTCTATAGGGGAAGGTGGGGCAATACGGACATGAGAGGTAAAATGGACACATTTGAGTTTTTATGCATATATTGTGAAAAAAAACTTTTAATGAATGAAAATATTGGAGATAGATTTTTTTAAATGATTCCATCGGAAAGCTGAGGAAATTTTAATCGAGAAATATGTGCCAGAATTGATTTTTTCAATTTTTTGAGAATTTAATTTTTTGGGGGATTTTTGAGGGGTAAAGCCCTTCGATTTTAAGAAAATTCAGTTTTTTGGAAATATCTCTGGTCCTATTGGTCGTAGGGATCTGGAACTGATTTTAAATGAAAGGTGAGATCATTTCCCATCGATTTATGGGGTTTTGGATTGAAAAATATCGATTTTTTATATAGTTATAGGACAAAAATCGATGAGCATAATTTTTCACAAAAGTTCCCATAACTATCTGAAAAATCGATATTTTTAAATTGAAAACCCCATAAATCGATGGGAAATGATCTCACCTTTCATTTAAAATCGGGCCCAGGTCGCTACGACCAATAGAACCAGAGATATTCCAAAAAAACTGAATTTTTCCAAAAATCGAGAGGCTTTCACCCCTCGAAAATGCAAAAAAAAAATCAAATTCTCAAAAAATAAAAAAAAATTATTTTTGACATTCGATATTTGCCTAAAATTTCCTCAGCTTTTCGATAGAATCATCAAAAAAAATCTATCTCCCACTGTTTCATTACAATGTCCATTTTGCCCCACGTTCCCCTATATTGTAGAAAAAAAATAATATATTATTTATTTTTCCAATACTGATGAATTAGTTAAATTAACAAAATTCAGTAAATTCAACAGTTTTTTTAATCATTTAAAAACAAATATTCGTTAAGAATGAATGGCATCAATATTAAATTGTTTTTACCACAATTTTCTTCTCAATATCGAAAATCTTATGAATTAATTACCTTGCTTAATGTTAAAATCATGTTCTCGAAGTAATTCAATAATTTTCAATTAATCTCGATATTAATTCATGAAATTTGGTAAATTTCATTGAGAATCAATGGATTTTTCATTTTCACACTGTCTAGACTTCCATTATCAAATTATAAATATTAACCAACTTTTCATTGACATTTATAACAACGTGAAATTGGAAATCTGTATTGTTTCGTGAATTCATCTAATTTTAGGCATTCATTTATTTATTTTTCAAATATTAATTGACTATCATTGTTTCATCCTATCTGGGTCAGACAATTTTAGGGTAGTTTGTGGGTGTGTATATCTCTGCGTTTTATTTCAATTATCTGTCTCGTCAGTAACGTTTATTAATTCGTTAACACTAACACGAAAGTGTCAATTGTTGGGATACTGAAGTGTATTTTGAGGTATTTAAACTGTGTAGTTATATCAAGCGAGTACATTTATGGGCTATTTTGCGTTTAGAATCACTAAATCCCTTGAATTATTCACTGTTAACTGCTAACGTCATTTTCTCGTATTAATTAATGTGCAGACGGTTGGTGAATTGAGATATTTAACATTGATTCTCGATCGAATAGAAGGAAAAGGGTCTTGAATTACTCGCAGAGATGAATTTTTGAAGGGATGAAAAAAAATTTGGTAATTAGAGATTTTATCGCTTTGACAACTAAAAAATTGTGTTTTCAAAAAGGTTTTTTCTCTCGTTTTTTTATTTTTTATTTCCCTTTGTCTTGTTCAATTGGTTAGAAACTTCCAGAAAAAGTTGGTTGATTTCGAAATGTCTGAAAAATCTCAAATATTAGAATAAAACTAATTTTTGGAATAGATATAGGCAAAGGAAGGTTTCCGGAGTTTAATTTGAGAAATTATCAGAAAAAATTAAGAAAAAAAATTTATAAGAATTTTATAAAAGTTTCATGGAAATTTTGAAAATTCTGAAAAATCCCAAATATTAGAATGAAACTGATTTTTGGAATATATATAGGCAAAGGAAGATTTCCGGAGTTTAATTTGAGAAATTATCAGAAAAAATTTAGAAAAAATTTTATAAATAAAAATGAAAATTTCGAAAATTCTGAAAAATCCCAAATATTAGAATAAAACTGATTTTTGGAATATATATAGGCAAAGGAAGGTTTCCGGAGTTTAATTTGAGAAATTATCAGAAAAAATTAAGAAAAAAAATTCATAAAAATTGTATAAAAGTTTCATGAAAATTTCGAAAATTCTGAAAAATCCCAAATATTAGAATAAAACTGATTTTTGGAATATATATAGGCAAAGGACGATTTCCGGAGTTTAATTTTAGAAATTATCAGGAAAAATTAAGAAAAAAAATTTATAAAAATTTTATAAAAGTTTCATGAAAATTTCGAAAATTCTGAAAAATCTCAAATATTAGAAAAAAACGGATTTTTTGTTTAATTTTTGAGTTTAATCAAGACTTTGTCTATTTGCCTCGAAATCTTGTGACCGACCCCTGATCAATTGAAGCAAATCATGTTATCAAAGAAAAATTCCAAAAAATTGAATTTTATTTGACAGAGTAAAAGTATCATATTACCGAAATTTCAGTGATGCAAAAGGAAGAAAATCATTTGGATGTCTCTCAGAATTTTTTTACTCATAAAATATCATTTCTCCTCCCCCCCTCCTGTGGCGAATACACCACCGTGAGGCCTGGGGTTAGTTTATGGGGACCAGGGACTCTACCACGTTGAGATCTCACGATCTAACCCCACCTAACCTCCTCTTTTTCTCTCTCTCTTGCTCTCTCTCTCTCTCTAGCCTTTTCCTAGCTCTAGCCTAGCCTAGAGCCGTGTAGGAGAAGTGCACTCCAACCACGCTCAACACGGACGTCTGCCTAGTATTGATCTTCTCGGCTCAGCTACTGGCTACCTTCACCCACTAATAATTCTTGTCAGCCTCCAAAAAAGATACGACGCATGTTTCAGATGTGTGCTCTACTCTAACGGGCAACATTATTTAACCCAGGGAAAAAAAGAAAAATTTTTTTGTATCAATTCTTTGAAGAGGAAGAGATGGAGTTTGGAGATTGTACTGAGAAATCGGTTGATATCTTGGGAGATAAGAGGTTCAGAAGGGGTTTACATGTTTCCGCTTTTTTCATGAAGAATTTAATTTTTTACAAAAAAAGATTCCTTTGAGAATTTTTATAAATCAAGAGGTTTTTGAGATAGGGAATTTTTTTTAAGGTTGAAGGGCTTTATAAAAAAAATTGAAAAAATTCACCAACAATGTTGACATTTTAAAGCATCTGCTCAAATTTTTTCAGATTTTTTTGTGCAGTCTTTCCATCTGAAAAAAAATCCGGAACGATTTTGGAGCTGAGGTCCATTTTGCCCTATTTTGAAAATTCGGTGTTTTTGCACATTGATCTTCTTTCGGTGGTTACGTTATATGGGTTTGTTTATTTCCGATTTACCACATGACAAATTTTTGTTGAACACTATTTTTCCCGACACATTTTTCCTTTCTTCAGCAAAACTCTACCGAGGTTATTTTTCTCAGAGAAAACAGAGAGAGAGAGAGAGAGAGAGGTGAAGTTTCCTTGGCAGTAGCTTCATAAAGTTAACGCTTGAGAAGTTAAAGTTGCACGTCATTTTATCACTAGTGTATCTTGTAACCCAAAGTTCTGGGTCATCCACACATTTTCCACTGAGAGAAGAACACACACTACGCGCGTCACCCAGTAAAACTTTGTTCAAGTCAATTTTACAGACACAAGATTATTACAATTATTTTTCGTGAGAATTGATTATTCAAGTTGATTAAAGTAATTAATTAAAATTTAAAAAAAAGGTAAATTTTTAAATAATGATAAAAAACGGAAAACTGACAATTTTTTTTTTTTTTTCTTAAAAAATAAATTATCTGAAAAAATGAAAAAAAAACTATAAATTGAAAATTTTTTAAATATTTTTTTTACAATAATTTATTTTTCTAAAAATCATCATGATAATTAATTTTTTAATTTAATAATTTTTTAATAATTTTTAATTTAATAATTTTTTCTGCTATTACTCTGGATAAAAGGAATTTTGTTGCCCTCTTATTCCCCCCCCCCCCCCTTTCTTTTTCTTTTTATCTCATCAATTTTCATCCAAGCTCGTCTATTTCACAAGGCAACACACGCAGAGAGAGAGAGACATCAGGGACAAAGCAGTAAAAGCGCGACACCTTTTTCCCTCAGTAACGACGCAACTTGTCGCAACGCCAAGGCCTCAGCCCATTTCACCCCTCCCCCCTCCCCTCCACCCCCAACTTATATCTTGGAAAATGTATGACAGCACGAGATAAACGAAACTCCACTACTCGCATTTACTTGCAGCCAATTACGAGAAAAAATTGATTTTTTTTTTTTGCAAATTCAACCCAGAAGAGAAAAAAAAGGGGGAGGGGAGGGGGGGGGGGCGGAATGAATTGCATTGAGAATTTTAATCTGTGCATTAGCCACTTGGCAATTAGAAAATGGTGTGAACGACGCGAAAGCGAAAGGCAAACAAACAGAATAGGAAGAAGAGGGGGGGGGGAGAAGAGGGAAGCTGCATCCCTCTTCCATTGCGAATAAACGAGAGAATAAATCTGAAAGTCCCACGAAAAGTAAACACAGTGAAAACTTTTTACCCCTCATTTTTCCCCAAACTTTTTTATTTTAATCTTGTTTTTTTTTCCCAATTCCGTAAACATTTTTTTTTTTTTTATACTTAATACGCGCAAAGAACAATAACGTAAAAATGGAGTGTCAATGGAGGGAAAAAAGCAGTGACTTGCAGATTTTGTGAAAATGGGAATTTTGTGTGTGGGAATTTCTTGCGTCTGGAGTGAAATGAAAGAAAAAAAAAAGAGCCACCGGACGAAGAATGATAAGCATGGTGGACAAAACTGGAGGATTCGAAGGGTGAAGAAGCGTCTCATCGTCACGCTGTCTGCCATTCTTCATATATATATATATACTACCTCTAGACGAGACACTCAAACTCAATTGGAGAGAGATAAAAAAAAATTGTTTGATGAAATAAGTGAGAAAAGAGCAGAGGACACGATAAAGTGAGTGAAAAAAAATTGAATATTCTTCTTTTTTTTCACAATTTTATCGACTCTGTAACCTCCATAAAACATTTTTACTCCTCTTTATGAGGACTATCAATGTCACCATTATAATTTATTGATTCAAGGTAATTTACGGATACTTTATTGGGCGAGTGTATTGATCCTGGAAACATGCTTTTTTCTTCATTAAACATTTTAGCGAGTGGATAATACCGGATGCTTCTTTTCTTCTCCTATTTTATAGTAATTTCTCATTATATCGTCGTTTTAGAGCAAAAAAGGCGTAAATCCTACGAGTTTCCTATTTTTTTAGGGTCTTTTCACTCTAGGACAACGATATTATAGATAGATATAGCTATGTTAATATTAGGTAAATACTGAAGAGATAGAAAAATGAACAAAAAAAGAAATTTATTTACAATTCTGGAAATAAGCCGAACTACACTAAAAATAAAATGTTAAAAAAATTTAAATATTTAAGCCATTGGTCCTTAGTAAATTGTTTTTTGAAATAATTATAAACATCTTGAATTTATTGAATTTAGTCAATTCAACGAGTTAACGTGTTCATAGCTGCACAATCGAAAAAAAGTCAAATTTTTGTATAAAATCGTTAATAACAAATTATACGAGCTCAAATTCTCAAATTTGCTAAAGTGAATCTGTAAAGAATGTAATGAGGAATAAAATAAGTCTTAGAAACAAAAAATCAATTGAAAATTAGAAAATTCTCTGTATTTTTTACATTCCTTCATTTTTTTCAAGTTTTGGAGGAATTTCCAAAACCACAAAAATTCTTACAGATTTCAATCAATTTCTTGTTTCTAGGACTTATTTTATTTCTCATTACACTCTTTGCAGATTCACTTGAAATTTGATAATTTTATCACGTATAAATTGTTATTAACGATTTTACACAAAATGTTTTTTTTTTTGACTGTACAGACAGAAATACCTTAATCTGTTTAAATTAACTAAATTCAGTAAATTCCACAACTTTTTTTAATTATTTAAAAAAAAATTGGCTGAAGACTATTTGCCTCAATGTTTGATTGTTTTTCCCATTTTTTTTTCTCAGTGTAAACTAATACCGGATGCTGGTGGTTTTGACTTTATGTGTGCGAGGATTAATTTTTAATAAAAATGATGGAATAATGAGATTTTAGCACTGGTAGAAGGCTTCTAAACACGACTAGTCTTGTGCGTGTTCGATCTAGCAATTTTCTTTGACTTTTTTAAAACCATCTTTGACGTACCAAAACCGGTCTCCACTTTTTTTTTTGTTAAACCTGCGCTTTCTTTTTTCTAACCAACACCAATTTGCTTCGGTAACATCGAAGATGCACGTCCTCAGTGTGACCTACCAATTACTCTACATCACCTTCGTCACTCTTAACATGATTTTGAATCCATTGTTTTTTTTTTTAAACTCATCCTCTGCTACAAAAGTTCCTTTGAAGGAAGAGAGTGCAGAAAAATTGGAGAATGAAGGGGGAGGAGTAAAATGAGTTGAGGAGTCCGAAAGACGATGAGTAGGTTAGTTTAAACGTGTTATTTTTACTGAGAAGAAGTAACACGACCTGCGTTAGTGATAATCTGTATCAGCAATTTTTTTTGGACAATAGGAAAATCAAGTGGACGAGGAAGTTGAACAAAAGAAATCAATTGTTAACAAATTTTTTTTTTTTGCTGTAAAAATGAGAATGAACTGTTGTGTAAAATTCAAAAGTGCAAGTTAATAAGAATTGAGAATTGAGAGCTACACCGAGAAAAAGAATTACTGCTCACAAATAAATTGTGCAATTTTTTCTACAGAAAAAAAAATCGTCCCAATAACTAATTTCTCATTCAAATCTATAAAATACCCATTTGTAGGAAGGATACCTACATTTCTGTTAGATTTTTTCCAAATATTCCTAAAGAAATCAGCATGATTTTCTTTCCATCCACTAAATTTACTTTTTTTTAGGAATTAATTGATTTGGTACTAAAATTATCCACTGATATAAAATGAAATCTTTCTACTATAGAAAAATTTTCAATTGCTCAGGAGAAAATCTCTTCACTATCAAAAACTTCTGATTTAATCGTCTCTTTTCTATGACCAATACATTATAACATTATGCAGAGAAAACGCTCTATCTCTACCAAATGTAGATGTTTTCGGGTCGGTTCTGATACTATCATATTATTCTAAAATATCTTCAGAATTACAGCAAGAATAATCCATATTGCAACAAATTCATAAATCTTTAACCTAAGAATCTTCAGTTTCCCAAAATATCATATGTTTCCAATGAGTAACTCAGAAAAAATCAATCTCATAACATGTCCCGAACTTTGCATGATATTGCAATTATCTTCAACTTGTCAGACATACTTCATACTTGATCTTTCCAAATAAATTTTCTTCATTACAGAAAATAACTGCATGAAACCAAATTTCATTAAAAATGAGCAAATTTTATTTCCGAAAAAATGCCTTTTTTTCTCAAAATTTCAGTATAAACTACACGTGGCGCCTCATTGAATTGGCAAAAGCGTCGTGCGTGCGATGCAGAAGCAAACTTATAATGATAAATAAAATAAAAAGATGAAGAACTGAGAGTGAAAAATTAAAGGTAGTATATCGTAACACTTGGTGCCCCATAGGCATCACTAAGATGAGTGATGCTTGGGAAAAAGGAGAGTCCACGAGATTGAAGAATCTCACCAGGTAGAAAAGAAACAACCTCTTCCCCTTCTAGCGCCATTGAAGGGCCAGTTTTTCTATGTGTATTCATATCTTCAAAGAAGGTGAAAAAAATATCACGTTATACATTTGACCTGCACGCATACGAGGGTAATTCAAGGGAGACCAGTAGCCTTTTTTTTGCCTCTTCGAAATAACATAATTATAATAGTCTAAGCATGCAGACTCACCGTTTTCACCTAAATTGCTTCCTCGAGTCTATGAAGATTGTTGGCAGCACTGATCCTGCAACAGTAACAACAAAAAAAAAAATTACAAAAAATTTTCAAATGAAAAAAAAAGAAAAAATATGAAATGATCAGTTTGAAGAATTAATTATAGAGTATTTAAACTTTTTCTTCTCTGTAATTACAAGCCTCTGTTGAAATGAAGTTATCTATTGAATTTACTGCAGGAAAATGAGGGACTTTTAGAGACAATAGATTATTGACCATTCTGGTAAAATGAATGTATGAATAAATGAAAAAAAAGGAAGAAATTGATAATAAAAATTGAGCAAAAGGCAAAGGCAAATGGCAATAATCAATATATATTGCATTTCATTCCCACTCATTAGTCTCTCATAAAAGAAGTCACTGACTTTCTATTGATACGAATTACCATTATTATTATTATTTATCTATACTAACAGCAAGAGGAGTATTATTATTCGCTTAAAAATAGTTTGCAATTACGAATGAAATCTCAGAAACGCAGAATATCAGCGGTCCTCCTTTGGACTCCTTTGGCGCGTGGAAAATTGTCTATTGAGCTCTGAAGTGAAGTGGGATGAAGAGGAATGGGAAAAGAAAAAGAAGAGGGGAAAAAGGCAAGAAGTACTATGGTCGTGGAGTTTAAAAGCAAGTTTTAAATTATGGAGGTGCATCTGTACAAAACGATATTTATTTCTAGCTTCCTTGTGCATCTACTTTCATTATCGTACCGCTCTCGTTGTGCTTCAATAATTTTCATGATTTTTTACTGGGAAAAAATAGGGGAAAAATACTACTTTTTAATGGGTGATAGTTTAAATTCATGAGTTTTGTGTTTGATGGATTGATGAATTTGCTGGATTTTTTATTGAAAATTTTGGATAATTTGCCTTTTTTTTTCTCACTTCACAATTTTTTTGACGTTTTCAGATTAGAATCAATAGCACTCAATGCAAACTGCAAGAAAACTGTAGTTATAAATGCAGTATTTCTGAGGACAATATGAACACGTAGTGCTTGAAAAGTTTGTAATGCACAATAATAGTGAAAAACGTCATGGCCAACATTATACTGCTCTACGTATCTTTGTATGCTTCTTTTTTTTTTTTTTTTTTCATTTTTCCTTTTATACTGAACATTTATTTTATTTTTCTATTGTGCTCGCGTTTATAGTTTCGTGCGTGAGTCGCACGTTGCGTGGTTACGAATAGATAATAGGGAACATATAACCGAGGCCGGACGCAGACCACTCGGGTCACGTTTCCTATAACGCTTAGATACAAGATATCGCGAATTTGTTTTAAACCAACAGTATGTTTATGAATGTTCGATTTTGATATTTTACGAGCTCTTCTTTTTTTTTAATGAAATTTTTAGAGTATGGAACTCGGTTTTATGTTGAAAAATTGCAATGGACAGCGATAGATAATATTTTATGGACTTGAAATTTTGAGGAAGTTTTTTAGAAATGGGAATAATAAAGGGGGTTAAATGGAGATTTTGATGGAGTGGCTGGAGGTAATTAATTTTTGATGATTCCACTGAAAATTTGAAGAAATTTCAATTGAAAAACCAATGTCGAATTGAATTTTTAGATTTTTTTTTTGAAAATTCGATAATTATAGGGAAAAATTGAGGATGCAACTCTTTCTATTTTTAAAAAATTCAATTTTTTAAAAAATATTTCGGGTTCTAATTATTGCAGCTTAGAAATTCGAGCAGGAGGTGAAAGATGAGAACATTTGCTATCAAATCAGAAGGTTTCGAATTGATTTTTCTTGATTTTGGTAAAGTTGTAGGAATAAAACTGATTTTTATGGAAAGTAATATAAATACTTCGAAAATCGATAAAAATTCATTAAAAACACCATAAATCGATGGAAAATCATATCACTTTTCATCTCCATTTAGAATTTTTACGCTACAAAGATTAGGACCAGAAATGTTGCCAAAAAACACAAAATTTAAGAACAAAACTTTAAAAAAAATGATGGATTTTCAGGAAATTTCTAAAAATCAATTTTAGCAGATGTTTTCCACCGAAAATTCCCTCAGCTTTTCGATGGAATCATTAAAAATACCCTTTACTAAATATTTTGATCACTTTTAATTGATTTTCGCTCCCGATGACCATTTCACCCCCTCCCGTTACAATTCCTCAAAAACTGTAATTAATGGACAATTTACTTCTTATCTCTACCTTTTTCTTCCTCATCTTCACTTTTCGTGTTCGATGGGCTGAAAGACGCAACCGTTAGCCCATGCTCCATGAAAACCAGCTGCAAATGTGAATAGCCACAGTAGTAGTATCGCGGTGTCTTTCAGACGTTCCACCGTATTTATTTGTTTCCTCCTCATTTAGCAAGAGTTTTCCCCTCTTTCACGATGTTACTGTGAGAGAGAAACACCTAACGAGTAACGAGTGCGAGTATTCCTCGTGGGAACCTGTAACTCAGCATCTTTCATGAATCTGCGTTGCAAAACGTTCATCTTCAACAAAACAGAATTATTAAATTATTTTTCCGTAATTTTCCAGACAAGATATTGTGTTGCGCCTTTAATTCGTTTCTTCATAAAGAGAATAAATTCTATTCTCATGAGTCACTGAAATTCTCGCACTTTTTTTTTCTCCTGGACCAATGAATCCTTAACGGATGATTGGAAGGGACAATCGAAAAAAATGTTGAATTTTTGTATAAAATCGTTAATAACAATTTATAGGGGAGAGTGGGGCAAAATGGACCCCCATGGTAACATGATTAAGGAATTTTTTCTGGAATGAAGGACTCGACGAAAAATCTGAAAAAATTTGAGAAAATTCTCCAACATGTCTAAATTGTTTGTAAATTTTTTCAGATTTTTTTAAGCAGCCGCTGCTTCTTAAGAAAATCTCGAGTCATCTCATCTTCTAGGTCCATTTTGCCCCACTCTCCCCTACAAGATGAATTTCCCAAATTTGATTCAGTGAATCTGTGAAGAATGTAATGAGGAATAAAATAAGCTTTGGAAATGAAAAATTAATTGAAAATTGACAAATTTTCATTATTTTTTACGTTTTTCCTAATTTTTCAAGATTTAAGGGGTAACACCACTGTAAAAGTCTAAAAAAGGTATTTTTTGGCTATTTTTTTTCTATAGAAGAAGTGGCAATAAAATAATATTTGCGGGAGTTATTGAGCATATATTTGAGTTTTCAGAAAAAAAATTCATCAAAAAATATCGATGCTGCGTGCCAATTAGAAAAATCATGTTTTCGAGAAAAACACGATTGAAGTTTTGACTGAGGCTATGAATATGAAGAAATGCCTTGAGAAAAATTCAAAATTTCATGTGGAATAATGGGTTTCAGGTGATACCTTTTCTCGCCTATATTCTGGGAGGCCCAAAGTAATTTTTGAAGCAAGAAAAAAAAATCGAAATTGAAGAAATGTGAAAAATGACGAAAATTCTTCAATTTTCAATTAATTTTTAGTTTTTAGGGCTCATTTTTTTCCTCATAACATTTTTCACAGATTCACTGAATCAAATTTGAGATTTTCATCTTCTACAAATTGTTATTAACTATTTTAAACAAAAATTTAGCTTTTTTTCCCGATTGTACTTCCCAATCATCCTTAAGTGTTCTTCTGTTGGCCGCAATCAATGTGTGTTTTTTTTTTATAACCTAAAGCGCGTAGATAATTTTTTTTTTTTTTCACAGCGTTTGTTATACCTAGGTACGTCGACCCCCGTTTGTCGTCGAGCGAAGCAGATCGGTTTTATTGTGCCCTTCTCATCACTTCATGTTTTTTTTTCATTTAACAATTTTTTTTTCTTTTTTTTTTTCCTCCTTTTTTTGTCGATCGGACGAGCTTTGATTCACGGCTCGTCGAGGCTGGCGGGTGCACGAGAGAGATGTATACATGTATATACACACGAAGAGGGCACGTTACGGATAAGCGAATATAATATCGATCGTATTCACTGTTTCGCGATGGAGACACTCTCATCTTGCGTCGTGAAATTTTATTGAAAAAAAAAAGAAAAAAAAAAAAAGTGGAGTATAGTCGATAAAATAGGAAAAAAAAACATAATAATACATCACGAGATTTCAATGCAGCCTTTCTCTTTGCTTTGAAGAATTTGTCGTTATAATTTTTTTTTCCCCACATTTTTGCTCTCGCACAAATCGAAAAACCCACGGTTTTTTTTATTCGTGTTTTGTTGGAAAAAAATCAAATTAATCCTTTGTAAACGTTTTTTTTTGTCTTTTACCGCCAGTCAATATAAGGTTTTTTCTTCGATATTACATAAAGCGGATGAACTATATATGTGAATGTAATTTCAATGTATTTCCGCATTCTCTGCAAATATCGATACGAAGATCAATCATAAATTTGCATCGTACCTTCCGGCCACACTGTGTTTACTCACTATTTCTGTAAATAACTCGGCTATGTCCTAACCTCTCGATCCATGCACTCTCATATCTCCTTCTATTCCCCTATTTTTCAAAAAAAAAAAAAAAAAACGTATTAAACGATATGGTTGGCCAATACATAGAGAAAAATGAGGCAAAATGGACCTTTTTTTAAAAAATGATTAGAGAATTTTTTGGGGATGGAAAGACTGCTCGAAAAAATCTGAAAAAATTTGAGAAGATGCTCCAACATGTTTACCTCGTTGCTGAATTTTTTCAAATTTTTCGGTGAAGGCCTTCCTTGTTAAAAAAAATTTCTAAATCCTTTTGTCTTACCGGTCCATTTTGCCCCAATTTCCCCTATCATCAGAAACTGCTCGTGTAAACTTCCATTTCACGATCGATACTTTTTCTTTATCGACAAATGCCGTGCATCGTGCCAATTTCCACAAATTATCACGTATATATAAGAAAAAAAAATGTAGTTTAACACGCAGAGTACAGTCCTTCCTAAAATTCGTATTCTCGTGTTGCCCACTAATTTCCAAAAGACTTCAAAAGCTCAAGAAAAATTTCGTGTTAGTTTGTACGTTCTCTGTGATTCACTTTCACGAGGCAAATGGGTGTATTTTTTGTTAGTAAATGAGTACTTGTAACTTCTGTTTTTATTGTACTCGAGAGATTTACTCCAATAATTATTCCCTTTTAGAAACAATACACAAACCCATTACTATTTATCCCGTCCTTTTCATCATCGTTCCACTTGAAATATCCATTGTACCTGCCAACCCCTCCTCCCCCCCCCCTCTTTTTCCTCCCTTCCTTCTTTGACACCTCGTAAAAAACAAAATCATACATCAATTCTCCTCGGGGAAAAAAAGGCAATAAAAAAAAATGAAAAAAAAAATGATTTTATGAATAGGTAAATTTGTTTTATTAATACTAGCGTGACTTTCAACCTCAACAAGTCATTTCTCACTTCTCCGGGGTCAGTCAGCACACACTCAATGATCGCCTCCCCATCATGTACTTTAATGGCGCGTGCACGCTCGCAACACACACACACACTCCAACTCCCTCTCTCCCTCCTTCTCTCTCTAATTCCCTCTCTTCTCTCTGTCTCTGTCTTTTCCCCTGTGGCATGACTTTGCGTCGACAGTTCCATACACACTGTATATGCTGCATATGAGAACCTTAGGGAAAAAGAGAGATAGAGAAAAAGGAGGAGGGGGTGGTAAGGGGCAGTACAGATTGGTATTATACGAATGGAGGAGGCCTAGACGTTCTTGAGAATGAGGGTATTACTGTCGGGGTAACGTCAACGGAAAGTGGCTATTCCATGGGAATGCATTGCGGTTAGGTTAGGGTTAGAGGCACACAAATGGAGAAGAAAAGGAAAAAAAAGAGCTGTGTACATAAAAAATACACGTTTTTTCTCTCTCTCTCTCTCTTTATGCATAAACTCTTGCAGTGTCATGGTGATGACAGTGCTCGACCATCGAACATGAAACATTTATGGGGCGATTTGTTGCGGAGCATATACACCCCCCCCCCCTTTTTTTCCTATCCTCCTAGAGAAGGGGGAAAAACACATGGAAATGAAAAAAAAATGGATTGAATATTCCTGCGACACGTAACGCCTTCTTTTCGATGTACATATAATTATGCGGGTATCCCCGGTATTTTCCGTGTACTTGGGAAGAGCATTACGTCGACGACTCTCGTGGTGACACTGAGGTGATATAAATATTTTAGCCTCTTTTTTTGCAAACAGACAAATGTTTGTGTGTGTATTGTGTGTGTTTGTGTGCACCAGATGGCAATCTTTTGGCTCGCCTGGTCCCCGTTATTATGCAATTCCGCGGAATATGTGCACATATATATATATGTGTGTGTGTTTGTATGTATGCGTGATTGCTAATTGCCAACATCTCTACCGACATGATCTTTATCACCGGAAACGTCCGGCCGGACGTCTCACGAGAATCCAAGATTCTCTCCTACGCATTGTGCTAATGATTTTATATTTATTTTTGATTTTAAAAAAATGAAGAAAAAGGTTTTATCCCTTTTCCCTTGAATTTTTAACGTTATTACTCTTATCAAATGTATTAGGCTGAAAAATTCAGGTCTGATAAATTTACGAACACACGCACGTACTTCGCGGTGTCACGAAAGGGATTATTTCTTTTCTTTGACTTCCAATTTTAATTTTTTTTTTTTGATCTTTTTGGAGTACATTAGAAACGATCAATTACTTTTTGATGATTATTATCATGATTATCATTTTTTTTTGAACTATTATTTGGGGAGAAATTAATGACTTGATTTTTTTTTAGCGACATATATACATTGTTTTCCGTATCTTGACCAGTGGTAATGGCGAGGCCACTTCGAGGTGAACGATAGGATCTCTCGATTCTTTGTGAATGTGTACCTGACACAACCGCGGACTTGACTCACGCAATGCACGCAGTGTTCGCCTTTGTGTTCCTCTTTTTTCCTTTTTTTTTTGCTGCTTTTTATTTCTCTTTGTCGAGAGAAAGAGAGAGAGAGATAGATAGATAGATTATTTATTTAGTCTTGGACTGGAGAGTCCATCAGACCTTTGGATAAAAGTTTGGCGGTTTACACAGAGAAAAATGTTTTCTTAATTTAAGAATGTGTAGTCACTTAAATTAAGTGAATCTTCTCACTTAAATCAAGTGCGTTTTCTCACTTAAATTAAGTGACTTTTCTCACTTAAATCAAGTGACTTTTTCTTTCTTAATTTAAGAAAGTAAAACTCACTTAAATCAAGTGCGTTTTCGCACTTAAATTAAGTGGCTTTTCTCACTTAAATCGAGTAACTTTTTCTTTCTTAATTTAAAAAATTAAAATTCACTTAGATCAAGTGCGTTTTCTCACTTAAATCAAGTGACTGTTCTCACTTAAATCAAGTAAGTTTTTCTTTCTTAATTTAAGGAAGTAAAAGTCACTTAAATTAAGTAACTTTTCTCACTTGAATCAAGTGACTTTTTCTTTCTTAATTTAAGAAAGTAAAAGTCACTTAAATCAAGTGACTTTTCTCACCTAAATCAAGTGACTTCTTCTTTCTCAATTTAAGAAAGTAAAACTCACTTAAATCAAGTGCGTTTTCGCACTTAAATTAAGTGACTTTTCTCACTTAAATCAAGTAACTTTTTCTTTTTTAATTTAACAAATTAAAACTCACTTCGATCAAGTGCGTTTTCTCACTTAAATCAAGTGACTTTTTCTTTCTTAATTTAAGTGACCTGCACGTTCTTAAATTAAGAAAACATTTTTCTCTGTGTAGTAACCTGTATACATTTGTAATATTTATAACGATTTAAAAAAAAATAATTAAAGATCATAAAGAGAAGAAAAAAAAATGATCACGAGAGAGAGATAGAGAGAAAAACAAATCTCGGGAATTGTGGTAATTTTTTATTATTACTACAATAGAGCACGTGCCTGTTATTCCTGTTAATTCTCTATTCTCTTGTCTAAAGCTTTTTTTTTTCATTTTTCATTAAAAAAAATGAGAAAAAAAATCATATTATTGATTAAGCTCGCAGATAATCCGGGGAAGTACTAACTGTATTACTCTTCTCTCTCTCTCTCTATATATATATATATCTCACAATGTACTCGCAGTCAGGAATGCCTGGCTGATTGGCGTTACGACACCATAATTTCCACTGGCCACGTCCAACGATCAACAACTGCACGCTCCTGCCATTTAGTCTAACAACACTACACTGTATTCGCCCACTGCGTATACGTTACCCTATCGTCAATATAACGGTCTCGAAAAAAAAAAATAGGAGTGGAATACTGCTACCACTACTTTTCCAACACACAAAACGACAGTTTAAAAATTCACAATTGGCCTCTTGCCAATTACCTATTCTTGAAAGTACAAATAAATAGGAGTGATGCAGGAGAAAAAAAAGGAGCAGCTTTTAGCTACCATATTTCTGAAGAATTCGAATTATTCTTATTCGCGTCTTTAAGGAGGTACATTTGCTATCTATGTAGTGAATAAAAAATGTTAGATCTTGATGAAATTATTTTTTTAACAATAATTTAAGGCACTCTCCATTCAAAGAATTTTGATTTAAATTTGTGTATAAATTTTTTGGAAATTAATTTTGAAAGATACTCAATTTTATACAGTTTCATGGGAAATTGGGGGCTTCGCACTTTTTTTTTAACGATATTATAATTTTTCGATTAGAAAAAGTTGAAAAAAACTCGAAATTGGCTTTTTGAAATATACAATTTCTTTTTCTGCAATAAAAAATTTGTCTTATCTTGAAATTTATTGAATTAATGAAGAAAAATCAGATAAAATTTGCGGTTTATCTAAATTGAAATGGAAGTTTTGTTAATTGTATTCAATTATTTTTTTAAAATTATATTCTCTATTTTAATGATGAAAAAGCCTTGAAAACTATTGATTTTTGGATTGAATTATTATTCTTTAAATATTTTAATTTGAATTGTCAAATTTTGGATGCTAAACTTCATATGAAATATATATAAAGCTTGTACCTCCTTGAAATTTTTGCTCGCGCGATTTCTCATTTCATGGTAACACAAGCTGAGAGAGGACAGGTGACAAAAGAGAAAAAAAAGTCTTGAGATCAAGAGGATATCCTCACCCTGGTCCATGTCATCGTCCCTAATTCTCTTTCTCTGTCTCTCTACCCTTCGATATTTACGATTCTCCTCGCTAGCAACGAAAAAAAAAAAGAAAAAAAAAAGTCAAGCCATGTGAGCCAATCGAAGAAGATCGAGGGGATTTACAGGACAGACTGTTGGATTTTACGAGGGCCTCTTACTACTTTCTTTCCCCAGAGTGCGTAACCTCCGGCATGATTTCTTTATTTTTCTCTATACACTTTTATTACCCTCCTCTTTTTTTTCAACTTTTTTTTCCATTTTTTTTTTTAATATTATTTTTTCCTTCATTCGTTACTCTTTATTTCTCCTCTTTTTTCCCTCTTTCATTTTGGCGTCACGCAGCAGCCACTCTCGACGTGTTCGACCTCGCACGAACGTCATTATGCCCCCTGGGAAAAAAGATTCCAGTTGTGTATCCCGAAATTGTTTTAAAGCTAAAATTAAAATCAAATTGCAAACGAAAGAAATAAAAGAGAAGTAAAAAAAAAAAGAGAGAATAAAACATTACGAGAGATGGATTTAATTAACTGAATTAAATTTCCTTCATTTTAGGGTATAAAATTTTGAGCATTGCTTTTTTGGTGAAAAATTTTCACGTTGATAATTCGTTGTTGGTGGACAGCCTTTGGTGGAGCTTTCAGTAAAAGGACCCCACCCCCTTTCCTCCTCTTCTCTGTCTCTCCTTCCCATGGACTTTACTATATTTCCATGCGTAAGCCTCTGTGAGCGCATTTGCCACAGAAGCCCTGGGCAAAATCCAGCTACGCATTATACGGTGTGTCTCTTGGTTCTTGGTTACAGGGGAGAGTGGGGCAAAATGGACCTAGGGCATGAGATGACTCGAGATTTTTTTAAAAAGCAGCGGCTGCCCCAAAAAATCTGAAAAAATTCACAAATAATATAGACATGTTGGAGAATTTACTCAAATTTTTTCAGATTTTTTGCGCGAGTCCTTCATTCCGAAAAAAATTCCTTAATCATGTGACTATGAAGGTCCATTTTGCCCCACTCTCCCTTACAGAGAGAAGTCCACTATTTCTGCCTCTACTCCATTTCCCCTACCCTACTCACTTCAACCTGCTCTCTTCAACCTTCATACCCCCTCAGCAACCATCATTATCTCTTTCTCTTTCTCTCTCTTCGTGGATGAGGATTTTGCGTTTATGGCAGTCGGTTGTACACACCAGTCGTTGGTGAATTCACGGGGCATTATTACTATTAAACCTCTCGGCCACAGCTGCCCAGAAAACCGCTCTATCTCTCTTTCTCTGTACAAGTGAATACTGGAAACTGTAGGGAGGCTGGGAAGAGTCAAAGTAACTTACTGTGTATATGTCGCATTTCCCTCTCATTTCCAGAGCAAAACCATATCTCCACCCAACATTTCCTCGGGACTCCAATAACAATGATGAGCAGATAAAAAATGAACATCGCTATTACCTCAATTCTCCACGAGATATGATAATTTAATTAATTTAATTGAATTAATTTTCTGGAGCATCTGAAATCATAAAATAATAAATAATGTAATGAATCAGTGCAAAAGACTCATTTGCAATTTCATTAATTGAATAAAAAAAATAATATAAAAATGACTTTGGACAAAAGTAAATGGAGACATCAAAGTATTTTTCGACAGTTAAGAATCAGAACCTCGGAAATAAAAACACAGGAAAACGCAATTTATGGAAGTAGAAGAGAGAAAAAAAAAAATAGCAGCACGTGCGGAGGCAATTGCAGGCTTGTTTCTCTCGTGTAACATTTTTCCCTCCCTCCCTCCTCATCCTTTTTATTTTTTTTGTTGTTTTCAGCTGCCGTTCCCTTGACATTAACGCTCGACATTAAAGCTGCAGCGTGCAAAAATGAAGAGAGCAAAAAAAACAGAAAAAAAATATAAATGAGCGTAGAAATTTAGTCTCTTTTTCTTACCACTGCAACTCTCTTTGTATGTGTGTGTGAGAGTATGTGTCTGCGTCAGTTTGTCCCATAGGTGCAACTAATATTTATTTTTTTGGTATTCTCTTCTCCTGAAAAATAAAAAAAAGCCAGAAGTTAGAGTCAAGGATTTACAATAGTAACAAAAATTACGATAGGACTAGTAAGCGTCACGGTATACTTGCCTTCCACTTTTCTCTTTGTCGTTTATTTCCAACCCAAGCTACACATATACATACACATAAATACACACACACATACACAACTCGTTTTGAGTTTGTTTGGTATGGACCCTCTCTTCTCTGGCGTTTACGCCAGTGTCCGTTTCTCACAGGAAGGGAAAAACTGTACGTTATTAAGCCCAGATACAAAAGTCCCTTCCATACTGTGTTTTACTCTTTTCTACTCCCTCAGTTGGTGCTCACGACCCCAGATATACACCAGCATCATTCGTGTTTTCTACCTTGCTAGATTAGTTCATTACCCGCGAGCACACCAGCGGCATGTCTTCTGTTTTTGCTCACTTCTCCTTTTCTCTCTCTTCTTTCATTCTCCTCCCCCTTTATCTCTCCACGTTTATTCTATCTTTTACTATATATATAGTACCTTTTGCCATGACCGTGGAAATAGATTTGTTGCAAGGATCGGTAAACTGCGTTTTCTTGCGTACAACACACACTCCAGTATGTCTATATATATATGTATATGTGTATATATATATGTATATGTGTATATATATATGGACTAAAAAGGCAAAGAAACACACAAACTCTTCATCTTCTGCGTATTACCGCTTCGGTGCGTTTCATGCCTCTGCAGCCAATCTTTTTTTTTTCAAGACTCGCGTCAACTCACGTCGGTGGTCTTCTTTATTCAGCATCCGTGGATAATAACGTTTCTTTTTTTTTTAATTTTTTTTTTTCGTTGTATTCTCATCCCTTTTTCTGCATATATATATTAAGAATATGGAGTACTTCAGGAATCCATAAAACTACGAGGTCATCTCTGTAACAGATTAATAATAAATTTAAAAAAATTAGAAAAAAAATTCACATAAAGTTTTTTTTTTTATGTCTTAGGTTTACCTCGGTTTAATAATTTAATCAGTTTTTGTGGGGTAAATTAATTCACATTATGGCTGATGGAGGTGAAGTCCCGAGTCGAAAAATAAAGTGTTCTGAACTGTCATTTAATTGTTAAAACTATTCTGAAACTGACAAATATTTTGAATAAGGGTAATAAAATTTTCTATTCCTTAAGCTGTCTTCGATCTGTGATAGAGTTGTACTTAGTGGAATATGACATTGAGTGAAGACTCAAAATGTTCTCAATTTTACGATTCTTAATTGGCGTACGACAACTTTTACGCTAGAAACTGTCCTTTTTTATGACCGCAGACCGATACATCCATCCTTTTCTAATGGGTTTATGGTAGGGCCCACAGCGGGTGGTCGAAAGGAGAGGGAGTACGATTAAGGATGGGGTTTTCCCCTTTTAGAGAATCTATAAGATACGATAAAAAACGCAATTGAAATAGAAGATCTTCATTTGTTTGTTAGCAAAGAATATTCTACATATTTTTGAGAGTAATATTTTTCTCATTTTTCTCATCGATCTCATGAGTAATACAATCCATGTACAATAATATTTGATATGCTCTATACAATTATGTCTAATGTACCTTATGCAATTATCCGATTCTGAAAAGTTCATCGCAAAAATATTATAATTGAAAATTTTCAGTATACAAAATTGCTTGATAATTTTCACATATATCTAATAAGTTACACAATTTTTAGACAATCTGCATCACTTCACACACGACAACACCCGATAGAATGATACTAGTCTTCTTTTCTTCTCACCAAGACACGATTGCGGACATTACGGAATTTGTTTTTTGACGATATTGATAAATTATTGACTACGAAGCGCACCGTTCAAAGAGTAACGAAAGACTGATTTGCTTAGTATGTCTTCTGCCCTTTGCTTCTAGACAGCACAGTCAAAAGTTCCTAACCTTTCACCCTACAATCCCTCCTTTTGCCACCTCAATAAAAAAGGGAAAAACCCGAAGTTCGTGTTGAATTTTGTGGAGATTTTCTTCTAAGTCCCACACATTGGAAATTTTTCTAAGTTCCAAACTGGGAGCATCTCGTAACGACGCGAAAACAACTTTTGACGTACCCGGAAAAATTGTAATGCAGCAATAAAATATTTCTATGGTTATTACCCCTTGACCCTTATACCTGTCTCAATAGTCCCAATCCTTGTGAAGACGGAGAACAGCGTGTGCACATTTTTCCTATTCACGGAAAAGTAGTGACAGCTTTGAAGTCACAGACTGTCTTATGAAATCGATGAAAAAAATGCGAGAACAAAGGAATTTGAAGACAACAACATTATACGTACAACTCAGAACACTTTATTTTTCGACTCGGGGTCTGTTAAATGGAATCTGTGACCTTGTGCAGGAAAATGGGTGGACAATATATTTTTTTAAATGGTAATTAAAAGATTTTAATAAAAATGAAATTCTAATAAAATTGTAATAAAGTTTGAAGATATTTTGGTACTTTTTTTTTTCAAGATTAATAACTTTTGCTTTAATTTGATTACCAATTTACTAGTTGAAGTGGAAAGGGTAGTTACTTACGAGTGAGATTACTCCTTAATCTTATGGCATAGGAGAAGAGAAAGAGAGATGTCAGAAGTTGAAACTAGTGGTTGACTTTAAAATGAAAATCGGACTGGAGTTCTCGAAAATTGGAGGATTACTATTTTCCCCAACTTCATTACTCCAACATAGTTCAGAGTTATAAAAGATGATTTTATGGGTTAAACGAGGCAAAATCGGTTCCAAGTAACATTCACTGCCTCGTTTCTATCTTCATTCAATTACAGGTGTAATATTCCATTGGGATTTCCTAGTGGAGAAAAGAGAAATAGTTAAAATTGAGCGTTAAAAATGAGTGCATTAGAGAGCCAGGGAAATTTGCGCTGGAAAACATACCCTCATGATCTATTTATCTCGTAAATTGCACGAGTTATCTTATTAGGCTTGAAACATGCAAAGAAACGCGCGCTCGTTTCGACAGAACGTGAACTACTCGTTAGGGCCACACTAGAGCGCTAGAAGGTGAGGAGGGAAGGGGGGGGGGGGGGGGCGCCAAGTGCTCCAAGTAGGGGAGAACGCCAGAAAAATTCACAACATTATAATTACTTTTTTTTCAAACCACTACATTTTGCGACAATCCATTCGTCGATTTTCCAATTAAAAATTCAAAAGAAAAATAAAGCTTTTGTTATCGCAAATACATTATATTATATAGTTATATGCTCTTTCTGCAGGTTCTTGTGTTGTTTTTATTTCTGTTTTTTCCCGCCAAAAAAAATGGGAAGCGATTGTGACAACTGCGTTGCAAGAATTGAGAACAAAGAATCGTGGTGAAACAGTTGAAGTTTTATGAAGAGTGAAAGGTGGGGGGGAGGGGGAAGGGGGGGAGACTTCATACGATGATTTTTGGGGAGCAGTTCCTGGAATTTTAGGAGCTGTATCGATAGTCTTTTTTTTTTGTTGGGGAATGCGTGAGAGTCACTAGCATTCAAGGGGGGGCGTGGCGGGAATCAGTCGTACGTTAAACGCTTAAGCTTTGGTAATTAGTTATTATTATTATTTTCCCGCGCAAAAGATGACAGTTAACTGTTACAAATGCGTTGCAAGAGATAAAAATCAAGAGTTTTGAGGAAAATAATAGTTTTTTCAAATTCATTACATTTTTTGATAACTCAATCGACGATTTTTAATTGAAAATTTACAAAAAAAATGGAGATTTTTTTACCGTAAATGTATCAACATCGTTGAGTGCTCTCTTTACCGGTCCGTGTTATTATTGTTATTATTATCGTTTTCCCGCCAAAAAAAAAAAAAATTGACTGTGACGACTGCACTTCAGGAGTTGATGACAGAGAATGAAGACGAAACAGTCGAAGTTTGATGAGGTGGGGAAGGGAGGGGCGGGGGAGGGGAGGGGTTAGTCCATACGTTTTTGAGCAGTTCCTGGAATTTTAGGAGCGATGTGTTGATATGTAGTCTGTTGTTTTGAAGAAATTGCGTGAGAGTCACTGGCAGTTGGGGGGAGGGGGGGGGGTCGGGAATCAGACGTTTCGGTTAGTTTTGGTAATTAATTATTATTATCATTTTCCCGCGCAAAATTGACAGTTGATTGTTTCAACTGTATTGCAAGGGTTAAGAACAGCGAATCAAGAAAAAACTGATATTTTTTCAAATTCACTATATTTTAAAATAACTCGATCGTCGATTTTTAAATTAAAAATTATTACAAAGAAATAATACTTTTGTCACCGTAAATGTATCACATCGTTATGGGCTCTTTCTACTTCTTCTTTGTTTTGACTCCGTGCTTTTTCTACTAGTCTGCGTTACTATCGTTTTCCCGCCAAAAAGTGGCAGTCGATTATGACGACTGTATTGCAGGAGCTGAGGACAGAGAATGAAGACGAAATAGTGAAAGTTTGACGAAGTGGCGAAGGGAGCGGGGAAGGGGGAGGGGGGGGGTGAGTCTATACGATGATTTTTGGGGAGTAGTTCCTGGAATTTTAGGAGCGATGCCTCGATAGTCTTTTGTTTTAAAAAAAAAAATGTGTGAGAGTCACTGCCAGTCAGGGGGAGGAAGTGGCGGGAATCAGTCGCACGCTAGACACTTGAGTTTTGGTAAGTAATTATTAATATCATTTTCCCGTGCAAAAATTGGCAGCCAACTGTTAACTCTGCATTACAATAGTTGATAACAGAGAATTATAAGGAAAAACTAATATTCTCTTCAATTCACTGCATTTTAAAATAAACCGATCATCAATTTAAAAAAAGAAATGAAGTTTTTGTTACCGTAAATATGTCGACATCGTTATGTGCTCTTTCTACCAGTATTATTCATGACAGTCTTTACAGTCTTTCTGTGTTATTATTGTTATTATCGTTTTCCCGCCAAAAAAAAACAATTGACTGTGACGACTGCGTAGCAGGCGTTGAGGGCAAAGAATTGAGACGAAACAGTCGAAGTTTGATGAAGTAGGGAGGGGCGGGAAGGGGGGAAGAGGGGGGGGGTGGGAGGGGTGAGTCCGTACGATGATTTTTGAGGAGCAGTTCCTGGAATTTGAGGAATTATGCGTTGATAGTCCTTTGTTTTGAAGGAATTGCGTGAGAGTCACTGGCAGTTAAAAGGGGGGGGGGGGAATCAGTCGTGCACTGAATGCTTGCGTTTAGGCAATTAACGAGATATATTCCGAATTCATTGAAATAACACCTCAAGTATTATTATTATTATTTTATTAATAAAAGAAGCATTTGAAAGGAGATTATCTTTGAATTGTTAAATTTGTAAAAAGCAAATTAGTATTCTCAGTGTCTTTTGTTTTTCATTGCATTGTTCTCATGGGGCCACTGTTTGTATTGTGATTATAACTATTATTATGCTGTTTTAAAAAAAAAACAAAATGGCCGATTATGAGAAGCGTGGAGTGAAAGTGATAAGGAGTAAATGGGGATGAGAAAATTAGAATTTAAGGGTGAGTGTTGTGAAAATAGACATTTTTCGTGGCAGAAAGAAATCGACATTTTTGGGCATCAGTGAATAGCAGTTAATGGCGGGAAAAAAAGGGCAGTAGGGGAGGAAGGGGGGGGGTGCTTGATGCAATAGGTCCAGTAATGAAGGACGAATATTCATGGTAAGGTCATTTTTTTCATTAAAAATGTCCATTTTAGTAATAATAAAATCAGCACATATCTGATAATTTTTAAGATTTTTTAAAAAAATAAATAAATTATTATAAAAAAAATATTTGAAAATTTCGCTTTTGTAATTTTTTGAATTTTCAACATATACATATTTTTCATTTTTTCTTTGAAATTGTCATTTCTTCATTAAAAATAGAAGAAAATTATGTTTTTCTTCAAATTTTCAGTGCCTCAGTGTTTCTCTGAAAATAATAATGCAAAAAAGAGTGAAGATTGAGATAAAAATCATTGTTTATGCTGTTCAATTTGCTGGTTCATGAGTGGACGAGAGGACAGAAAAAGTAGACACAGGTACGTGGCAGAAAAAAAAAGAAGAAAAATTGGCCAACGCAACGACCAACGACTGATAAACCATTGAGTTGATGGCTCGTAAACGCTGCTACACCGCAACGCTAATTGTTGCTGTTAAAAAAAAAGAGAAAAATGAGGTGAAAAAAAAAAGAAGAAAAATTACGAAAAATAGAATGAAATAACATTTCGAAGTTAATACTGTCCGGTACAAACGCTGGGCTGTTTTTTAAAGCGTCACTCTGTGTGCTGCACAGATGAAATGGAATGGGTTGATATTATACGCGTGTTGTGTTCCATTTGACCGTGTATTCCCTTTGGATCCATTACATGGCCAACAAAAAAAAAAGAGCATGAAAAAAAAATCCTCTGGCCTCGTTTTTTTTCCTTTTTTTTCATAAATTCGTGTTCGAGCGGTGTAACATGGTGTTCAGCACTTTGGAGTATGGATGTAAATTTATTAGATTGTAGTTTTTTTTTTTGGCTTTTTTTTCCCTCGTGTGTCGGTCGTTAAATGGGCCTTCGAAAACTGAGGCTGTGCAAGTGATCATAGGAAGAGAGAAAAGTGGGGGATAGGATGACGGTAACGTGGTTATCTGCCGCAACGTTCAATGTGCTTCCCAATATTCCCACGGATACGTGGTTTTTATGGTACAAAGAGAGGCGAAAGGTGGATAAAGAGTCGTTTTTGCACAAAGTGCATATCATTATCGATTCACTTGCAACTTTGATCAAACTGATTACATATATTTATATCTTGAGGACAAAAAATAATCGTTTCTTCTTTTTTTCAAGGATGTTCTACTGGTATTTTATCAAAATTTAAAAATGTACGAATTCAATGAAATTTTTTTCCAAGGTTCTCCAATTCTTAAAGAAACCGTATTGCAAAATTTTGGATTTTTTTCATACCTGGTTTAAAAGTTATGAATTTTTTAAAAACCATCGTTTAACATGTGTTCTTATGGGAAATTCACAAAAGCTTAAGAAACTTTTCGAAAAATTCTTCAAATTGGATGAAACTTTGAATATAGGTGAGAAATTACCCCCCGCACAAATGCTCCATTTTTATACGACGATTGGGTCAATAATTGGCATTAAAATTAATAAAAATGATTGAAAAATTGTCACTCGCACGTAAGTGCTGCCAACTTGTGTCGCCAGATTTTCCTAGAATGCAACGCTTTTTTCAAAATAATTCTCAAACTAATTAAATAAAGAATAAAAAAAATATCTATGAAATGTAATGATAATAATATAACATTTGAACACCCGTAGCGTTCCATAATTCCCTGAAAATAATTTAAATGAGGAATTTAAAAACTCATTTTTTCATGTTCAGAGATTGGAACACTGACGAAATCCACTTACAATACCTGTAGAACATCCTTAAAGGATTGAATTTTCTCAAAAAGTGCAAACGTCTAAAAAAAATTGAAGAAATCCCCAAAACCTATGTTTTCCACCGTAAATTTTCTCAGCTTTTCAATGAAATCATCCAAAAAAAATTCATCCCCCGTTTTACCCCGTGTTTCAATAAAAACATGAATTTACCACTGTTCCCCAGAACTTTTCTGCACTTTTCAATGAAGCCAGAGAATTTATGAAGCTGGTTAACTCGAGAAAAATGATTGCCCCTGCATTTTGCTCAGTGCAACTAAGAAAACGGGGGGATAAGTCACGTGTTCCATTAATTTTCTCCGTCATGCATTACGAGTATCTGAAGAAGTTTCTCGCCGTTTCATCCGACACTCCCTCTCTCTCTTTTTCTCTTATCCTCTCTTTTGCTACAAAGTGCGACATTTACGATTTCGACTGTAACATCCCCTCTCGGTTCATTCTGTACGGTGAGTTTACGCGTTTCAGCGGGTGAAAGAGAGGGAAGGGACTTTTTGATATACGATTCTAGCCGCGAGTGCCAAGCTGTGTCGCGACACTACGACCCAAAAATGCCATCTACCGGCTTGAAACACGATGAATAACGGTGCGAGACATATATTTCCGGATGACGTAGTGACGATGTGCGTTGTAAAAATCGATCTCACAATGAAAAACCAAAAAATAAAAAGGTAGGAGAGGGTGGGGCATGACGGGTCTCTCAAAAATTTACTAAAAAGAATTGTTTTTCATCAAACCATGATATTTTTGACGTATTCAGTGATTTTCAAGCGATTGCCATCATCTATATGGCATTAGACTTTATTCAGAATCTAAGAAATGTTATTTTTTTAGGTCGTAATAAAACTTTTTTTTAATTTTTCAGAATATATCATTTCTCTTTTCTCTTTTTCAAATTTATAAATAAAAAAATTTTCACCTCAATTTTTTGAACATTTTTGAGGTCCTCCCCTAAATTCCCCATCTTCCCTGGAATTAATTTCTTTTCTGAACCTCTTGAAAATTTATTTATTTTTTTCATTTTTTCTTCTTATTTTCAAGATTAATGGGAGGCAAGTGCAAAGTAAAGGAATATGTTTATCGTCTCAAAGAAATTCAACGTTGGATATCATACATGCGTTTTATATCTCGCAAAATCTCGGTTACATCGCACCGTAGAGCTCTTTGATTAATCCCATGGCATTCTTCTGAGTGCAACACAGGCCAATGTTACAAGTCGTTCGACAAGCCAAACCAGTGAGAAAGAGCCTAATCCCCCCCTTTTTATCCTCTCAACTTTAGCGCACGTGTTTACATAAGGTAAATAGATTTTTGTTAAATTTTAACTTTTAATTTTTTTCAATGACTTATCTTTCCTCTCAATTATCCTAATTCTGAGTTTCTCTTCTCCTTTTTTATTCCAGAGAGTTCCGGACGTGAAACAAAGTTTTTATCACTCTTTATTCTGCAAAAAAAAGAGTCCAGGCTCCTTTTTTATCTCATTTTGTACCGGAACGTTTAAACAAAAGCTAAAACGTTAATGGGCTACAGTTTTAGTTAAAGAGATTACAGCAGGTGTTTCAACTGAGCGACAGGTTGGTAGAAGCCACGGGATTTTAGTGTATGTATGTATGTGTGTATAGAAAAGAGGTGAAAAAAAAGAGAGGAGAGAAGAATGAATAAATGAAAAAAAAAAGGAGAAGAAGAAGTAAATGAGTAGGAAGCACTTCTCTCTCGTTGTATGTGTGTGTGTGTTCCTCTCTGTATCTCACATTTGAATGTAACGCATTAACTTGATTATAAACAGACACCTCATCACTCGTGCGTCTCTGCCCACGTTTTCGCATTTCGCCCTCACAGTTTTCTATTTAATTCTTTAAAAAATTCACTCTACAACCGAATTAATGTAAAATACGTCCATACACACACATGCAGAAGATGGGAGAGAACACGTGTAGTTTTAATTCAATAAATTACATGGAAAAAAAAAAGAATGTGTAAAAAGTCCAGCAGAAAGTTTCGAACCAATACAGCAAGCATTAAAAAAAAAAAAGATGAAGAGGATTAAAACATGAAATATACATGCAACCGCATTTTATTTGCTTCTCCAAAATCGAATTCACGACCTGAAAACTTCAGAAAACTGGAAGGCAAAAAAAAGGGGTAAAATCAAAGGAATTTTTTCTCTCTGGTAAAATATTTTCCGTTTTTTTTCATTTCTCTAATTTATTTTTGGCTTCGCCCTGTACCCTGAATTTTCTCTCGACAAATAGTTTTGAAAAGCCGAGCTGGATAAAATAAAAAGTTTTCGATCGAGTGGAAATGTGCAAAAAAAAAGCATAAATAAAAGGGACAAAGAGCGAGAGGGAGAAAAAAATTAGAGCGTCACACACACATATATACATATATATATACACACACAAGTGAATGAGGAAGAAAAGAAATGGGAGTGGAGGAGAGACAGAAGGGGTGACTACTAGGTAACCGGAAAATGTGGCTCAGTTGAACTGTAGGACGGAAAGAAGCAGAGGGGGTTGCCAAAAGAGAAGCAATGAGAGCAAGAGAGAGAGAGAGAGATAGTATTACAGAAGGGGTATATGGATGATGTTGGGGTAGGTTGGGGGTAGAGGGTAACACGGAATTCGGTCACCATTTTAATATCGATCCATCCGCACACTCAACTTCTGGAAGGTACTTCTCTCTCTCCTCGCATTCCAAGCTCACGCTATATGCGATTCTGTCGTTTGCGTATGTTCACATTTTATCTCTGTCTAGATTTCTGTTTTCGTTGGTAAATATACATAAAGTTTCTTTTTTTTTTTTCTTTTTCTCGCGCCTTTTTTTTTCTTTCATTCTTTTCTGTTAAACTTTGCTTTCTTTTTTCGTACATAATTTTTCGTACAAGATCGTATGATTAGATCCTCGCTAATGTCAAGTTTTCAGGTTAGGTGTCACGAAGACTCTGCTCAACGTCGCCTTTAGCAAATTAAACATATCAGATAAAATGAAAAAAGAATTTCTTCCTTCTCCAGATAAATTTTAATGGTAATTGCCTCTTTTTTTTCTTCTTTGTTATAAATACTGCAGAGACCAATTCAAGTTGAATTTCTTCATTTTTCTCATTCTTATTAATCTCTGAAAATCGTTGAACAATCTGTAGAAATTAAATTTTCATTGTGATTTCATGGTAATTTAAATTAAATTTCCGTTTTATTTATTTATTGAATTTTTTTTTGTGGAAAAGTAGAGAATCAATCATGTAATTATTTTTTTATAATATTCAGAGTATTTTTGTGACTATAACGATAGAAGATGAATGGACTTCGATGAGAACTTCATTTTCTTAATTGCAATAAAACAGTCGAGTACTGAACTTCTTCAAATAGGAATTGCATTAAATTCTCGAGTTGATCAAATAATCGGCGATAATGCTTTTCGACTGATAGAATCCGAAAATAATTCGTCGATTTCAAAGAATTCTCAAACTTAATTACTCAATTTCATCAATGAAGTTTCCATTAAGAAAATTTTAGATTCTGGAAAATATCGAAATTCCATTAAAATAAATTAATTGAATAATTCCTTCTACAATGCGCATCTTATGCCCCTCGACGAAAAGAAACTTGTGTCATAAACAAGTTCCACTATTGACTAATAAATTATATACTAAGTAATACATGCTAGGAGAATAATAACAGTCATTGTACTTCATAAGTGTCTGTCTACAGGTCAGAACTTCATTTTATTTAATAACGATTCACATTGTCCCCCGTCAACATCTCCAAGTCTGACTATAGAACGTACCTAACTACTAATGCTCATGGTCTACAATATTCATGTATTTTTTTTAAAGTGAGACGAATGAGCTAGAAGCACAAGCAGCATAAACATCGATGACGTAGTAAAAGACAACAAAGTATACGAGGAAAGAGGGCAAATTTTATTTCCGCAGTATAAGAAGCTTCAGAATTGAAGTGGAATGAATGATACTTTAAGGTAGTATCTCTGAGTACGGTCGATAAAACAGAAAAAATGAGGATTTGTAGGTTAGTTTCCGATTAATAGCTGATAATTCGGGAAAACGTGTCTTAATTTACCCGAAAAAGCGATTAAACTATTCAAAAGTCATATCTTCAGCTTGTGAATATAATATTTTTTCTCGATTTTTTTTTGCATTAATTTCCTATTACATGCATGAGATAGAGAGACAGAGAGGCAAATAGTTACGACTACCTTCTAATTAAAATTTCTCAATAACTATACGGTGAATTGAATATTTTTTTCTTCTATTATTTAGTTAAACTGCTGTTCTCTTCGCCAATTGTTTTTAAATAATGGGTCAACCCCCATTTTTTAGTAATTTCGTTATTTCTGTCCGATTTAGGGCGTTTCATCTCCACCACTGCTATTTTCAGTAACTTTGATAATTCATATCTCATAAACTGCACGGACAAAAATTATGAAAAAATTCAGTAAAATCTAAAAAAGTATCATCTTTGATATGGCATCAAAAATAAGGGGTTTATTATATGATATGGTGGCCTTTTAGGTCTCTGCTGCATTTAATGAAACCTTTGATGCTTTCAAATTTTGGATTTTACATTAATGTTCTTATTATAAATATATTACCTTGATTATTATAATAATTGATAAACTCCATTATGTACTGTTTTTTTTTAAATGTTGTCTCAAACTTGATTTTAAAAAAGAAGTATATAATGGAGTTTATCAATTATTATAATAATCAAGGTAATATATTTGTAATAAGAACATTAATTTAAAAAGTTTTATAACACCAATGAAAATAATTTGTTTTTAATTTGATTTTTATTTTGTAAATTGTTCATTTCATAGAAAAATGAATGAGTATCCTGAAGAGGGCTTCACAAAGAAGCCGAAACGTCGATACTGAAATTCAAAAGCATCCTAGTTTTCATTAAATGCAGCAGAGAACTAAAAGGCCACCATATCATAGAATTAATTGAACTATCTAAGGTCGTATATTCAAAAAAATTAGGGTTTATTGTACTCTAGTGCGCTGAAATACAACCTTAAATACTAAATCGAAATGCTATAAAGCAATTAATCCAGCTATTTCCGAAGTGAACTTCTCCATGACATTTAGAAGACTTATTACCTCTGTGTCTTATAATTTCATATTTAATATTTCAGACTGACGTATTAATGTACAAATGTGTCTTACATCTACGGGCAAAAATAATCGCATAATACTAGTGACGTCGTTCATAATCTCATCTACAATCGTTGTATACGCAAATAATCATACCCGTATAATTTTCCAATGTACGTATAGTCATCAATTTGTTACCCAGAATGTGCGAGTCTCAGGTCGTAGGGATAAAAATAGAGTGGCCACCACGATGTTACCACTTTACAGTTCATTAATTTGTAATGTTGCCATTATCTATCATGTGTAGTAAACTTCTCCTCTCTCACAGTGGTTCTTTTTAAATGAATGAGGTTCAAAATCCTATGGAATTGTACCGTAAATCTGTCGGTAAATAAACTATTACATAACTCGAATATCTCAATTTTATCAGGTCTTCTCGTATTACCAGTAGAAATGGACGTATCAGGAAAATACGAAGACTTTTTTTCTTCTTATTTTACTTATTTTACTTATTTTTTATTAGTATTTATACTATAAACTTTTTTGTTATTCCTGAATTAAACGATTTTATTCTGTATCAATCATCTTTATCTAATTGAAATCTTTACCATCTTATGTTCTACTTCATTCAATCATTTTTGATAAATTTCGTGATATTTCGAGGAATATGTAATACATTATTTTAGAAAACTCGATATGACCGTTCTTTTTTATTTATTTTTTACTATCAAAGAGTATATTCAACGATTTTGTTAAAAATTATAAAACCAGAGATTAAATGATTCAGGATTTTTTTTCAAAGGGAAGAATTTGATGAAAAAATCTGAAAAAAATTGAGAAAATGTCCGAATATGTCTCCGATGTTGTGTAATTTTTTCAGAAATTTTCAGAAAGTCCTTCACTTAAAAAAAAAATCCCAGATCATTTCGGCTCTTAGGTCCACCCCCCCCCCCCCACATTGATGATCTTCCGTTACGAAATATTAGTCATATACATATCGAATCCCGAGATTCTCTTTTTTTTTCCCCAAATAATTTTATTCCGCCATTTTTGTTCTTCTCCGTTTTCTGGTGTGATTCAGAATTCACGACCTATCTCATTTAGGGTCGTTGCACGGGCTGTAGGAAGAAGGGAGAAAAGAGGAAGGCAGGGGGGGTTTGAGGGTGAGGTAGGACTCTCGAGAAGCGGTGATCGGTGGAAAATACGTTGGCGGCTAAATCGCATGTTCAGCCCGATAAACGAAATAAAAGTTGGACGCTCAGAAAGAGGAGGGGATAGAGGGGGTGGATGAGGGGAGAAGTTTATATGTGTTTTCGTCTATATATATAGTGTGTTAGAAAAGGGCCATGAGAAAATACGGAGGTGGGAGGATCTGTTGGTGTGTGTGTACGTAATGCCTACGCTGGTTTTGCTGCAGTATATAGCGTGCTGCATCTGCACGCTAACCCTCCTAGAGGCTGCCAACTAAACTTCAATTTCTCCCTCCTCTCTCCATGCTTCTTTCATCCTTCATCCTTCCCCATTTTTTTTGCAACTCTCCTCTTCTTCATGTTTTTTTTTCTCTCTCTCACAGTTCTGTTTCTCCGCTACTCTTCGATCGATACGTCCAACTTATTTTGGATTATTTTCAGCAGAGAAACGTTCGACTTCCGATTTTTTCCTTTTCCCCTTTTTTTTACTTCTTTTATTTGTAAACTGTCGAAGCTCTCTCGTTTCCTTGAAATATTCAGGAGTTTTCGGGCTACAAAAGTTGTGTGTGTTCGATTTAATGAATTTTTATTTACCCCTGTGTGTATGTGTCGGGGGTTTTTGTCAGGTGAAGGACATATCGAGATGTAACTTTTTTTTATAAAAAATGAATTAATCAATTAATTGAATCAGCTGAAAATTCCCAACCCTTGTTCTTTGAAGGCAAAGTGAAATAACTCGGATTCTCGTGAAATTACACGTTTTCCCAGCAAATTCAAAGACCCTTAATTTTCGTAATTTCAAAATCTGTCTCTCCACGTGTATATGACACCAGGGAAAAGGGAGCTTTGATCCACAATTTCCGGCAATTTTCTATTAAAAAATTCATGAAGGGGAAAGACGCTCACTTATAGATGATTAAAGTCCTCACGTGGCACTTCAGACAATGATACTCTAACAGCACACCATATATCTATATATATATATATATACAGATATTCAGAGACCACGTGTTGGACACACTCTCAGTCAAACAGACACGTTATCCTCGTCTGTCGTTCTTCCCCCTTCACAATCCACGAATATACATTTCCAGTCCCTGATTCGTATTCGTTTTTCTCTCTCTCTCTCTCTCTCGCGAACATTTAGAGGGGAGAAAGGAGGGGGGGATGGTGTGTGTCGCGTGTGACAGGCCCCAGTATGTGGTGTACCGTTTAAATCACGGTGTATCAATAACGGAGTACTTTTTTCCTATTTTTTTTTGTGGATTTCATTGATTTCCGATGGAGTTGCGCGGATATGTGCAGAACGAGGTTCAGATATATGGAAAAAATCCGCAAAAAAAAATTGGGAAATAAAAAAAAAACGGAAAAAAATTGGAGAGAAGCAAGGGAGTTATAACGTAGGCCCTCTCGCTCGTCCATGCACAACATGGTAATTGATTGGTCCTGTGGCCTGATAACCGCTCGGTGACCTCACTTTTGTGTGTGTCTCTCCCTCTCTCTCTCTTTCCAGATCGAAACACGCGCGCAATCCACCCGTTCGAATAATCCTTTTTTTTTCATATCCTCACTCCAGATCGTAACCAACCAGCGAATTAAACAGTCCACATGCTGAATAAATATTTCGAATTTTTTTTCAGCAATTCCTTTTTAACTCTCCCCCCCCCCCCCCCTGAAATTTCATTTCTTTTTCATTCACTCCTCATGTTTGATTCATTGTTTCAGATTAAATTTCGAGGGGAATATCGAGTCAATTTTGCTGCATTTTTTTTTCTCACTTTTTTTTTTTTTTTGGTTTTACCTTCTTTCATTCACTTGGAGAAGACAGAGTTTGTGGATGCGTGAGCAATTAAGGTAGTTGAGAAATTACGAGATTGCCTGGCAGATACGCATCGCTCGCTGGTGAGTGGATACAGGAAGAGTGTAATTCTTCGGACCTAGCAACCCAAGCGACTGAGTTACTCTTCTTTCTCTCTCTTTTTCTCTCTGTGCTTAGCACTCCGAGACAAATATACTATATATGCCTTGGAGATACTGCCGCCCACATAATCGTATTATTAATAAAATTATCCCCAGAGATAAAGATGATTTTCATAAATAAATCTTCAGGTAAAGTTTATTAATTCATCTCTGGTGATAATTTAATTTTTTCATTATTTTAATAAATTAATTAATTAATTGTTTTAATTTCATTTCAGAATGGAAGTTTGGAAAATGTCACGAGAGTTCGTCCTGAAATATTAATGTTCGTGAATTTTTAAAACAGTGGAAAGACCTCTATTCAATTTCAAATTCAGTGACACTCGGATAATTATTTGGATTACTCGATTTTTTACTCGCAGACACAGAGGAAATGATCGTTAACAAAATAACTGAGGAAAAAAAAAGGCGAAAAAAAAAAATTACAGGAAAAAGGATAAAGAAAAGCAACCGCTTCGAATCCACTTTACAAAGCGGTAAGTTGTAAACGGTTTAACGGTTCGTTACGAGACGTTTTACGTTGCCAACGCCTCAGAAAGATGCGTCTTTTCCTTCTCAATTCTTTTTTTCTCCTCCACGTCTTACCAACATTGGAATACTTCTCCTGATGGTCCTACGCACCAAAACTTTTCATTCTCCAAGACTTTTCTATCAACGAAGGAGTAAAGTGCGAAGGTAAAAATCAGGAGCAGAGTTTATACCGAGAAAAAAAAGGGGGCAAAAAATCCCTTTGGAGTGGAAGGATCGTTACGGTAGTATGCACGTCGAGGCGTTAGTCGAACCGACAATGGAATTTCCTCCTGCGAAAAGGCAATTCTCACTGTCGTAAGTCCAGAAACGAAGAATTGTACACCACTGAAAGCCAAAGACCCTCGGCAATGCGCCATCGAATAACCATTACGCGGTTTCTTTTTCACTTGTCCATTTCCCTCCCTCCCTCCCCCCTCCTCCTTTTTTTCTCCTCATTTTTTCTATTCTCCTGATTTTTTTCTTCCTCCTTTTTCCACATCCAAACCACATCCCAAGCAGCCTTAAAAAGCACTCCGTTGTTTCTTGCATTTTATCACTCGTTAACTATTATTGTTTTTCGTCGAAGTTTTCAAGTCAAGTGGCGAGAAGGGATTTTGCAGTGTCCTTGATTTCCATGTGCCTCGTGCTCTTCAGTTCCTCCTTTTTTTTTTTCAACTGCCTTTTATTTCTTCGAGTCTGTTAGAAACGAGTAGTGGAGAGGAATTTCTAAACGTGTTGTAATATGACCATTTCACGTTATCATTAGGTGCCTCACAATGGGCCCATGAACGTTTCATAATGGCCTGAGGTAGATTGCCAGGGATTTGTTACTTGCTCCTTTTTTTGTGCACTCATGAGAACGCATTATATTTGTCATTCTGACAATAACCATTATCCTCCAGGAAAAATATAGGGTTATTACTAGGGCTGAGACGTTGGTGTATGGTTTGATCTAGACTGAAGTTACCTTTGAATCAAACACATTCTGAATGATTATGAATGTTAACTGATATTTATAAACGTCAAACTGACTTTATGAGCGTTCAAAACTTTTTGGGGAACTTCCAGAGGAACTTTTAAGGGGACTTCTAGAGGAACTTTCAAGGGAACTTTCCAGAGGAACTTTTCAGGAAACTTCTAGAGGAACTTTTAAGGGAATTTCTAGAGGAACTTTTAAGGGAACTTCTAGAGGAATTTTTAAGGGAACTCCCAGAGGAACTTCTGAGGAAACTTCCAGAGGAACTTCTAAGGAAGCTTCCAGAAGAACTTTTAAGGGAACTTCTAGAGGAACTTTCAAGGGAAACTTCCAGAGGAACTTTTAAGGGAACTTCCAGAAGAACTTTTAAGGGAACTTCTAGAGGAACTTTTAAGGGAACTTCCAGAAGAACTTTTAAGGGAACTTCTAGAGGAACTTTTAAGGGAACTTCCAGAGGAACTTTTAGGGGAACTCGTAGAGTAACTAATCACGATGAATAATAATATCCAAATGTTGACCAATTCTTTAAATTATTGTGTAACACGAATTCTTTAACGTTTATAAAGCCAGTTCAACGTTTATGAATGTCAATTTGAATTAATAATTATTTAGAATGGGTTCGATTCATAAGTCAGCCTAAATCAAACCTTATACCAACGTCTCGGCCCTAATTATTACGATATTTTAGAAGAATTGTGTTTTTTGTTTCAATTTCTAAGGAGTGGTTGTACTTGATTCATTTGATTTTTTTTTAACTTGTTTCTTTTTTTGGTTTAAGGTCTTTCATGATGATAACAGAGGAGGATTCAACGTATGCGGACGATAATAATTATCCAAGAGAGTCGGCGAGCCGGGCAATCTTCGAAGGTCGAGACGCGCCACTGCTTCCTCATTGTGAACCCCGAGTAAAGGTGCACCCACACCTTTATTAACTTCACGCCACAACGCCGATATGCGTTAGCTTGGGCAAGTCTAAAATTAAAAAGAGAGAAATAACAATTGAACGTTATACGATATGGACCTTTATTAAAAATCATTGATAATTCTGGTCCAGGTTTTAATATTAATAATTAGTCTCAGGATTTATCGGTAATGCCAAACATATTCTCGTGGAGTGACGTTCACTCCGCAAAATTGAATCAATTCACATCTGCTGGAGGAGTAATTACCGTACTATTAACGTCTGAACTATTGAATTGTCTCCAGATAATTGTCATGTGGATAATGATACCAGAAAACTTGTGAAAATTTTCCATCGAAAATAATTAAATATTAAATCATTGAAATACAGTGGAATGGACGCGAATAGAGTGACAGAATCGCAGCATCACTGGTCCATTTCGTATAATTTATTTAATCTAAAAATCCACATTGAAACGATTGAAATCTCTCGGATTTTCCTGGGATCAATGATTCGGTTATCTGTTTCTTTGCGCGACAGCCAATGGCCTGTCCGCGATGTGTCCACACGTACAAGTCAGTGACTCTTTTCTACTTCTCACTGACACTGTTGTATCCTGGACAGTCACTGAAACGTCCAATGTTTCACATTAAACCTGTCAGCCTAATTCACAAACGAATGTGTCTCGAAATACGTTTTTTTCGATAAATGTTCCTCTTTTTTTTTTTGATCAATTTTTTTGGTATTTCATTATTTAGGACTTCCTGCTTATGACGCAATTTCGGTTGTCAATATTTAACGTAGCCTTTGCCAATGGTAATAAATAGAATTTTAGAAAAATTCAGTGGAAATTACATTCAACTGTTGATAAATGGAATTAACTATAAAGTGTCGCAGGGGGTGTAATAAAATTTGGGGTAAAAATATTGCAATGGGAAGAGAATAAAAAAGCATTACATTTTAAATGAAATAGGGAAATTTATTAACTGTTGATTTTACCAATCGTAGTGAAATCAATCGCTTTTATTTTGTACTGCAAAAAAAAAAAGTTAATGAATTTTCATGGAAAAAAACGAATTCTATCTTGAATATCATCGGTTATTCAAATTCTACAAAATGGTTAAATATAGAAATGAAATAAAATGGGGGAAAAAACCATAGGGGAGAACAGAGTTCGTAGGTGTATTCGATATGACCACGGAATCGTGAACAATTTCTGGACAAAAATTGGTTTCATCCACTGCCAATCGTGCCGATGAATCGATGAAAACAATTTTACACACACACACACACAAAAAAAAATAATATATACATATATATTTTTCTTCTGTACAACCTGTGTTGTGCAGTGCTTCGGAGACAATTATTATACAACAATTGAAAATGTAAGCGTAAAAACAAGTTACCATGGTATCAATCCGCGTCAAACTCATGTATACAAATATTTCACTGTATTATTGGGAAAGATGGGGTAAAATGGACTTGAGGGGTGAATTGAGTTGTTTTATAGTCTGAAAAACGCTTGAAATTCGTGAAAATAGTCGAAATAAATTTTCTCTGATGATTCCATCAAAAATATGAGGAAATTTCCATTATAAAATGTATGGCAAAATTAATTTTTGAGAATTTTTAGAAATTTCCACTTTTTTAGGGGAAAATTAGGCTGTAACCTTTCTCAAAATTTAAAAATTTCACTTTCTCTGGAGAATCCTTGGTTTTATCCGTCGTAGTCACTTGCGGTTGATCTCAAATTCAAAGTGAGATCATTTATCATCAATTTATGTCACTTTGCAAAAAAAAGTTGTCTATTTTTTGGGTTTTTGCTTCCGAATAGAAGTTTTGTTTTTGCAATTTTTTTGAAATGTCATTTGTTATTGGAAATGACTCAAAATGATCCGTAACGTCGAGAAATCATAACGAGATAAAAAGTAGACATGTATGTTTTCTTCATATGTTATAAAACCGTTACCATAAATCGTGAATGACGGTAGTAGGAAACACAAATACAAAAATTTTCCGGTCCTCCAAACTCTTTGGATTACTCTTCCAACATGTATTTCATAGTACAATTGATATAGTTGATAAAACTGGAAAACTAGAGGTTTTTCTCGGCCTTTCCAAATAAAATTAATTCAAAATTTTGTTTTTTTCTTTTTTAACGCTACCTTTGCAATAAACCACAGACTATCTAAATTTTAAAAAATCGAGATAAAAAAAATTTCAGTGTCTATGTTACACATCTCTCAAAAGTTCCACGATGTATTATCATGTTTTCCATTTTGAATGGAGATTAAATAATAAGGAAATTATGTTCTGTCATTGAACATCTTACTTCCCTTGTTATACGTTCTTCCAAAAATTTTGGAGATTTATGATCGTATTTTTCGGTTTGGATGGAGATTAAAGAACACGGAAACAATGCTATGAAATGAAAAAAATATTAGCTTTTACATAATCCCTTCGAGTTTCCTCTTCCTCTAAAAGGAGTATAAAAAACCATCGGTCTACTCAATCTCTAAACAGTTGTCTACGCGAATTTTTCGAGGAGAACACGAAAAAATCTAATCAAAATGATTATTTCAAATTTTGTTCTCTGTTTCTGTGCTACTGCTATCATCATGCTGAATAATGCAGATGCTCTCCACTTCGGTAATTATTTTGAATTTTTAATATTGCCATTTATTAATGATAATGAAATGAGCACACATTTAACAATTGTTCGCATTTTTTTAAACAAATTAATCATCACAAAAAAAAATATTTAAAAAATATGCACTTTCAGTTTTTTCAATTTTCTACATATGCATATTTTTTATTTTTTGAAAAAGAATTAATTTGTGAAGAGAAAAGAATACTATAAATTGTCAGATGTCTGCTATTTTCAGTATTATATTTATTATTATCTACTATTGACAAAAGACTAATTTTCCATTGAAAGATGTTGGCGGAATTGTTGATGTGCAAGTAGGAGAGAAAACTCATCCATTTAAGAAATTGTTGTGTAAAAATGACGCAGGAAGTGCCCTTAAAAAATGTAGATCTCAAGTGAACGTGCAGGCTTTTGTTGTAAGAAATTATTATTCATTAATTTGATTACTAAAGTTGAAATATTTTTGATAATATCAATGAATTTTGCAGCGTGGACCGATTTATTACAAATCAGGCACGGAATTTTGTGCACATCAAGTAGTATGTGATTATAATGGAAAATTGTCATCACTGAAAAATGGCGAACTCTCTCCAGATGGAACACCATGTGATAGTGACGAACCTACTTCGGTGAGTAGAAATAATTCATCTCAAATTTTTCTTTCACGTACATCGTCTAGTACGAAATTTCGGTCAAACGATTTTGAAGTGCAAATGGTGAAATAGGATGAGTATATTTTTTGTCATTAATTTGTCCAAAGATATCTCAAGAATTAAGTAAACTAGTGAAATTTTCACAGATGACAATAAAAGCTGCTTGAACAATCCTTCCGAAAATTTAGCGATCACACTTTGTTTCTGACATGTTCTTCAGTAGTGAATGACAAAAAACTTTGACTTTTCTAGTAAAATTTCAAAAACAGTATTTTCCAAATTTTAATCCTCAAAATTTCATATTTTTGAATATTAGGAAACCTTATTGAAGAAAATGGATAAAAAAATCAATGTCATTTTCAAATTATCTTAGTGTACGAAATAAATTCTCACAAGGCTTACACACACAGAAAAATCTAGCCATAGGTTATGCAATTCATTCGCCTAATTCATGCACTACTCGTGCATGAGAGTCTTGGGCATAAAACGTGCACTATTAGTGACGTGATCATGCACTAATTGTGCATCAATCATGTTACATTTTGCGTGCATAATTCATGCTGAAATAGCACATGATTTATGTTCTTATAAATACATAAAATATGTCAAATTAAATTGGATAAAATATGCTCAAAATAGACATAAATTATGATGAAAAAAATAACATGATTTAAGCTTAATGAAAAAGACTTTCTGGGAGTCTTTAAAGACCGTAAAAGACTCTCAAAAGACCCTAAAATTTTATCCCGGGTAATTATGTACTTCTAAGTAGATGAATTTTGCACTTTTTTTCAACATAAAATGTTCCCTATTAGAGCATGTTTCATGTAAAAACCTTGTACATAAATTATGCCCTATTAGAGCATAATTCATGACATGTCCAATGAAGTGCATAACCTATGGCTAGATTTTTCTGTGTGCATATAGTTTAATCAAAATTCAATTTGATCTATCGTTATTTCTTTTTACAGGCCTGTTATAAAGGAAAGTGCTTGGCTGCTGTTGATGCGCGTGAAGTTAAAGATTGTCAGAATGATGAAGCATATGAATCTGTTTAGGGTTTTGATGGTGGTCACTAAGTCAACGATGGTGCTTCCGTGAAAATTATTGTAAACGAGCGTTAATCGAGATAAGACCTCGTTAGTAGGTTTAGCCAACAGTTAATATCACTAGTCGGATTGCCGCTGTGACTATTGAAAAAAATGATTTCAGTTTCAATTTTGTTTAAATAAATGTTCAGTGAATGAAACAATAGTTTAAGATATCGTTCCTTCAAATATGTAAATAATAAATATCAATACAGAATATATTCTAGTTTTATTAACTTTGTCCTTTGCAATCACATCGATAAAGTTCTTGTGCAAAGAGAGGAAAAGTTTCAGTTTAAGCTGAACAAGAATAATAATTAAACGAGTAGCATGTGTTATAGTTGAATAATTAATTTGTCATACTATCAGATGATACAAATTTATTGATTTAACAATTGTCCATTGGAAACGACTGAAAATGATCTGAAAAAATTTCCGCGATTTATGATCATGTTTTTCATTTTGGATAGTGATTAAATAATGTGGAAATTATGTTCTGTCATTGAAATTTTACTTCCCATGTTATACATTTTTTCGAAATTTCGGAGATTTATGATCGTATTTTTCATTTTGGATGGAGATTAAAGAACACGGAAATAATGATATGAAATTGAAAAAATATTAGATTTCACGTAATCTCTTCGAGTTTGTTCTTCCTCTGAAAAGAGTAGAAAAAACCATCGGTTCACTCAATCACCAAACAGTTATTTTGGAACGAAAACGGATTTTGTAAAAATTAGCCTGCAATACCTCAAATAGACCGATAGAACCGGAAATATTCCCAAATAAAGTGAAAAATCGGAAAAAGAATGACTTTCACCCTTTTTTTGTGTCATGAAAAATGGAATTTCCCTGAAAATAAAAAAAATCAATTGCAACCCATGTTTTCAACCCCAAATTTCTTCAGCTTTTCAACGAAATCATTTTTTAAAAAATCCATCTCAACCCTTTCTAATAAAATCTCTCCTCCCCTTGATTCATATAATAAGAATGACCAAAAGAAATTATTGATTTTCGTCCTCATTATCGCTCATATATGTGTGTGTGTATCTCCCCCCCCCCCCCCCCCCTCCTTTTAGTGATTGACACTCCTCGGTAGTACTGTAATTTGTATTTTCTCCCTGATTCACGATAACGCGCCTTTCCACCACATAACATTAATTTCTTCCTTACGACATCGGATGATTGAGATAAAATCTAGGCACAAGCCTATGTTAATGTTCCCCGCCCCCTCCCTCAGTCCCCCCCCCCTTTCATTCTCTCAAACAAACCTCTATACATACCCCCGTGATATCAAAATAATTCTCTCAAACGATCCAGTTAACTCATTTCTTTTCTCCCAAAGGTTAAACGTTTTCATCTCAACTGGATTCACCCATTGATAGATATCATTGGATAAAAAAAAAGAAGAAAAAAAAAAATTCCAAGCGATTCGCCACAGGCTAGTGATTCAGGTTCTCCACTTTGTGTTTACCTATTCACCCGCGTGGGCGTTCGTGCGCGTATTCTCCACGAGATGGGGAAATAAAGGGGGGGGGGGGGGAGGGGGGAAAGAGAGTGGAGGTTTACGTGCGATGACTGGGACGTTACCCGCCATACAGTAGCAGTTTTGCCTCATAACTCCCTCATCCAAACGATCATCCACTCCCTCAGTATTGCACACTTCTGCAATGTGATATCAACTGGCCAACGTTGTAGATAGAGAGAGAGGAACAGGAGAGGAGCAAGAAGAGCCAAGAGGAATGAGAGAGGAGTGCAATGCAGTTTATGTGTATGCGTGAATCTTGGACGTTTACGGATGCTCGCAGCATCTGCTGGTACAAGACGAACGTTCCTGGCATTACGTTACGACGCATTATGCCTCAATGGCCACAGTGTGGGGCAAAAAGGGGGGGTGGGGTGGGAAGGGGGAGGGGGGCAAAGGATAGCCCACACAAGGCTTCGTGTACGCAAGTGGGTGTTACGATGCGTGTTTATCTGTGTTTGTATTATATACCCCTGGAGCGAGTAACTCTATGGGCACACGATGCACGCTCATTGCTTATACTCCGTTGTTGGTGGTCATTGGGTTTATAATGCACCTTCCTTCCTCTCTCTTCTCCTCATCCTCCTACACACGCTGATGTTCCCCATTCGTCTTCATATGTACCGGAAATTGTTTACTCTTAGGTTTCCATGGAAAAAGCTCGATTCTTCCATTTCTTTTTATCGGTGTTACTTTCTGGATTTGGCTATTTGCATACAATACATTTCAAAACAATTCCAGAAAAAATTGGATAGTCCTGAAACGGGAGTCGAACCCAGGATCTTCCGATGTCGCATCGGGCGCTCTACCGATTAAGGATGTTCTACAGGTATTGTAAGATAGAGGGGCAGTGATTTCGTCAGTGTTCCAATCCCTGAACATGAAAAAATGAGTTTTTAAATTCCTCATTAAAATTATTTTCAGGGAATTATGGAACGCTGCGGGTGTTCAAATATTATATTATTATCATTACATTTCATAGATATTTTTTTTATTCTTTATTTAATTAGTTTGAGAATTATTTTTATAAAAGGGTTGCATTCTTGGAAATTCTGGCGACACAAGTTGGCAGCACTTACGTGCGAGTGACAATTTTTCAATCATTTTTATTAATTTTAATGCCAATTATTGACCCAATCGTCGTATAAAAATGGAGCGTTTGTGCGGGATGTAATTTCTCACCTATATCCGAAGTTTCATCCAATTTGAAGAATTTTTCGAAAAGTTTCTTAAGCTTTTGTGAATTTCCCATAAGAACACATGTTAAACGATGGTTTTTAAAAAATTTATAACTTTTAAACCAGGTATGGAAAAAATCCAAAATTTTGCAGACGGTTTCTTTATGAATTGGAGAACCTTGGAAAAAATTTCATTGAATTCGTACATTTCTAAATTTTGATGAAATACCGGTAGAACATCCTTAAGCTATCATTTATAAGTTGCTCGCTCAGTATATACCCCCTTCATGCAGTAATTTAAATTAAATTTTAATCATATTTTTGGTATATCATACTTTGCATGACTTTTGCGTGCATTGTGCAAATAGCGTGATCCTTTCTTCTTTTCACTATTGTGTTCAAAAAATATTCGATCTAATGATTTAAAGTACGTGAGTTTTTAAAGAAAATTTTTTTTTTAACGATTGAATTTTCCTCAGTGATTTTTCCGGGGAGAAATTGAATGAGATGAAATGAGAATTCAGGGAAAATCTTTTAAGGAAGTTGAGGTCAAAGAGTTTTTGCAATGTAACAACTTTAAAAAATCATCATTAACTTCGTATTTTTTCCTCAAATTTTATTTTTAGGAGGAAAAATGAGAGGACGTGAATGAGATTCAATGGGAAATAGTGTCACAGAGCTTTTTGCTCTATCTGCCTGTCTCTATCCATTCTTTCTACAGTTTTCTTTCTCGAATGAAGGTGGGTGGATGGCTGCAGAGGGAAGAATGAAGAAGGTCGAGGGGTAGCACCCTTAATAATAAACCTTCGTGCAAGATTGAATCGAGCGTGGATATTATCGAATCGGAGCTTTCGCGTCAACTCAACGACGATCGTTACCCGTCCTAAGCCACGTCTGTACAGTTTTCTCCACTCTGTCGTTTATTCGTTGTCGCTTTCTTGACTCTCTACCCCATGGACGCAATCAATCGCAATTTTACTCACCAATTCCCTTTATATTTTTTTTTATTCCTTTTTTCTTTTGCTCTTATTCTCCTCGTTTCCGAGGAGTATTTGCTGAAAATTGTTGGTAGTTCTCATTTTCACTTTTTGCTCGAATAAACGCGCATTCAATTTTATCTTGAACAATTTTTATTCTCTTGCTATGTGTGTGAACAAATATAATTGATGTAATTGAACTCATCATCTTCATTTATTATAATGATAATGATGAATTCATCCGTAAATTGTTATTATTGTGTTTTTATTCTAAAAAACAGTTCAATTTCATCGAACCCATCAATACAAATATTTCAGTGTATTTTTAGGGAGGGTGGGGTAAAATGGAGAGGGGGGGGGGGTGAATCGGATCGTTTTATATTTTGAAAATCGGTTGAAATTCTGGAAAATATTGGAGATAGGTTTTTTCTGATGATTCCATTGGAAAGCTGAGGAAATTTGCATTAGAAAATGGATGAAAAAATTTATTTCTAGAATTTTTAGAAATTTCAACTTTTTCAGGGGAAATTTAAGGCGTAACCCTTTACATGATTGATAAATTTCACTTTTTCGGGGAAATCTCTGATTCTGTTGGTCGTAGTGACTTGCGGTTGGTCCCAAATGAAAGGTGAGATGATTTGCGATTAATTTACGTCGTTTTGAAAAAAAAATGATCAATTTTCGATGTTTTTTTGGAGTAAAAACGGATTTTGTGAAAATTATCCTTAATAATCCTTGAATACCTCAAAAATCAATATTTCTTCCTTCAAAAGCCAATAAATCGATGGCAAATGATCTCACCTTCCATTCAAAACTATCTCCGAGTCTCTACGATAAATAGAACCAGAGATATCCTCGAAAAAGTGAAAAAAATCGGAAAAAGAAAGGGTTTGACCCTTTTTTTTGTGTCCAAAATATGAAATTTTCGTAAAAATGAAAAAAAAACAATTATTTTCATTCATTATAATGATAATGATGAATTCTTCCGTAAATTGTTATTGTTGCGTTTTTATTCTAAATGAGTTCAATTTTATTGAACCCATCATCATGATTGACGACTCAATTCACCGCTATATATCTCCCGCTGAGATTTGGCAATTCTACACGACACAATTTACACTTGAAACGAAAGAAGAGCAGTATCAATAGACAGAAAAAAAAAATGTGGAAAATAAGAGAAAGGAGAAATGCAAGAGTTTAGTTGCGGCACACAAAGGTGTATTTCCTCGGATCATTCGAAGTGAACGAAAAGAATAATCAAGCGTTGCCGTAGCCAGACTACTTTTTCTCAATGAAATTCAGCAAACTCCTTCCAAGCGACTCGAATAAAAACCATTCTGCCCCAGTAAATCCATGATGAAACGTTTCAAAAAAAAAAAGGGGGAAACAGTTTTAATGGCGATCGTCCTTTGATCAAGATGTTCAATTCTCATTGAATAAAAAGACGGAAGACAATGTTTTTTTTTTTATTTGAGACTAGAAATAATTGTAAATGGACTGAACACATTCGATTTTTTTTTAATTCAATGTTTTGCATAAAGAAAAATGTTTGAAATTGGTTAAAGTACTCGAGTGACAATATTTTAGATGATTCCATTAAGGATGTTCTACTGGTATTTTATCAAAATTCAAAAATGTACGAATTTGAAGAAATTTTTTCCAAGGTTCTCCAATTCATAAAGAAACCGCATGCAAAATTTTTGATTTTTTTCATACCTGGTTTAAAAGTTATAAATTTTTTAAAAACCATCGTTTAACATGTGTTCTTATAGGAAATTCACAAAAGTTTAAGAAACTTTTCGACAAATTCTTCAAATTGGATGAAACTTCGGATATAGGTGAGAAATTATCCCCCGCACAAATGCTCCATTTTTATACGACGATTGGGTCAATAATTGGCATTAAAATTAATAAAAATGATTGAAAAATTGTCACTCGCACGTAAGTGCTGCCAACTTGTGTCGCCAGAATTTCCTAGAATGCAACGCTTTTTTCAAAATAATTCTCAAACTAATTAAATAAAGAATAAAAAAAATATCTATGAAATGTAATGATAATAATATAATATTTGAACACCCGCAGCGTTCCATAATTCCCTAAAAATAATTTTAATAAGAAATTTAAAAACTCATTCTTTCATGTTCAGGGATTGGAACATTGACGAAATCACTCCGCTTACAATACCTGTAGAACATCCTCAAAAAGCTGAGAAAATTTGCTTTAAAAAACGTGCATCCCAATTTTTTAAAATAAATTTTCCGAAAAAATTCGCCTTTTCTCAATGGAATCATCACAAAAAAGACACATTTCCAACCGCTTCATTGTAATCTTCTTTTTCCCCCAAATCTTAAAGCCATAAATTTCACGAGTTACATTTCAGAAATGGGGAAGAGATACAAGTTATCCAGTAGAGTGAATTCCATGCAATTTAAAACAAATTATTGCGTTAATGTAGACCAGACGTAGATGTTAACATTCACCTTTAATATTCGCTTCTAGAACGAAGGAACGTTTTCGTAATTGGAAGTCCCCCCCCCCGCCCCCCCCCCCCCCCCACCTCTTTCTACTTCCGCTTTTACTGTGTGCGACCGCTATTTACGAGTCAATAAAACAAAGCCAGCATTTTACACGTGCGAGTAGAAGCAAGAGAAGCAAAAAGGAGGGGAAGGAGGAGAGGAAGAGAGATGGCTTCTATCCACACGTGTGTGTGTGTATATTATCGTGAGAGACGTAAACGTGGCGAAAAGACGAGAGGAGAGCCCTGAAAGAGCCCCCAATGGCCATACAATTACGTTAGAATCAACTGTACTTTCAAGACAAACACATACCCATAAACGTCTTGGTTTATGCATTTTAACGAGATACCAATTCAACTCGTACGGTGGCGCTCCTTATCTTCGTCAATGTGTTGTTAAAGATCGACAGGATCCTGCCAACAGGGAAATCGCTTCGATCTTTCTCTCTCATTTGATTTATTTTTTTGTATTTTTTTTTTTTTTGTTGTTCTTTCTTTGCTTTTATTTCATTCACTTTATTCAGATAAACTGCGTAGACATCTCGTTAAGAGTGACTATGATACGACAGCTATTAACTTGATCAATTATTTTCATTTATATATAAAGGAAGAGACAATTCAGTAATGAAGATAAAGAATGTGATTAATCTATTTTATTTACAGAGTTTAGGTTTTATTTGAATTGTCATGGAATTAATTTCCATTAGTTCAATATTCTTTTTGCATTGAGAAAAAAAATAAATCTTTTTGGGAAATAAGCCTTGTTCATATCTAATAAAATTCGGTTTCATACAGTTTTTTTCTGCAATGAAGAAAATTCATTTGGAGAGATCAAGTATGAAGGATGTCTAACAAGCTCAAGATAATTGCAATATCATGCAAAGTTCGGGACATGTTATGAGATTGATTTTTTCTGAGTTACTCATTGGAAACATATGATATTTTGGGGAAACTGAAGATTCTTAGGTTAAAGATTTATGAATTTGTTGCAATATGGATTATTCTTGCTGAAATTCTGAAGATATTTCAGAATAATATGATAGTATCAGAACCGACCCGAAAACATCTACATTTGGTAGAGTTAGAGCGTTTTCTCTGCATAATGTTATAATGTATTGGTCATAGAAAAGAGACGATTAAATCAGAAGTTTTTAATAGCGAAGAGATTTTCTCCTGAGCAATTGAAAATTTTTCTATAGTAGAAAGATTTCACTTCATATCAGTGGATAATTTTTGTACCGAATCAATTAATTCCTAAAAAAAAAGAAAATTTAATGGATGGAAAGAGAACCATGCTGATTTTTTTAGGAACTAGCGCCGTCGGCGGCTGCAAGCGGCCGCCTTCGTTGATTAGTGTAGATTTATATTTTTTATTTTAAATTTTAATGATACCTTCGTATACTTAGCAGATAGAAAAATTATTTTCAAAGCTAACTAATCCTTAAACATTTCGGAATAGTTTAGGGAAGTTTAGGAAAGCATTTTTATAATTTGGGAAAGAGTCATTGATTTATTATTAATTCAAACTTTTTTTTATGTATAAATAGCAGAAATAGCTATCAGAGATAGCAGAATTTAGGATTAGTTAGGATTCAGGCTCAGCCAGTCTACATAATCAAAAATAGCAATCTATAAATGTTTTCCTCAACTTCCCTCAACTATTCCCAAACGTTTAGGATTAGTTAGAATTCAGGCTCAGCCAGGCTCAGCCGGGCTCAGCCTGGGCTCAGCCAGGCTCAGCCTGGGCTCAGCCTGGCTACATAATCAAAAATAGCAATCTATAAATGCTTTCCTCAACTTCCCTCAACTATTCCCAAACGTTTAGGATTAGTTAGAATTCAGGCTCAGCCAGGCTCAGCCGGGCTCAGCCAGGCTCAGCCTGGGCTCAGCCAGTCTACATAATCAAAAATAGCAATCTATGAATGCTTTCCTCAACTTCCCTCAACATTTCCTAAACGTTTAGGGTTAGTTAGAATTCAGGCTCAGCCAGGCTCAGCCGGGCTCAGCCAGGCTCAGCCGGGCTCAGCCAGGCTCAGTCGGGCTCAGCCGGGCTCAGCCTGGGCTCAGCCTAGCTACATAATCAAAAATAGCAATCTATAAATGCTTTCCTCAACTTCCCTCAACTATTCCCAAACGTTTAGGATTAGTTAGAATTCAGGCTCAGCCCGAATTCTAACTAATCCTAAATGTTTGGGAATAGTTTAGGAGGAGTTAGGAAAGCAATTATAGATTGCTATTTTTGTTTTATATAGATTTTCTTGCGCTTGGAGGCTCAAGACATAATCTCATTTTAATTAAATAATTATTGATTCTTAAAGGATGAAATTGATTTTCTTAATATCCCCAAATGACTTCCAAATAGATGAAAATAATTTCAATATTTTTAAAATTTATTTCTGCTATCTATACATAAAAAAAGTTTTAATTAATAATAAATTAATGACTCTTCTCCAAATTATAAAAATGCTTTCCTAAATTCCTCCAAACTATTCCCAAACGTTTGGGATTAGCTGAAATTGAAAATAATTTTTCTATCTGCTAAGTATTTTGATGACTAAATAATTCAAAAAAATTAGTTTCCGTAATGTCCACCAGAATGTGCTTTTGTCGATTCGAGTTCGACTATTTTCATTTCGAGTTCGATTATCCTTCAATTCGAGATGAAATCCACCATGTTCGATTTTAATGCCCTGTCCTTTTTATGAAGGGATATTTGGAAAAAGTCTAACAGAAATGTAGGTATCCTTCCTACAAATCTGTATTTTATAGATTTGAATGAGCAATTAGTTAATGGAAGGATATTTTAAGAATGGCCTTCCCTTCAAAAATATTATTTTTATTCCAGATAAAATTGAAATATTTATTTACCAATAGTAAGTTCATTTAAGAGCAATTTTTTTATTTTCAGATCGTTATTAAAGACATAAAAATCCAAATTATTCGAGGATAAACCATTTTCCCAATATTCTAAACACAACCTGTGTGCGCTTACATGATGAAAATGTTTCGGGGGAAGGTAGAACGAGAGTTAGGCTCTAGTGGTCGAGAGTGGCCAGCCTCTGGCGTTTCTATACACTGTGCACACGCCTAAAAGGATTTTCGTTAGATTTCATTTCACACCCAATTACACGACACAGACGCAGGGATAAAAGAGATGAGTGGATGATACACACACACACACACACACACAAAGTGGTGTTATTTCATTTTTTTTCGTACCTTCCTCAGGGTTATAGGTAAAAATATACTGAATTTTTAACTCTATTTTCCTTCGTTTTAGGGGAAAAACGGAAGGGATGAGTGAATTTGATGAAATATTTTCAATATACTTCTTGTGGTAACAATGTCGGGAATTTCATAACGGGATTAAAGTCTTGCTAGACTTTTCTTCCTTTTTTCTTCTCTTTCATCTCCCTTTATTCTGCAATTTTACTTCTTTTTTTTCTACTCGTTTTGGTACACGTTTCAGGATCGTATTTGCCACCTGTGCGAGACGCGTTTCCCATCGTATCGTGTCATATTTCAGACACCGAGAAAGAGAAAGAGAGAGCCAGTATTTGTCTGAGTAACTCACTGTGTTCATGTGTTTCTTTTATTGGTTTCTTTTCTCCCTCTTCTTCTTTTTTTGCTTCAGTTTGTTGTTCATTAATTGTGAGTTCTGCGAAGAGAAATTTGCTTTAATGAAACCCGTAAAACTGATCGTGTGTGAAGACCAGACAGGTGTGTCACCTGTGACTAATCTTTCGAACTTTAAATATTCATTTAAACTTCGAAGGAGTCTCATTTTCCTGTAATTAATTATCGGAATCATTTCCATGATTAAATATTCAATTTTTCCAGTTTTTCATAGAAATTATGGGAAAAAACTGTTAACAACACCGAAATATTGTCAAATGGCGACGTTTTATTGGACAATGCCAGCTTCTTCAGGCTCTTGACATTATTATTATTATTTATTTATTTATTTACGCAATCTGCATTTTTAATTGTTATATAATATATTTAAGTCACTTTTCTCTCTGTGGAATTTGCTTGCAACTCTTTTTAAATCATTTCTTGCTTCTCCTAAGTCTTTGCTATTTGCTTCGTTCGTTTTATCGTTATTGTCTTTCATTCATTCACTAAAAATTCACAAAATCTCTCATTCTTCACTCATTATTGATATTCCCTTTGAAACAACCTCAAAGATAAGTCGATTTATCCTGTTTTACCTCTTCACTACTGAATTAAATTGAAGAATTAAATTAATTGAATTAATTAAAATGCACAAGTTTTTGAAAAGAAAAACTTTGAGGACTGCTCGTTGCTCCATATTATGGAAAATAATTTTAAATTGACAAAACATCAATAATATCAAAAGCCTAAATAAGGTGGGGCATCGTCCAGCACAATGTCGTGTTTTTACATTTAGAATTTTGGTATTTTTACCAATTTTTTTCTCAATATTCCTATGAAAAACCAGGAAAATTTTCTATAATTTTCCCTTTATTTATTCATCCATTCTCCTCGACTTATTGCACTAAATGGCATTTCCAAAGATCCATAAAATAAAAGTGAGTGCCACAATATTCAGCCATTGAAATAAAATATCTCGTATTCTCAGAAAGTAAATTTTAAATTCGATACACCGTTTAGGCCTTGTTGGGGGCACTGGTAATGGCTATCTTAGAGAGAGAATCTCGTTCCACCATTTCCACTCGTCTCTTGCATCTATATCTATATATATATACACATTTTGTCCTTTTTTTTTCTTTTTAAGTCTCGTTGCAAAGATATAAAGACAGAAAGTATCTCACAATCATCCTGAGATTGATCCAGATGTACTGAGGCAACCAATGACGTAAATTACAGCTTCGTAATAATAGTTTGAGTACTTCGAGGAAAAACAAGAAGACCCAATTGTTTCATTGTCTCTCTTCCCCCTCCAACTTTCAGCATATTTTCATGTTTTCAAGACGCAGAAATAGACGATTGCAAGGAAATCATCTGAAAAGTTTGAAGTAATTTCCTCTTTCTTTTCTTTCATCACAAATAAAGAATCAGCATTTATTTGAATAAATTCCGTCTCAACCGACGAAGATTCGATTTAGTTCTATTTACTGAAAAATGACGATGACTGCACTTCTAGTGCTAGAAAAAAAGCAAGAATCTTCTCGAAAAAAAGAAAATAAAAAAAGTGTCTAAATGAAAGGGCGAAGAATCGGGAGAAAGTAACGTTCGATGGCGTTCGATTCCACGTCACTTGTCGATACGATTGTAGAAGAGAAGAAGAGTCACCCAAAGGAAAAGAATCTCCGTATTTCCGAGGAGCGCGTTTCAAATTACTGGCTGGATTGCGTTGCATTCTGTCCGTCTCGCTTGGCTACCGAGCACACCGAGCAAATCTAATTCCTCCGGACTCGTTCTCCTGATCTTTCGTAACTTGCTTCTCTCTTCTTCTTCTTCTCCTCTTTTTTTTGCGTCAATTTTACCCTTTTTTTTCGCTGTGCCCCATCCAATTCTTTTTGTCGTCCTTATTTTATTTTCTCTGTACTCGTCCATTCTTCTTCTTTGTCCCACCCTCCCGATAAACTTCCTCCCTTTTTTTTTACCTTTAACTGTAATTTTTTTCTTCCGCTCCAACTCACCCTTCTCAATGGGAATAAGTGTAGGTAGGAAAAAGAAATCGACTCAGAGATCGACGTGTCTCTAGGAACCAGGGCTTTTTTTTCGGTTAGAAGCTCTCGTTTTCTCTCCCGGGAAATCCGGCTCGACGTTTTCCTCCTTCTCAAGCCTTTCTAAAGCTCCCCCCCCCCCCCTCCCCCCTTCTTTTCTATGCGACACACCAGTTTGTGTTTCTCTTTCAGACATTTTCGATTTTATTTCCACTGTAACACGATCGAAAAAAAAGGGATATTACGATTTTTTAAAAACTCTTTTCCGATTAAACCAACACACAAGTGTCTTGCTACATGCGTAGCAGGAACTGGCACTTCTTCCTGGAACTAACCAAGGACAGTTAGTGCTAACTAAGAGAATTACACCTGAGAAGTGTCCCAATGATAGTCACATCTCCAATAACACACACTCCAACTCGTATTTAATTTCAAACATTTTTTTATATTTTTTTTTACATTTTTTTTTGGCACAATATTTCGTGTCTCGTAATCTTCTACGAAAAAAAAAAAAGAGAAGAAATAGGAAGACGTGTGTAATAACAGTATACAATACGCCTCATCGGAAGAAAGCGTATTACAAACACGTTTTCTTCTTTCAACTTAGTGTGTAGACAGAGAAAATCTGTGTGTTAGAAATGAGAACGAAAGAGACAGGTGAATATAAATGTAAAGGCAGATCACGGATGTGGAACCCTTTTCCTCCTCCTTCTCCCCCCTTCTACACGCGATATCTGGCGTGGGCACGGGTGCAACCACTCGTGATAAATCTTTGGAAAGAGCGCGGGAAAATCGGGTAGCTGTCTCTTTCACCCCTTTCAGCTTTTCTCCATTTCTATCGTGTTCTCAATGGCACAGAAAACACGAGTGAAAGAGGGGATGAGAGAGAAGGAGGGGGGGGGGGGGGGGAGGGGGGTAGTGTGTGCTGGCTGGCATTTTCTGGGCTTTGGCTGGAATAAGTATGTAAACTAGATACGCTCAACGAGTACTGTCGGAGTGCGGTCTTATACTCACACACAACCCCCTCCCCCCCCCCCCTCTTCTTTTATACAATGCCCCCTCTTTCTATCTCTTTCTATCTCCTCATTTTCCCCCAACGACGTCGTGACGGTGGGAAAATGCAGTGGAACACAAAGACGACATAACGGAAGAGGGCAAGAGTTGCAGTTTTTTTTTCGCTGGGGGAAAAGAGGGGGGGGGGGTGGAGGGTTAGGGGACAGTCAAGATGTGGTACACACAGGGGGATTCTGTGCAGAGGAAGCAGACACACAAGCCATCGATGCAGCCGCGAAAGCAGCCGGCTGCCTAGACGCTGTAAATTTTATCGCACAGATAAGAGAAGAACTTGTAGTGAATGGCCATAAAGATACTTTACTGTATATTTACATTGGCGATATAATAAGTTACGTTGGCTTTTTGATATCAGGCGTTAAGTGAATTGAACGATGGACCATGTCCGTTCGTGTTACTCAAGATCCTCATGCTCATGGAGTTTAGTAGCGTTGTACTGAGGAAAAAAAATGGGGGTTCTGGAATAAGTTTTGCTATGTGCGAGTGAATTTTTCAAATTTTTCTCAATCAGAAAAATCTTAGTCAACTTGTTTCTTGTTTAGTTTCATGAAATGTTGATTTGCAGGGAGAATACGTACATTTCTGGTAGACTTTTCCGAATTATTTCTAAAAAGCGACGAGAAAGCTGAAAAAAATTAGCATGATTCTGCTATTTATTTCATTTTTTTCTTTTAAAGAATTAATTGATTGAATACAATACTCGATCATACAGATGAAAACTAATCTAGTAATATAAAGTAAAATTCTTCTTCTATTGAAAATTTTGCAATTGCTCAGAAGAAAATCTTTTCATTATTGAAAACATAAGATTTTATCGTTTCTTCTCTATGACTCGTACATCATAAAATTATATAGAAAAGACACTTAATCTCTATCAGAGGTCAAAAATTCTTAAATTTTGTGATTAAAGATCTTCGTTTTCTCACAATACCATATTTTTTTTGTATGCCCTTAAACTTTTTAGGTTCATTCTGCTAAATTTGTACATTTCTACATAATATGTACATTTTTCTTTCTGATATATGTGTATGTGAAATTCAAAAAAAATTAGAATTACAATAACGTACAATGTTTTCATATTTCGATTTTACAATTGGTAAAAAACTCGGTTATTATAATAAGTACTACAGGGTTTAATGTGTACAGAATTTCATTTATCTCATAAGGAGGAAAGTATTTACAATCAATGAGTTTTGGGATCATTATGCTCCTCTCTTGCTCACACCGAGACAATACCATATATTTACAATAAATAAATTTAAGAAAATCAGTGCCATAAAATGCCCCAAACTTTGCATGATACACAGAGAAAAAAAAATGTTTTCTTAATTTAAGAATGAGCTAATAAGCCCTGAAAATGGGCTTTTAAAGCTTAACAAAAAAAAAAAAAAAATAATTTAAGAATGTGCAGGTCACTTAAATTAAGTGACTTTTCTCACTTAAATCAAGTGACTTTTCTCACTTAAATCAAGTAACTTTTTTTTTCTTAATTTAAGGAAATAAAACTCACTTGAATCAAGTGCGTTTTCTCACTCAAATCAAGTGACTTTTCTCACTTAAATCAAGTAATTTTTTTTTCTTAATTTAAGAAAGTAAAAGTCACTTGAATTAAGTGACTTTTTTCACTTAAATCAAGTGCCTTTGTCTTTCTTGATTTAAGGAAGTAAAACTCACTTAAATCAAGTGACTTTTTCTTTCTTAATTTAAGTGACCTGCACATTCTTAAATTAAGAAAACATTTTTCTCTGTGTAATGAAGTTATTTTCAGTTTATTAGACCATACTTCATAGTTGATCCCTCCAAATAAATTTTTTTCATTGAAGAAAATACCCAAATGGAACCGAATTTCACTAACTATGACCAAAGTTTATTTCCGACTGATTTTCTACCTCAGTCTATAGCAGCGTTACTATCCCCCCTTGTCACAGTTAAATTGAGGATTAATTTTTCAGTAGAATTTAATTGATTTACTTTATTCATAACCTTTTATCGCAGGAAATGGTTTATTCTGAGGTGAGAACATCAATTATTGGAGATAGCAATGGCTCCAAGTGTTTCCAATCAGGATTCCTGCTAATTTTGAAGTATATAATAATAATGTAACACTCGAAATATTCAGTAAGACTCGATAGTCTATGAAAGGTTCATCTTATTTATACAGTATTCAATCGGGATTTACGTCAATCCATTGAATTTTTTATGTGTTTCTCAATTTTTGGTTTTTCCTTTTTTGTTTCGACTGCAATCGACTCGGTTAATTTGATATTCCGAGAGTGACCTATAGGGCGGAAATACAATTAGTCGATTTAAGCGACATATCCACTACATATCGGTTCTGCAGTACCCAAAATATCCTTCGGGAGTCAAAGTTGTGGATAGTTTTGTTTGTTGGATATCCCCCCCCCCCCCTTTCCTTTTTAGACACATGAGCTGCCGACAGAAATTGACGTATATTTAATTAACAATTTTGCAGTATTGTTACCAAACACAGTGTCTGCAAAAACGTCGAGTCTGGTTATAAATCTTCCAGGGGAAAAGGATTCCTCCCCCCCCCCTCCTCTTCCCTTCTTCTTTTTTCCTCATTCTGTTGTGCACGAGAGACACACGAATTGTGTCTGTGCGAAGCAATAGCGAGTGCGAAAAGGGTAAAAGTGGAAAGAGGCGAGAGAGGTTGCGCTGGGTTAAGAATTTCACGTCCGTTTCTGTACAGAGTGTCGCAATGGTGGCAGAATTCATGGCTCACCATCTCATAAATATTTATTCGACCTAAAACTACACCATCTAAAATCCCAACTCCCCCCCCTTCCCCTCCTCCTCCTCCTTCTTCCTTCCTCCTTCCGAGCTGTGACCAGTCGATTGCAAAATTTTCCCTCCACTCAAATAAATTTTGTGCACTAAATTTTAATGATAGTCAGAGAGAAGAGAAACTATCATACTCAAATCCCTTTAGCCAATACGTATGTGATCTAAATTTGGGAAATACCAGGATAGTTATCTGTAGTGGAAACCATAGAAGGAGTATTGCAGTATCCCCACTTGTTTACTTTGCAAGTGCCCTTTGAAGCCCCTGCAATCCCAGGGATTTCTCACATGACTGCAATACTCAGCATCACACATATCCCAAGGTATAGAGAGAAGCGAAGAGCTAGAGAGAGAGAGAAAGAGCATCCAGTGAGATATAGATATATAGAGATATAGAGGAGCCAGAAACCCCCAGGAATCTATACATCACGATTTGAAAAAGCCCAGCTACCGGACTGGCGACAAACGGCTCGATATTTCGGGCTGCTTCAGTCCCCGAAAGAGCTTTCGTGAGAGAAAGAGGGAGAGAGAGGGGGGGGGGGGGGGGTTGCGTGAGAGGTCGCTGCGGCGAGTGCGACGAAGAGAACTAAGGGAGATGGCATTACACTCTCACACACACATACACACACGTGAAGTTAGGAATCGTGAGGATAGAGGAAGAAGGAGGAGGAGAAGGAGGGAAAGAGTGGATGAAGAGGGTTTTGAAGGCGTGACGAGGGTAAAGGGGTCTGTGTAGCGACCGAACGAACCTCGGGACGCCTCGTGAGGACGATTCAAGGGGGTTAGCTTGGGCTAGTGTGTGGGTGAGTGGGAAAAGGGAGGAGTGACGAAAGGGGGACCAGAGAGAGGAGGAGAGGGAGGGCGAAGAAACAAGAGTGCTTGCACGCGCGTTGTGCAGTGCGGTTAACACAGCGTGTGTGCGTTGCGCCCAACGGCCGAAATACACAGCGGCTCTGTACGAGAGACAGAGAACGGAAGGAGCGACACCATGGCAAAAGCACGAAGAGACTACGTGATGTTGGAATGAGAGGGAAATACCCGGTGGATTTTGTGGAAGACGAGGAGAGATGCTGAAGTAAGAGCCAGAATTGGTAGTTGAGTCTGTGTGTGTGTGTATGTGTATGTGTGTGTATGTCTGTACGTGTGTGTCTGTGTCAGAGAGAAGAGGGAATGCCATGGGGGGATGAGAGAAGTTTCGGTTGGGGGTGGAAGAGAGAAGGAAGGACGCGGGCGTCTCGGCGTTCTGGCAGACGAACGCATCGATCCCAGGCGGGTCAAGCACGGAATCTCATCCCCCTCCTTTTGCCATTCACTCTGTCCCTCTCTTCGCCCTTTTCACTTGGAGCTCTCGTCTCTCACTGCCTCACCCCCACCCTCCTCCCCCTCCCCTTCGTCGACGTCGTTATATCCAGTACTCCCAGCGCCTCTTTCCTCCCCCCCCCCCCCTTTTCCGCGTCAGACAAAGACAAATTACGCTGCATTTTCAGAGCCTCCAAAGAGCCTTTCTTCATACCCCTTTCCTTTTTGGTCTTACGATTCACCAATACCAGTGTGTATCCTTCCTTCACTTCCCCTGGAATCCTGAGTGGTAGCAGTTTGGTTGAAGGACAGAATAGAGGGCTTTTTCGTCCCTAGATACCACACAGAACCACTCTTCATCCTTCAGTACCACTTTTTTTTTTTTTTTGGAGAAACTTAAAAAAGTCACTTGTGAAATACCAAAATGGGTATTCAACTTGAACGCATCTCTTTACACCCACTTTCTTTAAAATTCTCGTGGCCCTTCGCCCTTAATTGCGTATTCTCTTTTGTTATTTTTTTTTTTTGGAACTCGGGGAGATAATGCTTGTTTACACTAAATTCAGCTGAGGGGGCAATTATCGTGGCTGCGTAAATAATTGCTCATTGAAAATACTCCCATCGTTTAAAGTACCACTCACGGGATAATTGAAAGATGTTGGAGTAATTGAGGGATCATGGTATAGGGGGCAGGATTAATAATAAATGAATAACATAGAAATAACTTTCACTATAAAAAAAGAGCTTGGATATGAATGTAGTAAGAAGAAGCTTTGGTCCATGATCTTTGATCGTCAATTTTTCATGGAGAACTCACTCATTTCTTGTTCACTTATGCAATTCATACTCATTTGTTTATAATATTTCTTATTATTCTTCCTCTTTTAGACATATGCACGTTATAGATACACATGTATGTAAGATCAAAATCATTCAGGAACAGGAAACATTTATTTTAAATGAATAAAGAAATTATATTTGAAGTTATAAAAAATACGAATACATGAAAATACAAGTGAGGTCTTCTCTCGTCATCGGCTGAATGGGAACGGATTCCAACTTCAATCTTTCGCCCAAAAGGAGACTCAATTTCTCTTTTCATTTTAAAACATTTTTCTCAGACACACGTGCATCCATTCGTCACACTCTTTGTTAATACGATGACCATTCTGTGACTTCACTCTTGGCCACCCGCACTCTTTCCAGAGACCCTTAACTCTAAACAAGACCGTTATAAAAATGTCAAAAGGAAAAAACACTTTTCACTTCATACTTTTCCGTAACGAATTTGAAAACGTAGAGTCTCTAATATTTAGACTAATTTCTTTTCTTAAAATCATTAAATTCATGCAACACAATGCCTACTCTATTCCCACATATAGAACACGTGTAATTATCACACTCCTTCCCAAAACTCATTCTCAGTTCGACCTAACTGCTCAAAACTCGTCCAAAACTTTATTCTGAACAATCGAACCTTTTCATTTCTTAACGTCTCTAATATTCTGTTTACGTTGACTTTTTCTGGCGACATTCTTCTGTTCTACTTATACTTACAGTCAACTTCTCTCTATGTGCACTACCACAATTACTCGAAAAACAGTCATCTTACATATGGACAGTCATAAGCAATAACGTCTTAACCAACATTAAAAAAAAAATTCTTGACAGTGTATTTTCAATAAATAAGAGTTTCTGAACCCAAATATGCCATCTACAAAATTTCGAAAAAAATGTTGTTTAAGATGTTATTGCTTATTACCATCCATATGAGAATGAGAGTCATGATCAGAAATCTGATATATGCATGGTCTATTAATATGATATCTTCAAAATTGCTGGAGGAAGATCAGCGAAGAATTGATGGTATATCCAGGGTCAGAATGAAGATCACGATCTGAATCAGAATGAGAATCATGATCATGATCTGGATATATTCATGGTATATTGATCTAATATTTTCGAAATTGCTGGAGGAAGATCAGTGATATTTACGATATTAAAGGTTTTATTAACATTAATCAACATTACATAGTTATAACAATTTATACAATAAGTAATTGAAGATTTTTTACATAGTATCAGCCCTTGGGCTTTGGCATATATTTAGCATAATGAGTATAGTAAAACTTAAGGGAAGTTGTGCTGAATGATGATGTGTGGAGTAGGGAAAAGTGCTGAAAAAGAACCCTACAGCGGAAGATCAGTGAAGAATTGATGGTCTATTCAGAGTCAGGATCAGGATCTGAATCAGAATGAAAATAAGGATCAAGATCGAAATATACTCATTATATTGTTGCATATTTAATCCTTGTTCATAAATAATTGGTTGTTTATTAATTTTATGATAAATATTCAATTTCCGAAATGACAGGAATCCAAAACATATGATCGATCAATAGTCTTTTCCTTTATTTTAAAGTCCATTTCATAAAAATATATTCATATGATATATTTTTTTTTCACCTATCCTCCACCTCTTCTTTCATCTCTATGTACAATCAACTCTACTCTATACATCCTTACTCAGCTCCTCGTCATCCGCCCTAGTTTCATCGTATACTCATGCTGCGTGTCATCGTTGCGTCATCACTAATCCGATACACATCTTGCATTAGAGTTGAGATATGTGACTAGCTTTGACAGATATATTCAGCAGTATCCAAAAGCCCCCATGGATGATAAATCATCCTTTACGTTCTGTTGAAAGTATGAAAGGTGAAACGGAAAGGGAGGAAAAAAAAGAGGATAACAGCAAATACATACATGCGAGAGGATGGTTAGAAAAAAAAAGGAATTGAGGGAAAAGAATAAAATGAAAAAAAAAATAACATAAGCTGTGTATGTATGTCGGAGCAATAAAAATCCCGGTAAACTCTTTCTCACTTGGGGTAAAACGTGTTTCGAATGGAAGTGCATGCAGAAAAGCCCAGTGGTGGAGTTCAAAAGGGGGGGGGGGGGGGGTTGTGTGTGTGTGTGTATGCATGTGGGGAAAAGTGCCTTGGAGGAAGAAAAGTATGCTGGAATGAGGCTGAAAAGTGGGTGGTGAAGGGAAAAAAAAGAATAAATAACAGAGTAGTACCACAGGTGGCTATCAACCCAGGGCAGAGTGGTCGAGTGCCGAGTTTTCGTATGCTTCATAGTACAGAGGTACAGAGTTAACATTACGGGGGATTAATAATGTAACTCGTTAAAAGTGTACAGATGGAGGGAGTAGAGGTTTTAAAACGTTACCCTGAAACATCCCTCGCAATAAACGCTGCTAATGTGATTATGAAGAGTGAGCTATGCTGTTGGAAAGGAGGGTGAGGGGGGGGTACAGGAGTTTGTAAATTACAAATATGTGGTAGACAGATGGGTGTCAGACTTTTAGTTTGTATTTTACGTGTTGTACAAGTGGAAACTGTCTGATTCACACAGAGAAAGAGAAAGAGAGAGAGAGAGAAATTGCAAGATTTCGCTACTGAGGATTGTAAACTTTTGTTGAAGATTGGAGAAAGTATAGCTGAGAAGTTTCTGCTGGGATAGTTGGAGGGTAAAAGAGTTGAGGGTGGTTCTTTGACAAGTGGCGAGAACTTTTTTGATAAATGATAAATATAAACTTTCGTGTTTTTCAAAGTACTTTAACAAATTTTATTATTAATTCTAGGTGATATTTTATTGATAAAAATAGAAATGAAAAAAAATATACTTATTTCCTTTTATTTTCTAATGTCTCGGTAGTTTTCTCTGGGTCAAACTCGTATACATGCGATTTTTATGGCTCTCGGGCACAGTACCAAATGTCAAGGCTATATTCATACTTTAATGCATTTATAGCAAAAAACTTTTTCTTCCCCTCTCTTTCTTTCTCAGTCTCTCTATTTTATCGAACACAAGTCTCTTACTTTCGCTGCTAGTGCTGATGCTTGTCGAGTATGAAATACGTAGACACGTTTTTGAAATCCGATGATATCAGATAAAAGAAAAAAGAACAGCACTCTTACTCCCCAAGCATTCTTCTCATTTTACCAAGTAAAACTTCAGGTACCACATGAACCTGACCCAATTCCATTGTATCAAAACTTTACAATTGTGCAGTCAACTCTTTTTCTTCTTTTTTCCCCCTCAACATTACCTAACTAGTTACTTTCTGGTTCATTCTAGGTATACCCAAGGGTAATACCCGAAGATTTCTCATGGAGGCCGTATCAATTCCACTGAGAGTAAACTTCAACCGTGGTCTTTCAGCCTTCCATTACTCCAGGACGTCGAGCATGTCGCTTGGAAATACAGGTGTCCAAGGCAGTGGCAAAGTTATTCCCTGCCTTTTTTTTTATCCCTGTGGAGAGACAAAAGGTAAAGGATTTAATGTCAGTAACTTAGCCAGCATCAAAGATAATTAAAGACAAGGAATGAATTCTCTTCTTAGGATTGTCTTTTGCAGTTAGGTGAGGTAGGAGAAAAGACGAGTAATACCGGATTCCAGTATTGGTGCAAGTGTTGGACATGTTACCCTGTATGTGTGTGTGTATGTATCTCTCTCTCTCTCTCTCTCTCTCTACCAAGTGAGTTTGGTATACAAAATGGTTTCTAGTTTGTGGATGACGGAAAGGGCTGGGAGTAAGAGAGGCTTTAGAAAGCAATGGGTCCAGTGTATTTGGAGGGCAGAGAGGGATGACGTTGCTACCACCAACATCACCTAACGCCTGGTATATACGCGTATAAAGAGGAAGGAGAGAAGGAGAGACTGGGTGGTCTCTCTGTGTGTCTGGAGAATGGGAGCTTGAAGAGAGGGTGGCTGTTCGAAGAGAGAAGGAAGAAGAAGGAGGGCTGAGACGAAGGTGGATATACAGAGAGAGCCCAGATAGTGAGTTGGAGTGAGGACGAAGGAAGGCAAGCCAAGAGAGAGCAGTTGGGATTCTCTCTGGGTTGGGTCGATTTGCACTAGCACACCGACGTGGACTAGCAAAAGCAAGGAAGGATAGAGGGATGAGAGAAAGAGAGAGAGAGAGAGAGAGTATGAAGAGGCGCAGGATGGCCGGGGCCTTCGCTCGATAGAGGCGCGTCGTCCTCGTCGTCCCATGATTGGAAACCAAATCGCCGCACATCCATCCCTCTTCACCTTGCCCGTTCTTCCCTCGCCCCCAGAGTGAGGTCCTTCACCATCATCCTTTCCCCAACCGAACATCGTGTCTCCTGTATACCTCTTGCACCCTTTACACACAACGTTCTATAACCCCCGGGTTGCACATCTATATCTGTATAGAGCTTTTGCCTATCTCTCTCTCTCTCTAGCCAAAGGTTTTCTCTTTCTTGTCTTTCGTGCTCAGCTCTTCTCCACCCATCTCTCTCTCTTATATCCACCTATCTATCTCCCAATCTATCTAGCCATGCGTCTGTCTCTCTCTCGCCTCTTTGCCCACTTGCATCACTCTTCTTTATCCTAACGACGATTCTACCCACTGGCCTCTACCATCACGCGTTCCTAACTCACCCTCTCCCTCCCTCTCCCTCCTCTCATTCCAACCCATTTTACCACTACATGCCATCGGTTCTTCCACTGCCTCTCCTTTCGTTTCTCTCGTGGCCACTCCACCCTACTCTCATTCTCCTTCTCTCGTGGGAACGCTAATGTCGAGCTAAGTCCTTAAAATCCCCCTTCAGCCCTGGAGGCCCTCTACTGCCTCCAGTATGTACGCCCGTTGGCCGAAATGGCCTCCATAAGTAACCGGGTTTACACACCCCAAGACCCTATTTCTCACCGTGAAAAAACTGCACCACCATCCCCCCAACTACCATCAGGGGCTTCTGGTGGAAAATCCAACGTTCGGGAATTCTATCTCTGTCTCTCTTTCTCTCTCTCATTTTGCTTTTGCCCCAACGAGAAAACCATTTCCAGAGTCTTGCACATTGGACTCTCTCTTTCTCTTTCTCTCTCACTCGTTGTGTATACGAAACTCTGGGTGTATTGACGATGCACAACCGCTTGAGGAGGATTAGGAAGATGAGAGAGGCCGGATCGTTGGTACTGAGGTAGTCTATATAGATTCTGCCTCAGATTGAGGGGGGAAGGAGGATGAGAGGAAGAGAGTTGTGCCTTCAGCATTGGATTATTTCTCTACGTAGGTAGCAAGAGACTAAAGACGCTTCACTCGATAGATGGAATTTCGAAATTGTTTCACGGAAATCCCAACCCCCCCCCCCCCCTCTTTCTCTTTGTCACTGCAATAAATTTAATTGGTTTTCTCAGGCCAATGGATGAACGGCAGTAGCTTATCTTCTTTTTTCTTCTTTTTTCTTTTCTTTTCTGATGCACTTGTGTTTTTGGTTTTTGTGGTAAAAACTTGATTGTTCAAACTGCAACTTACAATACACCAAAAGCACTGTCGCTTTTAACACCCACAGAAACTTTACTTAAATGACGTTATATATACTACACTTTCACTCTCGAGCTTATAATGCTTATGCAGAGTACCGCGAAACTTTCTTAGAAGTAACACCCTGAGTAACTCTCTCTCTCTTACTCTTACTCTTCCGTATACTGTATATGTATAAACACACAAGTGCTATGGGAATATACTGTACTTGTAGCATACACAAAATCTTCAACACGTGGATACGACAGTTTTGAAGGATATGTAATAAAATAGGAAAGTATGACACAGTGAAAATCATGATCTGCCAGTAGATAAAACAACAAAGTTTGAGTTTATCCCTTCTAAGGAAATACATGAAACGTTTTGTGTCACCGATTTATTCGCATTGTAATATCTAGATATATACATCTATATATGTGTGTATATATTTTTTGATAAAAATGGAAAACAGGCCCCGACCTCGTCTGTTTCTGTGAGACTCATCCACTTATTCAGTCCCTCCTATCTGAATCTATTCAGGATAAATCATGTCAAAATTTTAAGTAAAAGATGTCATGTCAAAGAAAAAGGATATGTCATTCTTCTACGGTTAGAAGATCAACATCTTCTAACCGTACATAAACCGTCAATAGACGTCCAGGCATATAAATTTCATTCTGTAGATCTTTCTCAATTTTGAGCTCTCAACATTATATACTTATTTGTAAAAAAACGAAGTCAGTTTTTAGAAATTGACAATTTCGTTTCAATGAAGAAAAAAAAAAACGCATATATTTCATTTTTTTGACATCAAGAATAGCGATTGCCGAGCGTCTAAATTATAGTATTTAAGATTCATAGGAAAAAAAAAAAAAAAAAAAAAAAAAAAGATTCATAGGATATTGGAAGGTTAAAAAGAACAATACTAGATGATTGTCGATTCGCGACGTTTCGCTTATTATTTGAGCTTCCTCAGGCTCTGGAAGACAAAATTACAAAAATTATTTACTATACAAAATAACACACATCATTAACGACAAACTTCCTTGTCTCTCATGTATAACCTCACTATTTCAACTTTACAGCAATTATTTTCCTACTATATTTTCATTATGTAGAGAACACCAATGAAGTACCTTGATATTTCCAGTATTTTAGTCAAATTAATCCAAAACAGTTTCATGTTGAGTACCAATAATATTCGACATTATTAATCAATATAAATACACACTAAATTACACTTTGTTATTGCAGTTTAAGTTATTTTCACAAGAAAAAAAGACTGTCCTATGAATTGAATTGTGTCCACTTAATCAGCCACTTTTTCACCCATAAAACTAAGCTATGTTGAAACAATACTCGTACTATCGTAAAAATCAAAGTACGAAAACACCAAGTTCTCAATTTTCCAATTGTCTCGTTAATGGATCTTAGCTTACAACTTTTGCCCTTTTCCCACTCCTCAAATCAATAGTAGTTAGCCCCGATTTCTCGTGGGTCTCAGAAGAGCCATCCTACTAAGAGTAAGGGTAAGAGAATCCACCGGAAAATGAGAAGCCATCAATAATGAACTTTCCAAAGCAATAACCATTAAAATCATCGTAGTCTTTGAATTCTAAAATCTCATGAAATTAATTCCACAAAAAAAGAGAAAAAAGAAGAAAAAAAAGGAAACCATGATGTTCATCATGTAGACTCCATTGAGAGTGATTAACCCCCGTTGAATTCACGAGATGGCCGATAGATTATCGTTTTTCATCAAGTATGAGAGAGATACGTTGAAAGCATAGTAGTAATACACGTAGGAAACATTATGAGAGCACACACTGCCAAGGTAGATGGTTAGGTTATATTCGTAATCAGGTTGACGGCGATTCTACTGGCGTGAATATCACATAGATGAATACATGGAGTAGACGAAATAGGGTAAAGCCTCAGTGACATTGTGCACATATATATATATATATATATGAAAAGATTTTATATATATATATATATATATCTATATATCTATCTCTCGTGGTTAGAAAGGTAGAAGATAGGGATGGGCACATAGATGACGTTGGATGAGCACACTGTGCATAGAGAAGCTATGGGTTGAGAGATAGTTGCCCAGAGGCCCAAAGGATATGAGTGGAGCCCGCAAGAGCCATAGGTACATCTCTCCACCGATGTAACGTCTTCATCGGTAAAGTCTATTGACGGCCTGAGAGACGTTCACTACCTCAAAATCCCTCACCACCCCCTAACACAGTATATCCATATATATTCCTTGAGAATATAGTCCCCTCCTCCCCCTTCTACAAGCCATCCAATGTAACATCGGTGTGCGTAATCTTCACAACTTGGATACTGACAGTGTCTATGTAAAGTGCTCTAGTCACGTACACCATTCTCAACAAAACCCAAGTGTGTCTCAGCTCGTTGGTACTGTTACCAACGTGCAAGTGTGCTCTTTAACTCTGTGTGTTAGAATTACGTCATTCATCTGTGTGTATATGTGTATACTTGGGAATAGAATAGAGAACTAAGTGTAGAAGCGCTTTGCTCTGGTGTGTGAGGCTGCGGGTCAAGACGCTTCTCTCACATTGGAGACGAATCTCTTGGGGTATAGAGTTAAAATGCCGTTGCGAGGAACCAACCCTGCTTCCCCCCCCCCCCTTCTCCCTCTTTTACCACTCTATATATCTACTGGTATATGCTTCTCTTTTGGTTTGCAGTTGAAATTCTGGTGCGCCTCTGCAATTTCACGAGTGCCCCAGGAGGATTCTGTTGTCTCTCTTCTTACTTACCCCCTCCCCCCTTTTCTTGGTAGCTAGAGCTGGGCTTCCTAGGAATAGATGGTAGGACCAAGTGAACCAGTTGAAATTGTGTCTCTGATCGTTTGCCGAGGATTTTTCCGGTTAGATACGTTCCCTCACATATCTTGATTTTCTTTCTATCCTCTTTTTTTTGAAAACAAATTACTCACAGATAATTTGATGCAGGCTTTTTTGTCAACTCGATTTTGCTTGGAAGCTGATGGCTGCAACAGGTTAACAGGTGAACAGTTAATCTACTGCTGCTGCTGCTGCAATGGCAGGCCGTTTGATGTTAATCTCAAGCCCCTTTCTACACAAGACATCACTTTTTTCATTAACACTTCTCTTTTTTTTTTTGTTCAATACATACAGGCAGGTGGTCTTCTTGGAGTAGAATCGTTGACACCATTGTGATCATGGATGCAGAATTAATGGAAAGAGAAAAGATCACAGTAGGTCATATTCAGTAAAAAAAAGAGGAAGGGAAGAATGACGACAGGGATGATGATGATGATGATGATGATGATGATGCAACGGCCTGACTGAGCCCAGTCATTGCCACAACGGGGGATGACTAACAAGAGAAGCAGCTTCGTTGAAGAAAAGTTGAATAAAAAGAGGCAAAAGAGGTATGTCTTCAAGCACCATATGCAATGCAACAAAAAAAAAATAAGTAGGGTCGTTTCGATTCATCCACATTCAGCTGTGCAGCCAAGAAGGTAAGTCACGTAGTCTAAAGAGATGGTAGCGTACAAGTGTATTGTATTTTTTTTTCCTGATGAAAAAGCGAATGCAGAAACACGAAATCTTTTACCTCTCTGCGTTGGAGTATTAGGCTTTTGAGGAGTATGAGGAGTATGGGAAAAAAAGAGAAGAAATGGTTCTCAAGAAAAACCTTGGAGTACATACTTCACCTCATTCTCATCATTTTTCCCAATTTTTTTTTTCATTCTATTATTCGCAAGAAGCTGCAAGTGTCATCATCAAAAAAATTATTCTCGTGTTTTTTTCATTAGTTCGAGTCATAGGTTTTTTTTGAAATTAGTCATTTTTCAAAGTACTTACAATTATACTAGAACTCTTGAAATTATCAGATGTCAACTATTTCCAAAATCATGAATAGGATTCTACTAAAAAGCAACTTCTTCATTGAACTTTCATCTTTTTGATCATTAAATAAATTATTACAAATAAGATAAAAATAATTAATTATTTGAATAATCATGTACTAGTTTAATATATGATTTCAATATCAACAGTGCTTCTCGTTAATAATAATGACTGATCAAGTTACGATTAAATCACAGAATCCATATCGTCTGCTATGGCCTTCATCATGACACAATAGTTTTCAGACTCTTTACTATTCTCAAAGTCATAAATTGTGTTGTTAAATCTCTTCAGAGTTCAAATTATTTTAGTATTTCTCAAATTAGAATTTTCCCCCCAGAAAAATCCCCAAGAATTTTCACCCCAAAAAATTTGGGTTCCCCCCAAGATGGCAACACTGTTGTTTTCTCATAAATTTTCCCCAATCCCCGAATTTCTACTCTCAACCAAACTCTCAAGTCTCATCAAAATCCACAGCAATCACTTGAATATAAGTAAAAGTCCGAGGGCTGTAACTATGTAAATAGTATTGTAACGAAATCAAGAACTCTCTATTGATTCTTCTGGCTAACGATCAATACATAATTCAGTAGTGAAGAGGTAAAGGAAGATAAGTCTCTTTTTTTCTCATTAAGTTTTTTGAAAATACCTTAGAAAATAACCGAGAAAGAGCAATTTTGCCATAAAACTCTTTTGTAACTCTTGAAATTCTCTACAAAAACAGATTAGTAATATCCACCTTATCTCGCTTAGTTTCCGAAATATTTCCTTCGAAATGACCTCAAAAATAAGTCGACTTATCCTGTTTTACCTCTTCACTACTGAATTGATAAAGTTAGCAACAAAAAAATCGGTTGTCAAGAGAGAAATTAAGAAAGACATTATTATTCTTCTGGGTTTCGTGTCAAGATGTCGATCAGATAATCATAAATTGAATAAAACCTTTTTATAATAATTTGAATTCGCCCAATCTTTTCAGTATTATCCGTGTAACTGTAAATATTGTTTTTAGTTACTCCTCTGTATACAATGTTGATAAAAATCATTTGAATTTGAATTATCTCGAGAAACTGAGGGAGATGTCTTTTCTTTCGTTTCACTCATTTATTTTGATTTCTTCAGGTCCAGAGGCATGAAAGGAGTCCAGTGTATCATGGGCCAGCTCTCAAAAGCTCTATTGTGAGCTTGCCGATAGCCGCCATACTCGTTCCATGCAACTGAACAAGACTAAAGGGGTGAAAAAAATTGAAAAGAGAGATGAAGAAGGAAAAAAAGGAGTTTGCAGATATTCAGAGTGGCTTGGCACCTAGTGGATGACTACAGTGGGGCGGTGTAACTGGGCTGGTTCACAGTTGGATGATAGCTGTATGTGTACAGTGTGAGGTAAAAGAGGGCGACGAGTAAAGGGTGAGGGGGTAAAGGGGGAGAATGAAGGGCTTGGATAGAGAAGTGTGTCTCTCTGGCACGATGGGGTGGCTGCCACACACCAGTCTCTCCTCTGCTTTATACAATCCTAAAGAGAAAGAGGGACTTCCCCAACCCCCTTTACCCACGCCCACGTTACTACGAGTTGAGGTTGGTTAGGGTATAGTCTGGAATACGAGAGAGGGAGAGACAGATGGGGAGAATAACGAGGACGAGGAGTCGAGTTTACGACCCCTCGTTTCCTCTCACTGTGTCAGTAGGGAAAAAAGGGGGATAAACGGCATAAAGGGCGTTAACTGGGAGAGTCCCTTCCGCTCTTAGGATAGGTCATGGTTTCCATTTTAGTGTTATTCATCAGGGGGCTAAGAGACCATCTTGTGGTAAACATCAGAATTTCATCAAATTTTCTTGGATCTTTTTAGGGTAATTAGTTCAGCTAAAATGTTAGATTAATGAAGTAGATACGATCGCTGCCTAAGTTCAATAAAAAAGGTTAAATTATGATGAAATTATTATTTTTTAAATAATTCAAATGGCCATCTATACTATTGAAAAATTTCGATTAACGTTACCGTGTAAAATTTTTAGAAATTCTGAATTTTCTGAATTTTACTATCATTTGTCGATTAGATGAAGCTGAAAAAATCTAAAACTTGGATTTTTAAAATACAAATTTCTTTTTTTGCAATTAAATGTTTGCTTCGCAGCGAAATTTATTGAATTAATGAAGAAAAATCCCATAAAATTTGAGGTTTGTAAAATGAATGATGAAATGTCCTGCGAATGATTGATTCTTGCATTAGATCATTTTTTAAAATCAATATTTCAATTTAAGTTGTCAAATTTTTGGTACTAAACTTCATATGACATCCATGTCATAGTTCGCATCTACCTCCTCAAATCATTAGATCAATTAAATCCTCCTTTTTTCAGTCTGATTTTCCGAGTTTATCAACGAACTACATTCAAGTGGGAATCTGGCTGATTGAGCTACAAGGGCTATTTCAATTCGTTCGTAAGTACTCAATGCCTGTAAATATATGATGATCGTTCCATGGACAACGAGTAGTCAATTGATGCTTGAATCAAATTTCTAAACACCGCTACCAAGTGCACTTCACCCCTGCACAATTGGATGATATTGCTGTGTTGTGTTCAGACTGATGGGAATATCTCTTCCCAATTAAAATTCAATTTCCATTTTTCTCATCGCCAAAAATTAGACACTTTCATTTTATTTTTCCCAAAGCTTGATATCGTGATTACTTCAGGATCTCTGGATATATTTCCGGTTGAGATGCACCAGGCTACAGGTATATATATACGAAGTTATATGGATTGTAACCCAGTGGAATGGGAATATTGCAAGGAAAATCAGAGAGGCTATGTGCAAAAAAAAAAAAAAAGAGAGAAAAATTCTGAAACTCACCGGTAACGAGAGACGAGGAACAACGAATTCCGATGCGGGAGTGATACATGGCCCTGGCAGGGCGCCAGGGTTTGCGCTGCAAAATTGCGCCACATCGCTAATGCGACCTGCTGCGATTCCACTCGTCTCTACGCGACCTGACGTTGCTCTGTGCTTCTTTTTTCCTCTTTTTTTCTCTTATTCTGTGTCCCACACTCTGTTTTTTTGCGTTGTGTTTCACGTGTTTTTTTTCCTGCTTTTCTTTTATTTTTTATTTTTCCACTAGCACACTTTCCGAGCAGTGCAATTAGTCGCGCGCGGCCGTTACGGCGGTTTGAAGAGGGCACGTACGAAGCTAAATTCTTGGCGTCATCTTTATTCTGATTATTCGACTGTTTTATAATCCTCTCTCTTTTTCGAAATTCCTATTGAAAATTCATTTAATCAATTCAATTTCAATTCAATAAATTTTATTAACATAGTATATATATATATACATTACAACAAGTTGACAATTAACAATTGAGTAATGAGAAGACAGAACGTTCATGGGGATATAGTTCCAGCCCGGGGGCTTCTACATATATAGCTTAAGTGATATGATATAAATTTGCTTGATGTGTTATTTTTCAAGTGAGATGCTGAATAGGGAAAAGCACATGGAAAACCCTATTGCCTGATGAGTAGGGCCCCAGACTTTAGTTATTATTTCATCCGGTTAAGTCGCTAGGCAACCGTTCAGATTCCAAATGTGTTAAATGTTAAGTTATCAGACCGCTTCACACATTTAAGTAATTAAAATGAGAATTTCACCTGAGATTCTCCTTCAATTTCCCCCAAGATCCCCTCGAATTCCTCCTGAGATCCCTCTTTAAGGGGGGGGGGGGGGCGTTTTGGTGTTCGAGAAAAAAAGCCTATTTAGAAGAATTTTTTTAGACGATACAGATAACGTTGGGTTAAAATCCAAGTGCGTTGATTAGGTAAGATGTTTCTCGAGGTAATGTCGTCGAGTTTTTTCTTTTTTATAATTATTTGTTATTTTACAATAACAAATTAGTTGATTTTGTCAGTGAAGAGTTCTAGTGTACACCGCAAAACCACTTTTTTTGAGGCACCTGCGGAGATTTGCTGCCAACGGCTCATTTATCAATATTTTGCGATGAAAATTTGGGAGAACATAGTTCAGATGTTATATTATTATATGAAAGTTAATTAAATAAACCAGCATTAGCTGGATCGTCTGAAAAAATTCTTGAAAATATGTTTTTTTTCAACGATCTGACGCTACCCCCCCTTAAATCCCTCTCCAATTCCCCCTAAGATTTTCAACATTCTAACAAATTTGATGGAATTGTGCGAACGGTTACCTAGCAACTATACCGCTCGAAATGATAACTAAAGTCTGGGGCTCTACTGATGAGTGAGAGAAAAGAATTTAGTGGCGATTTGTTGAACACTTGGATAAGATACGAGCATTAATGTTTTACTCAGATGGTTAGAGTACATTGGGAAGTTGTCGGTGAATTTTTGGATTAGAGATAAGATGTGGGTTTTGAGAAGATCCATATTGGAAATTTCATGGAGAATGGGACTGGGAGTGGAGCGATAGGCATTGTTTATGTTAGAACTTGAATTAAATGACTTAGGAAATTCTAACTTATTGCTTGAGATAGAATAATAGTGAAAAAACGACGGTTTTAAATGATAATAATAAATGAAAATATATTTGACGATATGATACATATGACTCGTTTCTCCGCCATGTTCGATACTGCTCTCACACACACACACACACACCTTTCAGCGCTCTTTTCAAACATAAAAGCGAACTCATGAAGCCTGTATTCCAAATTAACGACAGTTTATGACACGGAGAAATTTGTTTTGCATGATCTGGAGTTTTGCAAGCAGTGTGGGAGCTGCATTAGAATTCAATTAATTAAAAGAATTCATTATTATTTCAATTTTTCTAATAATCGATTGTAGACTCTCATATTTATTCTCTAATTACACAGAGACCTGTACTCTTCTTCTTTTCTGGGTGATAGCTTCGATAAACCAACAGTTGCAAAGTTTATAGAAGTTGAGATTGAAAATAACTGATAGCAATGAAACACAAGAAAGAAAGAGAAAGATAGAGAGAGAGAGAGAGAAAAGAAACGTATGCTAATGTCCATGGCCCCTCACCCCTTTTTCTTTCGCCCTCTTCACCCAAGCGTTCAACACGCGTTCCTGACCTGGCGCTGTCACGACTCCCAGAACAATGGCGTCGATATACATGTCTCATTTATATACACGTATTCACCGATACTTTTTTTTTTTTTTTTTCATTTTTTTTTTGTCTTTTATTTGGGGCGGCGAAAGGGGACGAAAGAGTGTAGAGGGGCAAGAAGAGATCTTCTTTTCTCTTTCGTGCGAAGAAACCAAGAGTAGAAGAATCGAGTCTCTGCAGTGTGTATAACTGAGGTGAAGAGGAGAGAAGCTACGGATAAAAATCTCATGGAATACAATTTAACTCGATCGGGGCTTTCGATATACTTGTCGATGCCACATAGTTTTCTTCCTTATTTCTCTTCTTTTTTCCTCCTTTTTTTATATCCAAAAAGTATTTCACACCGTTTTTCCATTGTACAAGACATTGGGGCTGTGAAAGAAAATGTTTCACTTGGTTTGTGTTTTGATATCGTGAAAATATCCGATTGTTCCTGATATTCTACAATTCAATATTTTTATTCTCACAAAAAAAAAGAAAAAAGAAGAGAAAAAAAATCGCGAATTTATCACAAAAGAATATTTTTGATGGCAAAAAAAACCGCAGAATCGAATTTTTTTTTTTATGAGAAAAAAATAGAACGACAAATTTATATATCACTCTCGCACGAGTTGAGAGCGATTTTAACAAGGTTCAGTGATTCCCTTCAGAGGTCGTAGATGGAGAGAAAGAAAGTTACACCCACGTAAACACACACACACACACACACATGCGTCCAACGTGCATGTACGAATGTGCTGGAATCGAGAGGAAGAAAACGAAGAACATATATATATATATATAAAAGAAATAAGAATAAGGACTCGCATCGTGTTTGTCCCGCACAGCCATTTCGTGGCATCGACTCACCCGGTGGGACTCGCATGGCGCATTCTAAGAATACTCGGCCACCCCTTTGGCCTACGCTCCATATCCGCGATGCACGCGCGGCCACACTCTTCGTCCTTTTCCCTCTATCCTTTCCCCCCCCCCCCTCTTTTTTTATCTCCATCTTTCTCGATCTCTCTTTATTCCTTCTTCCTCGCTCCAACCTCCTGCACTCTCTGCTTGCATCATTGGATCCTACCTCTATTCCCTCTGCCATATCTTCATTTTTTCTCTCTTTACTAACTCGGCTCTTCACAAAATCGTGAATATATGAAAATCTCTTTCTGCCCTGGATAAACACAGTCATCCTAGGGTATTAGATGTTATTTGTCCCTTTTTTTCCTTCTTCTCCTTTTTTCTCATGCGAATTTGTTGAAATTGTGAACTCATGCTGAGGATCAACCGTAATTCTAGAAGGATATGAGGCAACTTTATTTCCTTACCCTTAGTAAATTGTATAATTTGTTAATCGTAATTGAAAAATTCCACATCTACAGAAGGAAAGAAAAAAAGTCTGATAAAGTGAAATTGGTTTATCTTAAAGAATTTAAAAAAAAAAAATAGTAGTGTACAATTTAGGAAAAATCGAGGCAAAATGGACTGAGATTTTTTTGAGAGTGATGCCTTCTTCACAAAAATTTGAAAAAATTCTCCAACAATGTAGATATATTGAAACATCTTCTCAAATTTTTTCAGATTTTTCCACGAAATCCTTCACTTAAAAAAAAATTTCTGCATAATTTTGCCATAGAGGTCCATTTTGCCCCGGTCTCTCTTATTTAAAAAAAAAAGCGTTGCCTTAGGAACAAAGGGGCGTAAGTGCTATATATAAGCATAGCACTTACACCCCTTTGTTTCTAAGGTGACGAAAGGATAAAAATTACATGCGCACTTTTTTTATTGTATTTTTTAATGTTTAATTGTTAAATTTAAAATTTTTGTTTTTGCAGTGAGTGATAAAATCGTTGATATTATTCTGTTGAGAGTTTTCCGGAAAATTTGACTGCTGCAAGTAGTATTGAAAGCAATTGAACATAGTTTATTTATCATTCTTCTTCTTTAACTTATCTTTCTCTTGAATCAAAGTTTTTTTTTTTCATAAAATTCCACTTATGACCTTTTTATAATTTATCTTTCATGAAAAATGAATATAAATACATTGGTAACAGTGTTTCAATCGTACAGTGGACTTTCATAAGTAGTAAATACCTGTATAAGTGTACGCGGGAGTTTTCAAAGTCTATAATGTAAGAGGTATATAATTTATTAGGGCCCAAGGCGCTCACATAAGCGAGTCTCATACAGGTGAAAAAAAAATGTGTAATTTCAAAAAAAAAAAAAAAAATGCAATACGAGAGTTCTGCGGCAGTTTGAACCAATCACATTGGATGTACCATTGCGTGCCAAGGGTTCACACCATGGGGTCAACACTGAGAAGAATCTTTTCCTTTTGACTCTTTATATTCTTTCCGTTCGCACAAGAGCGTAATGTAACCTAAACGCGTCGTCTAGTCCTTTCTATCTTGCGCCCCAAACGCATTAATAATTCCACAAGAAAGACAACCGGGAGCCAAACATTTTTATTCATTCAATTATACACCGTAAATCTTGAGGAAGACTACCTGCTGTCTCGGCATTAAAAAAATGAAAATAAAATAAGAGTTGATAAAAATAAAAAATAAACCCGTCGACACTCGAGATTTTCTTCTCAGGTGAGTTAGCGAATGTTTAATTGGCACTTATTCATACATTGTTGCTACCAGAGGAAGTGGGCAAAAATGTAGAACGAGGTCAGGTGAAATTTTTTCATATCAGATTTAATAATTGACCTTGGATTAATGATTCTCAGCACGTGAGATCTTTAGATTAAGATCTTTTATTCAACTGAACTGTGAGGTAGAAAAATGGGATTTGGGAGCAAAGGAAAAGTTTCAATTGATTTAGTAGGAAAAAGGTGAACCTACACAGAGAAAATGTTTTATTAATTTAAGAATGTGCAGTCACTTAATTTAAGAATGTGCAGGTCACTTAAATTAAGAAAGAAAAAGTCACTTGATTTAAGTGAGGAAACTCACTTGATTTGAGGGAGTTTTACTTTTTTAAATTAAGAAAGAAAAAGTTACTTGATTTAAGTGAGAAAAGTCACTTAATTTAAGTGACTTTTACTTTCTTAAATTAAGAAAGAAAAAGGCACTTGATTTAAGTGAAAAAAGTCACTTGATTTAAGTGAGAAAACGCACTCGATTTAAGTGAGTTTTACTTTTTGAAATTAAGAAAGAAAAAGTTGCTTGATTTAAGTGAGAAAAGTTGCTTAATTTAAGTGACTCTTACTTTCTTAAATTAAGGAAGACAAAGTTACTTGATTTAAGTGCAAAAGTCACTTAATGTAAGTAACTTTTACTTTCTTAAATTAAGGAGAAAAAAAAGTCACTTGATTTAAGTGAGAAAAGTCACTTGATTTAAGTGAGTTTTATTTTCTTAAATTAAGAAAGAAAAAGTCACTTGATTTAAGTGAGAAAACGCACTTGATTTAAGTGAGTTTTACTTTTTGAAATTAAGAAAGAAAAAGTTACTTTATTTAAGTGAAAAAAGTCACTTAATTTAAGTGACTTTTACTTTCTTAAATTAAGAAAGAAAAAGTCACTTGATTTCAGTGAAAAAAGTCACTTGATTTAAGTGAGAAAACGCACTTGATTTAAGTGAGTTTTACTTTCTTAAATTAAGAAAGAAAAAGTCACTTGATTTAAGTGAGAAAAGTCACTTAATTCAAGTGACCAGCACATTCTTAAATTAAGAAAACATTTTTCTCTGTGTAGTTCCGAAAAAAAGGAATGATTCGAAAAATGACATATTTTTGAAGATGTTGGAAGGAAATTGTCGATACTCCGTGACAATGATTGAGAAGTACATTAATTTTATATTAGTCAGTCTAAAATAATATTCAACTCAATAACGTCATGTCAACTTATTGACTTTTATCAAATGATGTCAAACGAGAATTATTAATATTGTAACTCTTCCTTAAATAATCACAAACTCCGCTGAAATAATGGGCTATTTATTCACACAAGAGAGCTTTTGATGTTTACAGGATGATTCTTCTATTAATATAAAAGAAGTTCGTTGCTACGACACATTTTCTATCTTCTTCTTATAAATTTTAATATTAGAGAGGACATACGCTACAATATAATGGAATATCATTCTCTTCATTATTAGATGTTGGATTAATAATGTGCCGTGAAGAAAAATTTGCAGTAAAGTCGAAAAATCGGTAGAAAAATGTAAGATTCTCTGTATTTTCTTGGATATGCGACCTTTTTGAAGGTGATGTACAATTTTTTATAATTAACACGTAAAATCCATTTTTTCTTAAATATCTCGGAAAATAAATGATATTGGCTGCTTTTACTATAATTCTTAATTCTAGCTCTTGAAGATTCTCTAAAAAAAAAGGATTGGAATGAAAAAGGCGTATATCCATTAGTTATCTAGATATTTAACTGAGTAATATGCTTAATTGACTCTCAATTAAATGATCGAAATACTTAGATTATTCAAATATATAATTTAAATTGAATAAAATCAAAGTCAGTAGTTTTCCCACCCACAGCATAAATTACCCGTAACGCAACTGGATAATTGACGCCTCGGCTGGCATTCGAATCTCCTCCATCAGGCCTCTTCCCCTTTCCTCCACCAATACCCTCATTGAGAAATACGATAGTATAGAGTACATACAATATACGTAGTTTTCTGAAGTCAGTTGACTTCCGGCAGGCGAATGTCGATTCCCACTCCAGCCAATTCTCCAAGTTTTTTTTTTATTATTTTATTTTTTTCGTCTCTCTTTTATTCATTTCATTTATTTTATTTCAATTCAACTCGGCAGTTTCTTCCTTTTTGTTCTTGAGAAGCCTTTGAAATGGCTCAGAAATGAATGCAACTGCAGACACCTGCGCACATTTGACGCACACACACATACACACATTTACATTTGGCTCTTTTTTGCTTGTGTCTCGCACTCTGAGGCTGTCTTATCAAAAACCGCAGACTTCACCTGTACACCCGCTACTAACTCTTGAATTTCTCCTCCATTTTTTTTTTTTTTTTTTTTTAGTGTAACGACTATCCAGCGAACCAAGGGGCCTTCATAATCCTGCGTCTAATTCTGGATACACACAAGTTTTGTATAGATATATATATATATGCAACATGAGAAGAATCAAGAGAGGATTACTTTGTAGGATTTGCTCAGGCGTAAACGTCGAATCGCTTTATTTTGCTTCTTCGGAAGCAGCGTTACACCGCAGACTGTGGGATTCAGTGATTGCGCTACTTTTAGAGCGCAAGATTAGGTTTTCTTCCGTGAAACTTCGATTGAAACTTCTTTTTCCTCTATCTGCCGAAACTCAAGTTCTTTCTTCTCGGTGAAGACAAGAGAAGAATCGAAATTCAATTACTCGTATAGTTTTTGTAGAACCTGATGAATCCTTAATTGCAGACTGAGAAAAAAGATCTTTTCGGAAAGAAGCCTTGCTCATATTTAATGAAATTCGGTTTCATGCAATGGTTTTCTTCAATTAAGAAAATTCATTTGGAGAGATCAAGTATGAAGGATGTCTAATAAGCTCAAGATAATTGCAAGATCATGCAAAGTTCGGGACATGTTATGAGATTGATTTTTTCTGAGTTACTCATTGGAAACATATGATATTTTGGCAAACTCAAGATTCTTAGGTTAAAGATTTATGAATTTGTTGCAATATGGATTATTCTTGCTGTAATTCTGAAGATATTTCAGAATGATATGATAGTATCAGAACCGACCCGAAAACATCTACATTTGGTAGAGATATAGCGTTTTCTCTGCATAATGTTATAATGTATTAGTCATAGAAAAGAGACGATTAAATCAGAAGTTTTTGATAGTGAAGAGATTTTCTCCTAAGCAATTGAAAATTTTTCTATAGTAGAAAGATTTCACTTTATATCAGTGGATAATTTTTGTACCGAATCAATTAATTCCTAAAAAAAAGAAAATTCAATGGATGGAAAGAAAACCATGCTGATTTCTTTAGGAATATTTGGAAAAAGTTCAACAAAAATGTAGGTATTCTCCCTACAAATCTGTATCTTATAGATTTGAATGAGAAATTGCAATATTTATTTGCTGATAGTAACTCTATTTAGGAGACGTAATTTTCTTTCTCAGTGCATCAATCAATTATGCAGAATTGCCCCCCCCCCCCGCTCGAACTTTTCTGTTTTCTAAATATTTTATCAACGACTAATTTAATTCCAGGCAAACCTGAACAAAAGAAAAGAAAAATGTTAAATTCTGGAGACAAAATAAATAGGATTTTCTTTATCTCATGGGTGAAATTGGCCCTCCCCCAATTCAATTGACTTTCCTGTCGATAATTAATTAAATTTGGATGTCAGGAAATTGGAGAAACGACGTTTTACCCTCGCATTTTAATTTGTAGATTCGCCTTTTTTTTCCCTTATTTTGTACCTCCACAGAACTTTGTGGTGAGAGACATAAAACAAAAGAAAGGAGTAAAAAAAAAGACGAGAAGCCGGAAATTCGGTGGAAGAAAAAGGAGTTAAAATGAACAAATCGAAAAAAAAAACGGAAAATAGAAGCAAAGAGGAAGAAAGAGGAGAAGAACTGAGAATGAACGTGCAGTAGTAGACCGACAGACGTTGAAGGTGGCTTCGCTAATGTCACGGCGCGTTCCTGGAAGCCCTCTGCACGCTGAAATTAGATTACCACGAGATTGCTGGCCTCTACTCTGGGTCCAGGTTTCATCCTCTTGTTCACAATCAGTGCCATCTTCTCTTCTCCATTCCCCCTTACAATTCAATATAAATCATTGACTCATCAATAATTCCCCCAATTATCCCAAACAATTCACACGATTCATGAAAAATTCCCCCAATCATTAATGCGTATACGGAATAATAGTTAATCTCGTCTCTCGATGAATTCGCACACTTATCGTTAGGACTGGAGCCTTCCAATCGGTTTAACGATACAAGCACGCTATTTCTACGAACTCATCTCGCCACGCATGCTCGCACGCATCTGAAGAACTACAGGTAGACTAGTGTGGGAACCATCTCTAAGTGTGCAGTTGTACGCAAAATATGTTTTTAATGTACAGAAAGAGAATAAGCATCTTTCTGCAAGAAAAATTGGTAAAATGAGTAGAAAAAAAGAGAAGATTCTGTGGAAATTTTCCTGATTTTTCTCGCAAATTATTATGTGGATTTTTTATTTTTTTTTATTTAGCTTAGAAGCTTCAGAGGGCATCTCGGCTCGATTTGAACTGGACTGATGAAATTTACGAACGCTATGTGTTTCACTAAACAATGAAGACAGTTGAGATACGATCCTTAGTATTGCTCCGAAATGAAAGAATCATTTTATTATCAATAAATCAAAATAAAATGGTAATTTCAAGTGTAGATCATGTTTTCCGCTATCAATATTCTATTCTCATGTAGTGGAGGAATGAGCAAGTGTTATCAAAATCCAGCAAAATGACTGAGTATTACTCATATCGCCCTCTGACGGGAGCAAAATCATAAATATTTTTTAAGACGCGAGAATAGCTCCCCAGGTATTCCAAACTGATTGATGAAGGACTGAGTTCTAATTTCAATCATTTTTAATTTAACAAGTTTTTATTAACATTAATAGATTTTTACATAGACAACAATTTTCATATAGATTGGACTACGTTTTCTTGACGTTTGCGGGTTTATAGTCCCAGCCTGTGGGCTTTAACATATAAATAACATAATGATTATGAAATATTTAGCTTAAAGATCTACGAAAACATTCAATTTCGATAGTTTTTCGATCAATATTTTTCTTTTTTCTTCAAACAGAAGACATTGCCATATTATATGATTGAGATCTTGGAGATTATGTGGATTTACATCTCTCTGTAAACTTTAGCTATTAGTTATGATTCTTCTTTTTATTACTTTTTTTTTTTTTAGGTTTAAATGAATCAACCTGCTTCCAGTTTGCCGTAAGTCGTGAGTGAGGAATAAGAAACCTGTGGGTGCCACCAACAGGGGGCCCCCCAACGGGTTAACATTTTGCGGTGGGGCATCTTGCGGTAGAGTAAGGCCTTAAAGCCACTATACCCAAGATAAGCAATTAATTTTCCTTTAGTCGGCAACACACAGATTTTACACCGGCGTGTTTGCGCCTTCTACCGTGGATTTTACACGATGAAATTAAACACAATGTGTATGACTTTGAAGAAAAGAAGACTTCTTATTATCTTCGATGATTGAGTCATTTCCAGGTATTTTACATTAATTAAACATTATTATTTTACATTGGTGAAGAAATAATGTGGAAGAAAAGAAGGGGGAAAATGAAAAAAAAAAAAAAAGAAATTTAAATGCATTTTTCTGGTATTTCGTGAGGATATTTCTCTCTTTCTCTCTCTTGTTTTGCAAAGGAATACAAGAAAGTAGCATTGTTTCGTGCGGCAAATCACACAGGCACCGCGTGAATTATCTCTGTATTTCGTGTCAGTCTACTAATGCACAAATGCCTCTCAAAAAAAACGTAAAAAAAAACATGAAAAATGTGCGGATAAATTGAAACATTTTGAATTCCATGGGGGGAAGGGGGGGGGGGGGATATAACGACGTCTCTACCAAGCATTACAAAATAATTCGAAAAACCCAAATGAAACCACTTATATAATATTACGAGAAAAAAAAAAATCCGCAAATGGCTTTTTTTTGTGGAAAACTCCATTTTACTATTTTCATCCCGATTTTTATTATTTCCTGTCTGAAGTTTTGCCAAAAAAAAAAATGAGAGGACACAATCTTTTTCCACTCGAGGGATTACTTCATCTTGAATTTTCCTTTTTTGAACTTTTGCCAAGTGAAATAATAATTTTAATTCACTTCATGGTTTTAAAGAAAAGAAAGTAAAAAACGAAAAAAAAAAAAAAATGAGAAGAAGAAAGAGGCAGAGAGACACACTACTACGACCTTCGTCCCATCTCGTCTCCACACTCATTCCAGGTTTCATCTTACAGCTTACGAGAGAAAGAGAGAATCTCTCTCTCTCCACTGCTACCGTTCGCCAACTTACCATAGCCTCAACTTGTTCACTCGTTTTTTTTTTTTTTTTTTTTCTTATACATTTTCTCTTCCTTAATCTTTTTATTCTCATTCCTTCATACTTATGTACATGGTAAAACACATACCAACGCGACCCGCATCACTTGTAGAAGAAGTTTCTGAAAAGTGGCATCACATTACGCCTCCCTCGCTATCCATAGCTACATACGACTTCTCATGTATATAAAGCGTGATGGCTTTTTTTTAATTTTTTTTTTTTTCTACATCTTTTCTCTTTCTTCGTCCACCTCTTGTGTTACTTGACCGATGTGCATCACGATGCACCCGAATGGAACGCGAGGAAAGGTCATCCTTTTATCTGTTATGCTGTCGTGGCATAACTACCACTGCGTTTCGTACATACTGACGGATTTTTTAGAAAAAAAGAGAAGGGGGGGGGGGTAAAAGAATTTACTGAAGTGAAACTGACGTTTCTCTGTAGGATTCAAATGAATTATCCATCGAGACTTGAAAAATTCATTCGAATTATCCTCTTACTTAGTTTTTTCATGTAATTAAGCCAATTGAAATTACTTGAGAATGATCAAATCGACAGATTTCTCAAATTCACGAAGAAATCAGTTGAATCAGAGAAAAAATAAGTGACGATAAAAAATTCAAGTGAAATGATCAAACTCTTCTGCCAGTGTTTTAACTCTGAAAATTTTCAATTCAACCATTTTCGTTAAATTATTCAAAGCTATAGATTTCAATCCTATTTTATATTACTGAATTTTTTATTGAAAACTCGTGACAACTATTCACTTCAATTGGAGATTATACTTTTGACTGGTGAATATTTATTCGGATGTAGCGCCAGATTTAGTGTAAAGAAATTTTATAAATTTTTTAATACAACAATGCTCATAAAAGTAGTATTTTAAAGTATGGTCGATAAAAATGAGAAAAAAAATGAGGATTTGTAGGTTAATTTTCCAATTAATTGCTGATAATTCGGGGATGTGCTTTAATTTAACCAAAAAAGTGATTAAACCATTCGAAAGTCATATCTTCAGCTTGTGAATATAAATTTTTTTTCTCGAATTTTTTTTGCATGCATGAGATAGAGAGAGAGGCAAATAGTTACGACTACCTTCTAATTAAAATTTCTCAATAATTATACGGTGAATTAAATATTTTTTTCTTCTATTATTTAGTTAGAATGCTGTTCTCTTCGTCAATTGTTTTTAAATAATGGGTCAATCCTGTGATTTTTTTGTAATTTCGTTATTTCTGTCCGATTCGGGGCGTTTCATCCTCGACATTGCTATTTTCAGTAACTTTGATAATTCATATCTCATAAACTACACGGACAAAAATTATGAAAAAATTCAGAAAAACTCGGAAAAATATCATCTTCAATATAGCATCAAAAAAATAAGACTTAACTTTATTCGACTTCACTGGGATACTTCGTTAAATCACTTGCGATGACTCAATCTCCATCGAAAAAAAATATATTTTCAATATATGTGCGACTAAAAATATAATAAATCACATATATGCCATATATATGCCACTTTTCGGACGAAAATATATGTTAGATATACTTCCATTATATATGAAATAATCATGAAACATAATTTGAATATTTTTTTTTACTGAATATCTGCAATATATCTATTGAAAAACATATACTATATATGAGGAATATATTCACAGTTAATTTTTCGATATCGAGATGATATACGTCGAGTAAAATGAACATTTTACAGAACAAAAACATATCGTTGTTGGCTTGAGGATTGGACAGCTTTTCCAAATTCCCATTAAATCACAGAAGTAATCAATAGTAATGAAAAATTCAAGTAAAATGATCGAACTCCTTCTCCTTCAATTAAACTCCGGGAATTTTGAATCAAACCATTTGACTATAGAATTCAATTCTATTTTATGCTCCTGCATTTTTTATTAAAAACTCGTGACAACTATTCACTCCAATTGCAGATGATCCTTTTGACTTCTGAACATTCATTCATATGTAATATCGGATTTAGTGCAAGAAACCATCAATTTTTCAATAAAACAATGCATATTAATTCCCCCAAATTTCGCCAGTGATCTTGAAAAATTCATCCAAAAATCCCAGATAAATTTAGTAAATTTTGTTTTGAATCTAAACCAACTTTATCTTTCATTTTTCTTTAATTAACAATAATTCAAGATTGCCATTGAAAATTCAGATGCCTCAACCGTGTATAAGAAGCGCCATAAAGCCAAAGAATCGATACATCTCGTGGGTCTATTGAAACGTGCAATAAAAATATTCGCTCACTGAACCGAAGTATATGAGTATCCGCCAATAAACCAGCGCCATTCAATATAACTGTTTCCACTAACAAAAACATGAAAGAAACAAGACCAAAAAAAAAAAAAAAAAAAAAAATTGCCCGCGAAGAAAACACAGCGATAAAAGTATATAGAAGAAATAAATCGAAAATGAAGACACTATCTCCGTGCGCATTTGCGCAAGTAAGAAAAAATGAATAGAAAAAGAAGAAGAAAAATAAAAAAACCCTAACAATAAACATCCCATGTATGACCAACGTGTGTCTTCAGCATTTCTTCATGTCCCATAGTTGATTGCACATTGCCAACGTTAATAGAGATTTTAATTCCCGGTAGCGAAGGAGACCCGTTTATTAGCCACCCGCCATGCGTCACGTGCCTCTCTTCGTTACCTCCTTCATTCGCTTCTTCGCCTCTACTTTTACCGTTTCTCGTATATATATATATATATATATATATACACGAGAACTCGCGGAAGGACGACTCGACGAAGGAGAAAATAATAAAAAAAAAGCGCAAAGCAATAAGAAATTGCAAAAAAAAAAACATTTGTAAAAAAAAGGGGGAAATAGAAACGATGGTAAAGGCGCAAATGGGGAAAATGTTGGGAAGCCAGAGTGAGAAGAAACGAAATGGTCCGAGTGTCTATTAGGTACACCAGCGATAATGTATGCGGGGGTATATGCTGGGCAATTTTCGTCGTTGCTGGTAAAATTGGTGCCCCGCGGCTTTAAACACCCAAGAGTGCTAGGTATTCTCCTCCTCTTTCCTCCCCTCCCTCCCTTTTTCTACATTGAAAATACACGTATGTATATGTTTGTTACAAAAGGCACATGAAAAAAACCTACACACGCACACGACACCTGTTTCATCTCTCTAAATTCATGAAATAAAATATTCAGAAGTAAACGGCCTTGTAAATTTGCCACAAAGTAACACTCAGCAATTGGCTATCATTTCTATCTCTTTTTATCTACCCTTTCTTTTACTTTGTTGCGAGTTTCGTGGAGGTTTTTTTTTTTTTTTGCTTTTTTGCTGGATCCTAAACACACGTTAGCTGGTAAACCCGGAAGTTCCGAGACGCGTGCGTGACCATACAGACACACACACACAGGTAATATTCAGTTTTTTTAGCTCTAGGTTATTGCTTTTTTTTGCCAACTCTCTTCTTCGCTTTTTCACTTTTCTTCTTTTTTTTTTTGTAATATACAATGTCTGCATGGGCTTCTGGCCTCGGGTTGGGGGAGAAACGGGTATTTGGTACCTTGCAATTTGAGTGTTTGCCACGATTCGAAAAATACTGTGCCCCAACAGACAAGTGCATCAATGTGGAAGAGAATTTTTTAGCGTTGGGGACTACTGGATGACGCACCAGTCAATCAACAGTGATCTTTCGTGTAAATACACGGATTTGACACGTGAGATTGCAATCACAGGGAAAAAATAAAAAAAAATATTAAAATTATTACATTTATCTGCTCTCAATGTCTCAATTTGCCTTGGATAAAAAAGGCATATAATGGAAAAATATATAAAAATATGTCGTCGCCTTAGAGTGAAAGAGGCGTAAGTGCCATTTTTTCCCAATTTTTTTCTTCAAAATAACAAATAGGCGTATCTCCACCATTATTGCTTCAATAGGCTTCCCCAGGCCTTTTAGACAATATTAGTAAAAAAATCAAAAATAATAACATATAGGCGTACGTACCACCCACTAATAACGAACGGGCGTAACTACTGGAGATACGCCTCTTTGTTGTGAGTTTTTTTTATTGAATTTCCTAATCATTGGAAAAATACTGATAACAAAGGGGTGTAAGTCCGGAACAATAATTCAATGAAAAAAATTTAAAATGAAGAGGCGTAAATTTCCATAATTTCGATAAAAATCGCAAAAAACAAAAGGGCGTAACTCCTAAAATGGTCATATGCTATAAAAATGATAGATTATATTGGGTTTGAACAATAATAAAAGAAAGAATTATTTATTTATTATAGAAAAAGGTATTTATTTGTCAGCACGTCTAAACATGTTCGATGCTACAACCAGAATAAAGAAAAGATGCAATATATAAGAAGTGCCCTCGCGCGTAGATAGATGTGAGAGGAAAACTGTAGTGGGCGCCACTAGATTCTTTCAAAAAAAAATTATAAAAACAAAAAGACGTAAGTGCCAAAATTTAGATGAAAAATCCTAAAGACAAAAGGGCGTAACTCCAAATATTCTTATGAGATAAAAAAAATTATAAAAACCAAGAAGCGTAAGTGCGGAGATACGTCCTTTTCACTTTAACTTTAACAATTATATAGCGTTTAAAAAGAAAATAACAAAAGGGCGTAAGTGTGGAGATACGTCCCTTTAATTTTAAAATTGGTAGTTACGCCACTTTGTTATTTTAATTTTCAATTATCCAAATAATGTTCCAGAGACCATAAAAAACATTTTGTTGTGATAAGTGGACATACGCCTTTTTCACACCAGAATTTCGTGTTCTTGGCACTTGCGCCCCTTTCACTCTAAGGCGACGATATAATGAGTTATCCATTATTCCATCTATAGTCACGTATAAAAAAACATATTTTCCCCTATATTTCTTCTAATATCTGATTTTTTCATATACATCTGCATTATTTCATCAATGAAGCCCGCGGGAAATGTAGTAATTAATTCAGAGTAATACCAAGATAAATGGACTCATTTAATTCTTAATGAATTAACTCAGATGTTAATTCAGAAGTTGCAAAAAAATAAATAAAAAAAAGAAGGAAAAAAAAAACATAAAAATATGTCTCAATGTGAAAATGGATCACGAAAGAGAACTTCTGCTAATACGTAGCTCGGGGTATAGTGCAAATGAATTGCCAGTGGTATAAAGTAGGGATAACGCGCACGAAGCGTATCCTCGAAACATGCAATAGCACGCGTATTAAAAGTCGGCTAATTTAAAATCGAGCGAAGATCTCTATGGATTTCTCTGTGTATGCATGTACTTTTGTATATATATATATATTTTTTTTGTGTGTGTGTGTGTGTTGCAGGCGGCTTGGCAATAGCAGGGCAAACACCATCCGGGCCAGTCTATGCTGACTCACGATCTTCGCTCAATGTTCCCCACACACATACACACACACATAGGCGTAAATAACGGTGGGCCAATCTCTCCTATCATTTATCATTTTTTTTTCGCGTCATTTCCCCGCGATTAAAAGGCCACATTCGAGTTCATCATGAAATTTCCATGATAAAACATTATATCGACCGTCAATTTTTATGACACTGACATTTCTATTGTCTTCTGGAATCCAACGGCTATTTCAATGATTCAATTAATTAGTTCTGAAATTGAAGGGGGATCGATGTTTTTTGTGGTAAAAAAAGAGCAAATGAATAATTACGTATCATTAAACAATTCCATTTATGTTCCGCAAGGGACTGAAAAAAAAAAAAAAGAGAAGAGAAGAAAAAAAAAAGGACAAGAGATTGGTATGTACGCGCCGTGAGAAATTCACGTAAACGCGCATTTATCCGTGGCAAAAATGGCTTGCCCCGGATGCGCATGATTCGCAAGAGAGCGATCGACCTGGTGAGCGCAAGAAAGTCCTCCGGTTTCTTGCAACTGAGAGAGGCCTCGAGTTAGTAAGAGAGAGAGAGAGAGAGAGGGACGATAACATCGGTGCGAAGGGACGGTGAAAACGCGTATCGAGAGGAGAAGGAGGAGGAGGAAGAGGAGAAGGAGCACAGTGTGGAGAAAGAGAGATGGTGAGTGGGCTTTGGGAGGGTATGGGGGAGGCAGTGAGAGGACAAAGAAAACCGATGGTTTAAACTTTAGAAATGGTAAATCTGGGTATAGCACAGTTTGCCTCCAGGGCAAACTCTGCGGCAAGTACAATCGCGATATTTACACTCGATAATTATTCCATAATTTACCCTTCAGTAACTGTTGAGGTGAAATACAGGAAAAAGTGAGGGAAAAAAAAAAAGATTGAGGGTGGGTGGAGTTGAATGGAGTGAGTGACCTTTTTTTTGGAGGGGAATTTGACTTGGAAATCGGGAAAATGTGGAGATTTTTCTTTTGACAGCTGGAGATAGATTTTTTTTTAGATGATTTCATTGAAAAGCTGAGGAAATGTCCGGTGAAAAATATGGGTTCAATTTTTTTTTCAAGAATTCTTAAAAAATTCGTCATTTTTGAGTTAAATCAATGGGTTTTCCCCTTTCGACAATCGGAAAAATCAATTTTTTTGCGATATCTCCGGTTCTAATTGTTGCAGCGTAAGAATTCCGAATAGAGGTGAAAGGTGAGATCGTTTGCCATCGATTTATGGGGTTTGCATTTTTTTTAAATCGATTTTTAGAGCACTTATAGAATTTTTTTTATAAAAATCACTTTTTTGACTCAATACGCCTCAAAAATCGAGTTATTTACGATTCAAAAACAGTGCCAATCCCATGAATGGATGGCAAATGAGCTCACCATTCACCTCCAATCGGAATTTTTGCGCTACGACCATTAGAACCAAAAATATTTAAAAAAACTGTTTTTTTTTCAAATTCCAAAAAGATCATCCCTTCATTTCCCATCCAAAAATATCAAAATCTCAAAAAAAAAATTGAAAAACATCAAAACCTATGATTTTTAACTCTAAATTTCCTCAGGTTTTCATCAGAACCATTGAAAAGAATTATATCTCATAAATTTCCCTATTTTTCAAGCAATTTCCCCTTTTAAACCTGGAAAAACGACGAAAAATTGCTCTAAAAAAATCCATATCCTCTAAATCCCCCATTCGAATATTTATCTACACCTCAAAAATATCTCCAACATATTGAGGCTAATTGGCAATCTCATAAACAATAATAATCGAATCACATTGTCGATCTATCTGCGTCAATTTCAAAATGATCTATGATGGCTAGATTTTATGTATTACACAAGAGCAGAAGATACATTATACACAGAAATCACAGTATATAACGATTGTATTCGAAAACGCAGCAACTAGAGAGAGAGATACACGTTTAGCCGCATTGGATTTAACACTGGAGCCGGCTGGTGTTCCAAGTTCACCACCGAATCATCATAAATCACCGTCTTTAAATCGATAGTTCAACTTACTGCTCTCTCATCCCCCCTCTATCTCTCTCTTACTCTCTTACTCTCCATTAAACGTGTACTGTTGTAATAGAGCCGTATTGCTAACGTTATTGGTGTCCTCTTAATAACAAACCCGATCGTCTGAATAACACAGTCAATTTGAATTATGAGGCATACGCCTCCTCTGCTCCACCCTTTTTCTACCCTCCTTCTGGACTCTTGAAAACCTCTTCAGTTTCACGATTATACAGAGATAACAGTCGTAAATGTACTTTCACGTTACTCTTTATTTAATTAATTTTGCTTTTAACTTCAGGTAATGCGGATAATTCAAAATTGACTTATTTTCATTAGAATATCATGGAAATTAAGCGAGATAAAGCGATTTTACCATAATCTTCATTTAAACAAAGTTTCAAGAGCTAAAAAAAAGATTAAAATAAAATTGCTCTATCTCGCTTAATTTCCGAAATATAAAATTTCCTTATAAAAAGAGAATTATGTTTTAGTGCATAATTTATGAGCAAGATTTTTACATAAAACATGTACTAATAGGGGATATTTTATGTTTAAAAAGTGCATAATTCGTGTACTTAGAGAACATAATTTGTACTCTATTTTTTATGTAGAACAAATAGCAAAGTCAAAAAACTGACATAGATATAAATAATCTAGGGATTTGTATGAATAGCGTTGGAATCGAATATTCGATATGTTCGACTATTCATATCTCTTCCGATGGATTGAGCGTAAATTGTGATATTCTTTTCATCATAATTTATGCCTATTTAATTTGACATATTTTATGTATTTATAAGAACATGAATCATGCGCTATATCAGCATGAGTTATGCACGCAAAATGTTACATGATTGATACACAATTAGTGCATATTTACGTTACTAATAGTGCATGTTTTATGCCCAAGACACTCATGCACGAATAGTGCATGGTTTATGCACAAGAAGATCATAACTCATGGCTAGCTTTTTCTGTGTATACAGGCGTTTTTTCATGTGAATTACAGCTGAACTGAAATGAAGAGGAGGCCCAAATTTGCTTGAGTATTTAAATTTCTAACCTATTCAAGTTATAGCAATCGAAACTCATTATCGCGAAAAGATGGAAATTAAATAATTAAATGAATCAATTAAATCAAAGAATTAAATCAATTGAATTAACTAAAATGAACGAGTTTCTGAAAAAATTCGGATTTTTCCTTTTTCTACTACTTTAATTGTTCAAATTATCAATTAATCACAAATAACAATTTTACGCAACAACAAATAATGAAATAGTTTCATTGATTTCCTTCAAAATCATTGAATTATGTTATTACATTGAAATTATTTCCTCTTTCACGGTGAAAATTGTTAAAATTGGGGGGGGGGGGGGGGGAGGGCGATTTTAGGGAATCTCACCAGGCGCGTATTCGTTAATTCGGTAATCGTTGAAAATTCGTCATACAATAAATCAATTGATGGTCGGAAATGGCACGGCAATTTAATGCCGTTAAATTGCACGACTCACCAAACTACTCATCAGACTAAACGCGTTACAGATTTTTAATGGATGGTCCAGTGGAGGAGGAGGCACGAGGTACGAATGTGTGTACCCCCCCCTCCCCTCTTCCCAACTCTTTTGGCTTCACTCCGTTTGCATACATTGAAGTGGTACGTGTTGGCCGTTTTTGGTAAAAGAGACAGAGACAAACTCGGCAAAAAGGGAAGGGGGAGGGGGGGGGGGACAATTATCGGTGCGCATCAGTGCTCCTGATCGGGCAAAAACATCACGAATGTCGAACGATTTGAACATTTCAACGAATTTTGCCCTTCCTTCAATTTAAATCCACTTTGCTCATCATGCGTTCATGAATTTTCCAATGAGTTACTCTCCACTGATTTTTATTTTGATTTCACCTCGTTTATTTTTATTTTTTCTCTCTCATTTTCCCCTCAATCCAGTGCAAAGAGACATGGAAGAGGAGGGGGGGGGGGGCTGAGGGGTAGGTAAAAATCAGTTACAATCACATGAAAATGTGACTTTATTCGGCATATTCATAAAAATGCTTCTCCCGTGAGATTGAAATTCCGTTTCAATTTCAATCCCAGTTGCAACTAGAAGCGCACAGAGAGAGTGAGAGAGAGAGAGAGTAAGGAAGAATGAATAAAATAGGGTAAAAAAAAGACAAGTTCACGGGAAAAAGGAGTAAAATTCATTACTTTTTTTTTTTTTTTTTTTAATTCACCAGTGGATGAACGAGACACGCTGCGGTTTGAGGTCCCAAAACGATCCAGTTCGCGGCCTTCCCCCCCTCCCCGCATAAACCGCTCCTATATGGCTCAACGGGTAACATCCGGGATACCGAATTGACGTGAACGTCATGTATGTACAATTGAAATTTTCATTTTTCCTTCCAAATTGATTTTCATTGTTGAAAGCTCAGAAAAAAAAAGGAAAAATTCTCTATTCTCATCGAAACGTATACCTTTTAATTATTTTTCCTATAATAAAAGAGAGGTTCTTTTAAATTTCAGATGGGCTGGAAGAAAAAAAAAATCAAATGCCTCTATTGATGATTCTCACGTAACACGTAATGAGTCACGCAATTGTATGATGGGACACAGAGAAGAAATAAAAAGAAGAAAAAAAAAGAAATAACGGAGGAAATTTTGCGAGAGAAGCCAATCCGGCCAATCGATCCAATCGTACCAGGGACGAGATGCAATCCGATGGCTGAAAGAGAGAGAGAGAGAGGGGGGGGGGGTAAAGGGTAAAACGAGTATAGGAGACATAAAGACGTCACGCTGCATCCACGTCGTACAGAAAAGAGACGCGGCACGATCTGCGCTGTGATCAGCTTTAGCTTTGGTAAAAGTCGCCATGAGTAAAGCCAAAGGGAAAAGGATCTTCAGTTGAATGGCTTGGCTCGGAAAGTCGAAAGGTGCGTGTTATGCGAAACGTGACAGAACTCAAATTCTTGGTAACAATATTATCTTTCATGAAGATAAAAAAAAAGGAAGAGGAATAATGAAAATCAGATGATTGTGACCTGTCGAATTATTCCGCTTTTTTTTCAGTCTGTCATTAGCTCATCGAGTTGATCCTGATAACCCCTATTTTAGTATGCACAGACAACCCAATTTTATCATGACACATAAGCCACTTCGTAAATTTGATTTGATTAATGTCTATAAATGAATAGTCCACGAGTTTTAACCGATAATTGAATATACAAAATTCACATAAAATTTTCGAATAATCAAGTCAATAATTTCATGATATAATTAAATCGTGGTGAAACCTTTCAAATTATACTGCAATTCTCTTTAAATTGAACTGGTGAAACAGAACTTATCGTATCGATTAATCGATTTTTGAAAATAATCGATCGTAAACTAATGCGATATACCTGCAAACTCTCCATTCAAACTGAAACAGGTGAAATAGAATCTATATATATCGATTGATCCGAAATTCGATTAATCGACTTTCAACATCGATTAATCGAAATTATGAAATTGATCGATTGGAAGTCGATTCCCACAAACTAAAACCGGTGAAATGGAACCATCAAATCTTATGCGATGTCTCGAATTTAATGCGAGATATCGCATCGATTAATCGATATTTGACAATGATCGATTAAAAGCTAATGCGACATTTCCTTGAACTGTCCCCTCAAACTGAAACAGATAAAATGGAATCGACATATCGATTGATCCGAAATTCGAGTAATCGAATTGTGACTTCGATTGATCGATTGGAAGTTTTTTCCACTCAAACTAAAACTTGTGAAACGGAATTATCGAATAGAATGCGATATATCGAATTTAATGCGAGATATCGCATCGATTAATCGATGTTTCAAAATCATCGATCGGAACTTGCAGTTTTCGGAAGAATAAAAAAATGATTTAAGTGTGTATAGCACACTTTTAATTGCTGCTATTAAAAAAAAGTAAAAATAGTGGAAAAAGTAGTAGAGAAAATGCACATGAAACTAGTAGATACAGACTCACAGTAGTATAGCCCCGCATTGGTTTTTGGACCACCCTGTAAGACAGGAAAGAAGGCGTATGATGGCGACCTCGGGTATCTTACCTCACGATCCTGATCACGATCACGCACGCACGCGGAACCGCCCACTGCGTCCACGACTTCTCCTCTTATTATTTTCCTCTCTCTTTGTTTTCTTATTTATATTTTTTTCTTCCTCTCATTTTCCCTTTTTCTTTTTATTCCTCTCATTTTCTCATCGTCTATATCCATTCTTTCCGTTCTTTCTAATGTTCACGTAGGAGTTGTACACTGGACGCACGTGCGTGTACGTGAAAAATAAAGTAAAACGCAAGTAAAATACGCAAAAAAAAGAAGAAAAAAAAGAATAACAAAAATGCAAGAAACGTGACCCTTGAAAAATTCCAATTGGGATAATCATACCCCATTGGAGCAACGATCTCAATACAAAATCGATAAATTGCTCCACTCAGTGAACAATCGACCTTCGATTATCCCCAATAAGTATTCAATATTTTTCAATTTCTTTTTTTAATCCCAATTTTCTCTCGTTTTCTCCTCATTCACTCCTTCCCCCCTCCTCCTTTCAATAACATCGTTACTTGCCTTTTTATCACCATTACTGTTCCCCCCTCCCCCCCCCCCCCTTTAACTCAATGCGTAGGTGGAAATTATTCTACTGCGTTTTACCCTGACCTCCACGAAGACCTGCAAAAAAAAGAGAGATTGAGCGATAACGCCTGGATCCGGGCAATCCGGAATGTACGATTAGGTATTCCTATCGCTCCCGAAGGATCTCTCTCGATTCTTGCGCTCGTGCCTTCGATCCGTTTTACCCCACCAAGTGCACTCAAACACCGAAGTTGTAAGAGCCCTCTCTACCTTCGTACCGTACATTCAAAAGAGATGCTACATGTGTGTATATCGTTGTCTTAGAGTTAAAAGGGCGTAAGTACTGTGTATAATAATAGGACTTACGCCCCTTTGTTTCTAAGGCGATGATATGGATATGGTGAATGTGAGCACAGGGCTTACCCATGTGTCCTCGGACTTATATGCATCCCAGTAAAGCGAGTAATGCGCTTGTTTTGTGTGTGTGTGTTTGTGTGCATGTGGCAACAAGGCGCCTTGTACTTCTTTAGGTTTTAAACTGACCCCGTTGTTGACCCCCAGGGAGGTTGTCCTCGTTCGCCACGGCTACTTCACGATGGATCGACGTTTGTTTTACGGAAACAGTAATAGCTCAAACGCTTTTTTTAAAACCGTAACAATTATTTTTAACCAGTTAATTAATTCTCTTTTGAGTCTACGGGTGAATGAAAATGTTTGGAGAAGCATTTGAAGAGTTTTTTTTAGAGTCAATTTGAGTTGAGTTAACTCTGAAGCGGTGGAAGGATTTTAAATGAAGGTTAAAAAATAGATTTTGAGCGAAAATGAAGCGATTGCTATATGTTGAGCCTACTGAGCGAAATGCGGGGGTCCAATGGGCACTTTGCTACGAATAGCCAACTTTTGTTTATTTCATAACCGCTTATTTTTGACTTCGTATTGAAAATGATATTTTTTTAACATTTTTCTGAATTTTTTCATAATCCTCTCGTTTATTCACCGTGTCGTTGAGGTAGATGAAAATCATTTCACTGATATTTCGCTTCTTCCAATCTGCCTCATTGTCCAGAATCGTTGTTTCTTCAAATTTAAACGAGTGACCAGTGTCAAAATGATGATTTTTTCATAATTTTTGTTCGTGTAGTTTATGAGATATGAATTATGAAAGTTATTAAAAATAGCAGTGGTGAAGATGGAACGCCCTAGATCGGACAGAAATAACGAAATTATTAAAAAATCACAGGGTTGACTCATTATTTAAAAACAATTAGCGAAGAGAACAGCATTTTAACTAAATAATAGAAGAAAAAAATTTTCGATTCACCGTATAGTTATCGAGAAATTTTAATTAGAAGCTAGTCGTAACTATTTACTTCTCTCTCTATCTAATGCATGTAATAGGAGATTAATGCAAAAAAAAATTCGAGAAAAAAAATTATATTCACAAGCTGAAGATATGACTTTTGAATAGTTTAATAGGACAAGTGTCAATAGGGGCCGTCCATAAATTGCGTCACACGTTGAGGGAAAGGGGGGGATCTCAATTTTGTGACAAAATGTGACAGGGGGGTCCGGGGAGGGGGTCTTAAAGATTGTGATGTCACAGAAGTCAAAAGTAAAAAATTAGCAAATTTTTAAATATATTTTTTTAAATTCCAGGTTATTTCAAATTAACAATTTATTGTTAGTTCACCACCATAATATTATTAAATGATATTGAATAAAGTCTTGAAGATGTTACTAAAAATAAAGTGAAACTTGAAGCCTATCGAATTGCTCTAACTAATATTAATTTATGCAAAAAAATCCTACAATGATTGAATCTGGGGTATAAAAGGGATTTCGTGACGTCACAATGCGGATGGGGGGGGGGGGGGGGGGGTCAATGAAAATGTGACGATGATTTTTGAAATCATCTTACCATAATTCACTAATATCCCAAATTCCATCAAATTCTGAATAATAATTCTAAAATCAACACTATCTACCTCAAGTTAAACGAACAAGTAAAAAAATTTGCAAAATCATGTGAATACTCTTCTAAATTGAATTTAATTAGAGACAATATTTAACACCATTCTCTTGAACCCTATTTCAATGAGCTACATACTGACGCAAAATATACGCGACATTACCCCCAATCTCAGGAATTGAATAGATCTGCAAGTAGGGTCATCTCAGGGGTTTCATAATTATTACCGTCCGCTATCCAAAGCACCCACGCTGTGACGCTCCTGTCCTCCTACTTCGCATCTAATTGGATACTCGACAGTGAAGTGCCTCGTGTCCTCTCTCTATATATATCGATCCTTCTCTGTATATTCACCCAAAAGGCAAAACATCCAAAGAGAAAGAGAGAGAGAGAGAGATCGGGTACATACACAAATACAATCTTACATAACTCACTACCAAAACACAATTTTCCAAAGAAATCCCCCAGCGTTAAATTGAGAGTTACGATTACAAGATGGCTTTGCCATATAGAATGAGTTCTAGATCTCTGCACGAGTTCTTTCCTACACGTGTCGTACATTAGTTTCCTCGATTAAAACGAACAGAGAGAAAGAGGCAACGAAAAAAAAAAAAAAAAAAAAATGTGAGAAACTTAGATAAAAAATTTAAATGAAATAAATAAAGAAGAGAGAAAAAAAAAGAGAGTATTAAACAACATGAACGTTTCTGCTCGTGCGAATCGTAAATTCCATGCATTTTGCCCACGGAATAATTAACGCTCAAAGCTAATTGGTCCAAAGGGCCCCACGAGGCCTCCGACTGATGTCGACTATATATTTAATTACAAGAGCATTCACTGGCGCACAAGAAGAGGAGAGGAAGGAAGAGGAAAGAGAGATGAGTGAGACAAGAGGAGGGGGAGGGGGGGGGGGGGAGGAGAGAGCCCACCACGGGCTTTTGTCATATAAGACCGAGGAGAGAAATTCTCTCAAGGAAGAAAAGCGTCACCTTTTTATCCCTTTAGATACAGTTTCTCTCTTCGGTTCCTTCCTTCCTTCCTTCCCTCTTTTATAACCCAACACACACACACACACACATACTACGTGCAGTTGCTCTGTGTGACTATGTACATGGCCTCAGTACACTCACAAATATACATTCCCTTCCTCTCCTCACCCCCCCCCCCCCTCTCTCTCTCTCTCTTTCTCTTTCTCTCCTGCATATATGCGAGGCAAAAGGGGTATATACGAGTAGATCATTAGCCATGATTTGTTGTCGGGCAGGCTGCCCAATGACCTCACGGTCTCGAGCGTGAACTCCGCAGGGGAAAGAACGAGATCTCTTTGCGATCATCTCACTCTACTCTTTTACACAGTATATATAATACACCCATCGGAAAACGTTTGTAAAAGGTGCGCTTTAGTAAAGAGAAAAGAGGAGGAGGAGTAGAAGCAGGAGAGAAAAAGGATGCGCGTATAAATTGTGATGATAAAATAAAATGGAGCGTGGGATGCTATCCAATTGGATCAAATAATGAATCATAAACATTCGGTATTTGAATCGATGAAAAAAATTCTTTGAGTGGAGAGAAGAAAGAAAAAAGGGAGGAAGGAATCAAAGCATTTAAGTATTTGATCTTCTGGTTCTCTCTTTTGGGATATGTAATGAGCCTTGCGCGAGAAATATCTGCAGTACAGCTTCGGGTAACACCATTGGTCACAGTTGAAAAGGCCCCCTTGGGCTCTGTCTCGAGAGATAGCCCAACCTTCTTTTTTATTTTTCTTTCTACTCTCCCCCTGAATTGTTCTGGAAAAGTCCAACAGGAATGAGAGTAGACGGAAAGAATTTAGAGCTCGAAAGAATGCACTGGATTCTATATATATATACACTTTTCTCATTTCAAATAGCGGAAGCGGTTATATACTTTACCTTCTGAATATTTATCTACGCGTATTATTTGAGTGTCCATACACAAGCGGGGTACTCTTGCCGAGGTAAGTCGATACTTTATACAAATTCATTGCTGTATATTTCAAGCCAAATAGGATTGTATTATGCGTTTTTTCAACGATAATTATGAATTACGTTGCTCGCATGTAGTCGTAATAGCTTCTAGAATTAGTAGATGGATTTAAACTCATTCTTGTGGAACAAAAGATGATTTCTCTGTTGAATTTACGGGCTTTTGTGTGTGTGTTTTTTTTTTTCATTGTTCATTGACTCTTTATTCTCGTTTCTTTCGAAATACAGAGAGTAAAATAGTGACATTTGGCTCGAAATTTTTGGACGATTACGTAAGAAGCAAGTTGAAGGTCAGAATGATGTAATTTTTCAGTTGGATCATTCATGCTTAATCTTTATTTCAAGTAGCAGTATTGACTATAATGTAAATTTGATTGAATTTGTTGTGTGTTCCATCGTATTTCCTTATTTACTAAGATATAGTTCATTATCAATGTTTATAAGACAATGTTAATTCTGTAGTGAAATGGAATAGCAGGTTGAGTCGAGGAACTCAACTCCAATAGAAAACTATATCGTCATTTCAGAAATAAAACGGTGTAAGTGCTATATATAAGCATAGCATTTACGCCTCTTTGTTTCTAAAGCAATGACATAACAATGATACAATTGTGTTTATGTGCTACATTTATGATTAGAGCCGAGATGTTGGTGTACGGTTTGATCTAGACTGAATTTGCCTTTAAATTAAACACATTCTGAATGGTTATGAATGTTAAACTGACATTTATGAACGTCAAACTGACTCCATGAACGTTAAAAACTTTTATGGGAACTTCTAGAGGAACTTTTAAGGTAACTTCCAGAGGAATTCTTAGGGGAACTCTCAGGAGAACTTTTAGGGGAACTTTCGGAGAACTTTTAGGGGAATTCTCAGAGAAACTCGTAGGAGAACTCATCAAGATCATAACCCACGATGAATAATAACATCCACATGTCAAACAATTCTTTCAATTATTGAGAAAAATAAATTCTTTAACGTTTATAAAGTCAGCTTAACATTTATAAATATGAGTTTGACATTAATAACCGTTTAAAATGTGTTTGATCAATAGGCAATTTCAGGCTAGATCAAACCGTACACCAACGTCCCGGCTCTATTTATGAGAAACTTCATTAACTCACAGTCAATTTGATATTCGAGAATTATCACAACTACGTCCTCGTCGTGGCCTTGGGTACAGCTAAAAGTAGTGCATTTCCTGATTTCGTTTTCTGGTATTCGAAAAGTTGTTTAGAAGCTGTCTATAAGGTTGTGACAAGCTTGCAATTGTTCAAGCTGTAAAAATATCGTCATTTCAGAAGCAAAATGGCGTAAGTGCTATACATAAGCATTGCACTTACGCCACTTTTTTTTTGCAAGAACGATATAATTATTAAATAATAAATTAGTACTCAAACAAGTGAATTTTTCATTGTTCTACACAAACAGAATTCTCATTTTCATGTTTTCAGAATATATATAAGAAGTTAGATAAACACTTTCATTTCACTGTAGAATTGAATGCAAGAAATCGTTTAGTAAAAACGTGAGGACACGACTTGAGTGCGTGAGTCTGGTCTTGCTTGGTTGCCCACCAAGAAAATACTCGATTCACTTTGCCTGTGGGGATGCTCCCCCGTAGCTACGGTCAAAGTACACACAGTTAGACATCTACGATAAGAGCCAATTCTCTGAATCCTCAAAACGTGACATCTAAAAATATCCTTCTCTATCTCATTGAACCAGAGAGACATGAAAAAATTGAATGTTAAAATCCTGAAAAAATTCCACAATTGCATTATTGATCAATGATGAACTTGGCTGTTTTTCTACAAACTGAAGATACAGAGAATGCCCTCAATTCCAAGAACAGCTATGAGAATTCTAAATGACTGCCATTTGCTAAACTTCTCTTGTGAAATCCCCGAGACACGCACAAACGCTCCATCAGAAATAAATAAAAAAAAAAGCACGCGTTCACGCGCGGGACAAGATGATCTCTCTCGTTCGCAGAGAAGAAGCGTAGGAAATAAAAAAAAAAGGAGTGCAAAAAAAAAGAGCAGAGGATAAAAAATGAGGAGAAAAAAAGAGTGGAGAGAAGAGGCGCAAAGAAATCGCCAGGTATAAGGCATCCAGGTACCCTTTTGCTCGCGATACGCGCTCTCGATGGGACTGCGGGCATCCAACGGCTCTTCAGCTCACGCGGGACGCTGATCTGTGACCCGGATCCTCCCTACCTCAGCTCTCGTCTCTCTTTCTCTTTCCTTCAATCGACTTCTCCCTTTTTTTTTATCCTCTTCTTCTTCTTCTTTTCCTCCACCTCTTCTGTCTGTGTTTCCCTCTTGAGCACACCGGTAGGACCCGGGGTCCTCTCAACGCTGCTCTCAACCTCAAAGACCTCCACAATAGATGGCACATACTGAAAACGACTGTGTGTCTTGAACTTTCAGCATATTCACCTCGAAATCCAGCCGAAGAACAGACACGCGTGTGTAACCAGGAAAAGGAAAACGGGGGAAAAAAGGAAAGCAGAGAGAAAAGAAGACCCCCACGAAGAGGAAAAAGAGTTTTAGGAATACGTAATTCCAAAGCGGTCAGAGTTCAGGCCAATAATCTGGTTCATACCGTGTATATCCAACTGTTTCGTGCTCATTTTTTTTTCTTCTCTCTTTTACTTTTTCATTTTCTTCATGCGAATAAGACCACCACTACTATATACCCAAGTACACTGTGTGTATCGTTTGCGAATCTTACTGCTACAATCTTAGGCTACTCCGTGGCTTCTTAACCAATGGCCAATGGGTTATGTTCACCAGTGGATGGTGAACTCCTTCAGTGTCTTGCAAAAGGGATACATGAGAGTATCCTGCAGAATGTGTATGTATGTATGTATGTGTGTGTGTGGATAATAGCCACTGTGTCCACTCCTGCCCCTTTTCTTTATTTCTTTTCTCCCATTTCCTCTCATTTTTGCTTCTTTTTTCATTACTTTTTTTATTATTTCTAGTGGTTCGATCTCTCCACTTTCGTAGAATTTGCTCGGCATACCAAAGCCACAAGATGCAGAGATTCTCCCCCCCCCCCCCCCCCCCCATGATGACTCGATTCTCCTTGCCAATCAATCATTACTCTCTTGGCATAACGGATTACTGAATATTCCTTACTTTGTTTCATTGAATATACGTTCTATCTCCATGCAACTCGTGCATCTCAACTGGACACGAGGTCTAATGATGACTCTGGGTGAAATGGTCACGCTTCAATTTTCTCTTCTATCAGTCGAAGTGTATGAGAAATCGAAGTTGTAATTGCGTAAATTCTTTTTTGCACAAAAAAAATATATAATGAAATTGTCTTGAATTTATTTAGAGGCAAATTAACTGAGTTCAAGGAATTTTAGAAGTTTAAATTTTCAAGACAAAATATTTAATTACTCTTTAATTTTAAACTAAATGAACACAGAATTCTGTTAACAGTTGGTTAAAATAAAATCGTTTTTTTTTTCTTTTACTGTTAATTTGTGCCTCATTAAACTGCAGCAATTCTGTCCACTCTATTTCCTTGATCAATTAATTTAACTTATAAATAGGATCAGATGCCGATAAAGTAGATGCAATTCAATGTAATTTAAATGAAAAGAGAAATAATTATTTAACACTTTACTATCTTAGGTTTTTCTTTTTTTTGGCAGTTAAGAGCTTATTTTTTTGGAATTACATTTTTCAAATGGGAGTTCCGGGACAGTAACATGAATCCTTCACACACACATCAACACACATATATATGTGTATATAGCAGAGTGAAGTGGGAGCAGCGGAGAGAGAAGTGCGTGTTTAAAAAATGGCCCACAAGTCAGCTCACAACTCGATAAGAGTGTATAAACTTGCCTCGGTGTGGTACTTGTTAGTAACGTACGTATCTTAATAGGCTGTAAGCAATTATTGACGGTGGTAGTTATCGCTCTCTTATCCATTCTTTTATCCATTGTTAGTCGTATACAATAAAAATAACACAGTACATTAACACTCGGTAATTGCTGAAATAATTAGGAAAAGATGGGGTAAAATGGACACTTGGCAGTTTTGATATTTTATACTATGAAAATTAGGAGAAATCGATGGAAATATTGGAGGCAGGTTTTTTTTGATGATTTTATCGGAAAGCTGAGGAAATTTAACATGGAAATCATATGTCGGAAGTTATTTTTTTAGATTTTTCAAAAATTCCATTTTTTGGTCAAGATTTGAAGATGAAATCTTTCTGTTTTTGGAAAAATCCATTTTTTTGAGAATATCTCTCATTCTATTGGTCGTAGCGAACTGGGGTTGATCTTAAATGAAAGGTGAGCTCATTTCCCATCGATTTATGAGGTTAAAAAAAAATTATCAATTTTCCAAATATTTTTTGGGGCAAAAATTGATTTTCAGAAAATAGCTTATAAATATTTGAAAAAATTGATGAAAAAAAATTTGAACCACATAAGTCGATGAGAAATGAGCTCACCTTTCATTTGAGATCAACCCCAGATCGCTTCAACCAACAGAACCGGAGATATCGCCGAAAAAATGAATTTTTTCGATTTTCGAAAGGGAAACCCTTCAAAACTTGGCCAAAAAAGTAAAATTTCCAAAAAATTGAAAAAAACAAATTTTGACACATGTTTTCCACTTAAAATTTTCTCAGCTATCTTATAAAATCATTAGAAAATCCCTATCTCGAACTGTTCAATTGGAATATGTCAATTTAACCCCAACTTCTCTTATGAAAATTGTTTGAAATGTTTTAGGGAAAAATCTTGAGATTTCATAGGGAAAGGCACGAAGTTAAACTCCACAAAGATGAACAATATTTCCGCGATTAATAACCCCAGTTCCCAACACTCTCAAGTGGCCATTTTCATAAGAGACATTCTGCTAAAAAAAATTATTTATCAAGTGTCCCACGAAGACAAGTATTTTTCCACAATTTCCCCTGATTTTTCTCAGCCACCAGAAACCCAAGAAAATCCCCATTTCCACAATACTGTAGAGAAAACTCAATTTCATTACTGAACCACCGACAAACATTTCCACAAAAGTGGCCAATGCTTTTGTTTTTCAACTACACATTTAATTTGCAAGTTAAAATGAAGCATAAAAGTTATCTCTTCATTTGGGCGTAAACCAAAAGAATTGGTCACTCCAATAGCTTCTAAAAAGGAAAAAAAAACGGAAAAAAAGCTCAAATAAAAGTGAGTAGAGCAAAAAAAAAAACAAAAAAAAAAAATAAAGTGGGTATTGTCAGCAAATGGACTCTGCAAGTTCCTCCATGCTCCTCACCTCCTGAAGATTCGCATTTAGACGATGAAATCGAGCGTATTGCCATTGGACGAATGCGCTCATCGGCAACAAACGAGTCAGTCCAATGGAGAAGAAAAAAAAAGGGGGGTGAGTGGAGGAAAAGAGACGGTTTCTACGCGAATGACAAAAGATACGGTATCTGGGGTGGATTTTCACTCAGTCCTGGGGTACTCTCGCAATCTCAACCCATAGCTCGTAATAAATATAAAAGTCTCCCCTCCCCCCCCCTCCTCTCTTGCTCTTTTCCTTCGCCGCAGCAGTGTCTGTTCATGCCCGGGGGTTTTCCCCTGCCCCCCCCCCTCTTTCCCCTGGGTTACCAGTCAGCATGAGGAGAGAAAAGAGAGCAAGAGAGAGAGAAAGAGAGGTATCCACGGAAATGCGAGCCTAGTAGACAGATATAGGGTGCCAGTATATTATTTGGCGTAGATCCAACCGGCCGCGAGGCTTCACTCTATGTTTTTCATCTTAGCGCGGAACTCTCTTTCTCTCTCCTCTCGCATTTTTTTTTTTTTTTTCGATCTTTCTTTCTCTCTTTTTATCTATCTGAACACAAAAGACAAATCCAACGTAAAAACGGTATATGTGGTTTAACAAAAAAAGGAGATTCATATTGACAATGCCGAAAAATTCGTGTCCTTCGTCATTTTTTTCATCTTCCATCTCTTGCCATTTTTTTAGAAGCCTTTTTTTTGGGATATATATATATTTTTTTTTGTCAGATATTTCAAATCGAGAGAAAAGAGAAATGAACAATGAGAATTTTTTTTTGTAGGTATTTCAAGAGAAACATGATATTTTTATGATAATTAGTGGATTAAATCTAGTGATGTTAATCTCTTCAGAGGGATCATAATTTAATAGAAAAAACTGCTGCAATTCCATTTTTTGTAACATATTCAGGAATAAATAGTATTCAATAATAATAATAATTCAACCATAATTTCCATTGTTCAATATTTCACCAGGATTTCGAGAAGAATTCTAAGGCAGGGAGAGAAAAATGAAAAAAAAATTATGTTTAGATAAAAAAAATTTTATTCATACCTTTTCTACAAAAGCATCATTATAATAATGAAGAATATGTTATCAATTTTTTACTGCTCAAACTTTTCATCCAAAAATTCTGAAAAAATTCAGGAATGTCCTAGACTTGTTCCAGTAGCCCCCTGATTTTTTTCAGCAATTTAATATTTTATTTTCTACTGATTAATTTACTTTCGCTGTAAAAAATTAAAAAAAAAATTCTACATCAATCTCCTTTTTCGTAGAAGAAAAATCCATTTTTCCCCCCAAAATCTAAAAATCCCCTCGATCCATGGAGCCTCATGTTCTCTTCTCCCTTACCTGCAACAAAAAAAAAAGAAATCATTTGATTTGTACCCCATTATCCACGAATATACATCGTGTAGAGAATGGATCTGATATTTCTCAACTCACACGACCGTTACAAGAATGGGCCTCTTGACGCTATGGAAAATCCACTCTGCGGATGATCCTTTGATCGTAGGAAGAGGTCGCTCGTGATCGAGTCCGCATTTCTCTTCTCTTCTCTCTCTCTCTCTCTTTTTTCTCGAGCGTTCCGGGTTCACGCGCACCGGCCGTTCGTCCTCACGGCCCTCGATTTAATATTGCCGATGTATATACCTAAGTAACTCTACATTCGGACCATAAAGATCGCCTTCGTGCGTACATCTGGACTGCACATAAGCGGATAGAGCCTTAGATGCATAAATATTAGATGCAACAGCACCTTCGAGTATTCCTGTGTATTTGTGCCTAGTGGTAATACGCGTTTTATGCGTGGGAATTGGAGCAGACGGGCTCTATACTAGTGAGAATCATCTCTGTAAAGACAAAAGTCCGAACACTAGTCTATAAATCAAATATAGCTTCTTTTGAAATAAATAATTCCGTTAATTCAAATGCGGAAACAATTCCTCTCAAGCTCCATTTATTATTCTTTTCTTCTCTTTTTTTTTTTTTCATTTTCATCCACTGAAATATCATAATTTATTCAATATACATATTGAATGGATGAAAGAGGGGAAAAAAACCCGTTAAAAATCGATGTATATGGACTTTGAGGTATTTCTATTTTAACAGATGTAGAGTACATGATAATACACCTATCTGTGGAAATAGACTTATTGGTTCCGATCATGGCACACACGTAAACTTATAAAGAGTGTACTAGCTGTAAAAATCATTATTGCGTTTCCAAGGATACCGTTTAATCGTTAAAACCTCCGTGGCTATTCGCATTGCGTCACGCCACAGTGCGCATCTATAGATTAATTACACACGGAAAGACAATGGAATAGTGAATTTTTCAGAAAAAAAATACCTCTTCATTCCATTTTTATTAATAGTATATTTCGATAGATATGCGCGGTTTTTATTTCGGGCATTTGGCGAAAACTTGTCTAGAATTAGATAAGCAAAAACTATTATGAATGTGAGGTACAGGATAGGCAGCGGAATTATTGTCTAGCACTTGTCGAGCATTTGTCGGTACTTGTGTAGCACTGGACGAGTAAAAAATGTTTTGGAAGTGAGCTTCAGGATAGGTGACGGAGTTATAGTGCAGCACTTGTCGAGCACTTGTCTAGACCTAGACGAGCAAAAACTCTTTTGGAAGTGAGTTATAGGATTGGAAGTGGAGTTATTGTGTGACACTTGTCTAGCACTCATCGAGCACTTGACGCATCCTTGTCGGCACTTGTCTAGCACTGGATTAGTATAAAGTGTTTTTTTTTTGGGAATGAGCTTCAGGATGGATAATAGAGTTATTGTCGGAAATTTGTCTAGCACTTATCGAGCACTTGTTGAGCACTTGGCGCATCCTCGTCAGCACTTGTCTAGCACTGGACAAGCAAAAACTCTTTTGAAAGTGAGCTATAGGATGGGAAGTGGAGTTATTGTGTGACACTTGTCTAGCACTTATCGAGCACTTGACGCATCCTTGTCGGCACTTGTCTAGCACTTATCGAGCACTTGTTGAGCAGATGGCGCATCCTTGTCAGCACTTGTCTAGCACTGGACAAGCAAAAACTCTTTTGAAAGTGAGCTATAGGATGGGTAGTGGAGGTGTTGTCTAAGACTTGTCTAACACTTATCGAGCACTTGACGCATCCTTGTCGGCACTTGTCTAGCACTGGATGAGCATAACCTGTTTTTTTGGAAATGAGCTTCAGGATGGGTAGTGGAGTTATTGTCTAAGATTTGTCTAGTACTTATCGAGCACTTGTTGGGCACTTGTCGGCACTTGTCTATCACTTATTGGGCACTTGACGCATCCTTGTCGACACTTGTCTAACACTGGACGAGTAAAAACCGTTTTGGAAATGAGCTATAGGATGAGTAGTGGAGTTATTGTCTAACACTTGTCGAGCACTTGTCTAGAACTAGACGATCAAAAGCCAGTGAGTCTTTACAAGTGTGAAAAACCCTGTCGCACACGTGTCAAACAATATTTTTTAACACAGTCATGTTCTGCACTTTCTTCTTGCACAAATAAACGGAAAGACTTTCTGTTATCAAGTGAACGAAAAGGCACTCTTCTGCACGATTTGAACATAGCAGCATTGTCAAAAAAAAATATTCACATCACCCTGAATGTCCAGATGATTTGTTTGACTCTAAGTGGCACAACAGTGGCTATTAAATGACGGAATTAAGTAAAATGATTTCACATAATCTCCGAGTGCGTAGAAGTCACGAGTGAATGATGTATTACCACCGCAAAATCAAATCCATAGGAAACAAGAAAGAGTGAGATAGATAGAGATGGCTTTTATATATACTACTATAATGCAAACGCTGAGGTACGAATTATACGTACACGTGGGGTTATACTCTGTGGCAATTAACGGCGAGCGACAGCCGTCGACATAAATCAGCGGTAATAACCCCAATCCCAGTGCCTATGTGCATCGGGATACAGTGAGCGTCCACGCGGGGATAACTCGTGTATACTGGCTGGGATAAGCAACATTTTCGTTGTCTGCATTTGGCTTTCACTCCAATTTTTTAGTTCCAATAAACAAAAAAAAAAGAGGAGGGAAACGATTTGTCACTTTTTTCAATTTCCCCGAAAAGTGGAGTTTTTTTCCGGTTTCATTTTTTTTGCCCGGAAAAAATTGACTTTTATTATTAAACTAGTCACTTTATTATTAAATACATATTTTCAATTTTTTTAATGAGCAATATTCTGATATTAATTCCAGAATCTTCCTTTCTCCTAACTTTTTTCATTTAAACACCAATTAATCAATCAAAATTCTCACAATTTTATACTAAAAAAAAAATCAGGGGCAACAAGTCCCTTTTTTTATCCTCCCAAAAAAGAATTTAAACGCCGTGTTTAACGTTGCATATGCATTTATTAACACGAGCCATGGAGACAAGTCCCTCTCACGTTATCGCGATGCACGAAGCGTAATGATAATAAACCGTGTGCCATGTGTGCACGTTCGATATGCGAGGAAGATTTCTCGAATGCTGTGTATTTGTGTGTGTATGTGTGTATATGGCAGGGTTAAACCCATCTTGGTTCAACCATTGGTGGAACCCTGGTAACCCGGTGCCCATCCACATTTGTCACGTCCTGGCCATCTCCAATGTTCTTTCATCCCAACAAAGAAATAGTAGTGAATTTACGCTTGTATAACCCTTTAATATAATTTAATGATGTTAACGTTGTACTTGAAACGCAGCAAATCACGATTTTTACACGCAAATAGATACGCATCCCGTTTATTGTACTGAAGTGGTTGTAACACACGTGAATAAACATACGCGAGATGAGCAAGACTTTAATGCCCGTTACAACACGCGGGTTAGATCCTTTAGAGAACTGCATACCTATATGCAACAGATGTTTGGCTGGAGTTATTTTAATGTTTTATTAATGAATTTTATTCAGCTAATTTTCAATTGCAAATTTTTTTTATTTAGTCAGAGAGAAGGAAATCAATCCATCTTACTCAACCTTCACTGAGAGAAAAAACGAAGGTGTTTTTTTTTGAGGCCAGAAAAACAAAAAGTTCCCCTCAAAGTTCCTCTAGAAGTTCCCCTTAAAGTTCCTCTGGAAGCTCCCCTAAAAGTTCTCCATAGGGTTTTCCAAGGAAATCTCATAAGAATTTTTGATGTTTCATAAAGTCAGTTTGACGTTTATAAATGTCAGTTTAACATTCATAAAAATTTTAAAATGTGTTCGATTTATAGGCAGCTTTAGTCTAGATCAAACTAGTTCACTATAACATTATGTAGAGAAAACGCTCTATCTCTACCAAATGTAGATGTTTTCGGGTCAGTTCTGATACCATCATAATATTCTGAAATATCTTCAGAATTTCAGCAAGAATAATCCATATTGAAACAAATTCATAAATCTTTTACCTAAGAATCTTCAGTTTTCCAAAATATCATATGTTTCCAATGAGTAACTCAGAAAAAATAAATCTCATGACATGTCCCGAACTTTGCATGATATTGCAATTATTTTCATTTTCTTCCTCAGCTTTCAATCCATTCTTCATTCCATTATCCAAAATTTTCCTTTAACTACCTTCAGCGTTTCATCATAAAATCACCAAAAATAAGATTAAAAATACTAAAAAAAAACAAAAAAATCAAGTATAAAAAATTGATACTGTGTGAAACTGGTTCCGCATCTCAATATGACACGAAGCTTTGGAATAAATCGCCTCCGGTACATAAACCGCGTGTAGTATGAAACGACAGAGAAGAGAGAAAGAGTTGTAGCACGGTGCGACGTCACGTGTGTGTTCATGCATTCTTTTTTTATTCTCTTTTTATTCTGTGACTTCTCTCCGTCTCTTTTTACTCGCGCGAACTCCAGTCGACTTCAAGCATTGCCCCACACGTTTTTTTTTCTTTTTTTTTTCGTATTTTTTTTGAGTTGAGCCTAGTATATGTGTGTATGACACGACCCACAATATCACACTCATCTTTGCTACCGCTTCTAACACTCGAATATTCATTATTCCATAAAACACAGAATCTAAACAGCATAACACAGAAGATATTACCGGAAATACGCGGTTAATCTTCATCTTCTAACGGATAATTATTTTCGAGTGAAAGATACACAGTGAGAAGCTAAAAGATTTAAAAAAAAATCATTTAAAAGAAGATTTAATCAAAATTTATAATCTCCTGAAAATTAATGATTTCATTAATTATTATCCCGCGGAAAATTTTTCAATGAAACAGTTAATTTACAGTTAACACAAACTGATGAGATTAGCCAGTGAGTAAAATTTAAAAAAAATATCAATTTATAGATGTTAGATCGAGTGTTAAACTTTTGTACTTAGTTAATTTCATTTTTTTTCTCAATTTTTTAAAAAATTCTTTATAATTCAACTTAAATTATTAATCTTATTTCAGCCATAGATATGCAGATAATTACTCACTCATACGTGCATCATGGAGGCGCCACATCTTCCTCTTACTCCAATCCAAAGTAACATTACCCAGTTGAAACTTTGGTTATGTTAGAGAGAGCGGGGTAGAATCAAAGAAACGTGATTTATGTCTGGTTATATACAGAGCTCGAAGTGTTATATTCAATTGCCATGTGCCTCATTCGGCAAGGTACTTTGCGCGAGAGAGCATAAACGCGTGGCAGGATATTAGCTCCTTCTCTCTCTCTCTCTCTTCTTCTTCTTCTCAAACCCTAAGTCTTTACCTTTTGCGCCTCTCTTCATTGGTGTGGTGTAGTAAATTACATCGATGGAAAATAGAAAGCCGTGAGAGAATTCAAAATGCATTAGTGATTTCAATTAAACCGAGTTATTCGATGCTTTTGGCGAGAATTCGATCTAATAAATTTGTTGTGATGCCTTTTATTTCATTTTTTTTACTGTTTATAGTGATAATGTTGAAAGCTGGAGGAATTATTGACAGTATTCATTTCTTATTAAGCTCACTCAACGTAATTATGTCAATTAGTTTGGCTAAATAAATCAATGGCCCTTGATAATGCAAATAACTTCAGTAATTATAAACTGTAACAGCATTTAAATTTTCAAGTACTGTAAATTATTAACGAACAGAGAACACAAAGAAGAGAGTTAAAGTGCCCTAAAATTGTATTATTTTATAGGATTCTCAATTTGCTAAATCTCCAATTTATTCAGAATATCCCAAGAAGATCCTTAAATTCACCCCCTTATCTTTCACCCTGAAATAGGACCTGTTCATGTAATGTTCTCGCATAATTCACGATGAATATTTTTTTTTATTTCATTACAGAATGGAGGGAAAAAAAGAGGCCAAGTAGAATAGAAGACGAAAGAAAAAAAAAGGTACAGGTGAAAATAAAATACTCTGTTACTAGAGAGTTAGAAGAGGGTAATTCGCAGTAGACGCAAGTTGGAGGAAGAAGAAGAGATACTGGAAGTCCCTAGTAGTTCACCACAAAGACAGACAGTTTGATAACCGTGGTCGAAGCGCTTGGAAACGGTTCGTCCAGGTCACGCTCTCCTAGACAGGTAAAATAGCCCCATGTACGAATGCTGCATTTCTAACTTCTACTATTTTCTTCTATTTTTTATTATTTTTTTTCTTTTTTATCTACATTTGTATGTATAAACCTATCTATGTGTCACACGTGGCACTTTTACGTGACTCATTTGGTTTATTTTCTTGAGGCTATCGTAAACCATGTGCGTGACGTTTGCAGAATAAAGAGAAATACAGAAATGAAGAGAAAGAGAGAGAAAGAGGGATATCAAAGAGACGTCAATAATTTTCGTGGAATAAAAGCTGCGCAGAAGGTTTTTTTAAATAATTTCTTTAAATGCACGTCGATAATGAGAAATACTGAGACTAATAATATTTATATTTTATTATTTTAAAAGATGGAAGAAAAGCGTAACGAGGGTGGATACAGGTGAGATCATACGTTATATGGCTTTACGAGGCACACCAAAGTAATGTCAGTTTTAAGAGAGAAAGAGAGAGAGAGAGAGAAAAAAGAAGATAGGCGGACGGACAGGGAGGGGATTGTATGAAATGAAGAAAGACAGATTGTAAAAGAGTTGGAGAAGTTAAAAGGGGGTTATTTTCAACTGGTCGCATTATGATAGGCCAGTAATTACGTGCGGCATTAATTAGCTGTTTGATATATGAGTCTAGGGTAGGCCCTGGCACGGATCATTAGGTACATACGCACTCTCTCTTTCTCTCTTTCTCTTTCTCTCTTTGCAATGGTGGCGTGTTTAAAACGTGTTACCTCTGCAAAATCCCATACCTCCCATATAAACTCCACCCCCTCTTTTTCTCCTCTCTTTTTTACCTCAACTTGTACCCACAGACCATTCCCAATCCTCCTATCTTTCACTCTTTTACTTTTGATTTTATTCCTCTTCTTATTCTTCTACTTCTTCTTCTTCTTCTCTGCTTTTCACTCTTGTTTTCTCAGTGTTTGAGGCCCTCTCTTGTGAGCTGTAAACAACTTGCATTCTCCCCCCCCCCCCCCCTCCCCTACGGGGTACATCCTCATAAAGTACATTTTATCTATCGTAAATCGATGCTCGGTGGTATTTCACCAACGTAGTGCCTCATACAATACTGGCTCAATTAATGCCAAACTGTTGGCCTGATTTATTTCTTAACTCCCGACACGTCCCTCTCTCCTCTTTTCTTGAACTCTACCACGTCAATTTCATCTTTATTCTGTCTTTCACACGCACAGATGTGTGCCATCTTGGAGAGAATCGTTATCTTCAATTTTTGACGCCTATTTTTAATTTTTTTTTTTCTATTTGAGGTTATGGGGACATTTGGACCAAATGAAATAAATTGTAAATGTCAATCTTTACATTTATTTCCTGAATTCGTGACGTTTCGCTCCTGATCAGGAGCTTCTTCAGGCTCTTTAGATAATTTTTTTTTTTTTATTGTATACCCTTGAACTTTTTAGGTTCATTCTGCTAAATTTGTACATTTCTACATAATATGTACATTTTTCTTTCTTATATATATATATGTGTGAAATAAAAAATAAAAATTAGAATTACAATAACGTACAATATTTTCATATTTTGATTTTACAATTGGTTAAAAACTCAGTTATTATAGTAAGTACTGCAGGGTTTAATGTGTACAGAATTTCATTTATCTCATAAAGGGGAAAGTATTTACAATCAATGAGTTTTGGGATCATTATGCTTCTCTCTTGCTCACACCGAGAACACTGCCATAACACGTGATTTAAATCTTCATTTTCAAAGCCACATCTGCATGCAGGGGATTCCACAATCTTTAGATAAATGTAAGTTGTCATGATATTAAAATTAAAATTGAGAAACCCAGAGAATACTTCAATTGCTCTTTTACACTGTTCATCTTCAATTAACTGTAATACTCCACTAATTCACAACATTCAAAGACAAAGACTCAATAAATAAGTGCATAAGTAAATAAATTAATTAGTTGATCGGTTGTGACTAAATCTGTAAGCGCGTGAAGACTAGGATTCAATTGCTATAGGTCATGAATATTCACTCATTTTTATTTATTTATTTATTTATTCATTCACGCCAATCTGTTTTATAAATAATATAAAATCAAAATTTCGAGCAAAAAAAAGGAAAAATGAAGAAAATATTTGCCGGAAGAGCTCCACTCGTAGATAAATCTCCAAATCCAATTATTCTATTCGTACGAGAATATCTCCATAAATGGAAATTCACGAAAATTCAAAGCCTCCCCTTTGGACATCTCCAGACGTATCAACCGAAGCATCCAATAATTTATCTCTGCCATCCCTCGTTAGCTCCCGCAAGACGCGTGTACCCTTAGAATCAGTTCTGATTGTCTCATGCTAATCAAGATATCAATTGTACGTAAGTACACGGACTGATCTTCATCTGAACCACCCGTACACAGACACAGTATCAAATCAATCCCAAACCCCAAGTCTTACAATCAAAATCCATCTAAAGTACAATAGAAACAAGTGCATCAACACTATCGCACCTTACATCCTCAATAAATAATAAGAATTGCATGACTGAAGTTTTAACAGTAACAACTACGTTTGGGAATTCAAAGAAGACCTGTATCCAAATAACCAGGGGTTATTATTATCCAGTTGGTAAAGTTCACCTATCGCGTAGACTACTCGGCTAATTAACCCCCGTGATACAAGATTTTGCATCTACCCAACGACTAATTATTTCCCCCATCTCGATTATTGTGCACCGTTGCCATTCATGAACCACCGCATATATCATTCGAAGAAGAGACAAGAAGAAGAGAGAGAAAGGAGAAAGAGAGAGATGGAAGACAACTGGAGAGATAAATGATACCGAGGGATTTCATGAACGCACATCCCCGTGTTATGTATACAATCACATTGTCGTTTTGTTGTACAGAAGGAGTTTCCGGGCCGCGACACAAGAAGAAAGCACACACCCAGTGATATCGCGTCTGCGAAATTCGAACCTTTCGAATACCACCAGTGTCGACACTGGTATTGGACTCAAACCTTCGTTCTGTCCTTTTTTTTTGCTGTTTCTACTGCTGAAGAGAGGCTATTCCTTCCGTCCTTATTGTTCCATCTCACTTTGGATACTAACTGAGTATCCTCTCTCTCTCTCTTTCTCTCATATAGCTTTCTCTCTTTTCCCAACTTTGCCTTTCACTGTCGTACATTTACGATTCTCTTACAGTCTGTCCTTCTTGCACATCTTCTTCTACTTCTCCTTTTTCACTCATCCTGTAGTGCGCGTGCAGCTTCGTGGAATCCTTACGAACAATGGGACCCAGAGCTACCGAGAAGGGTATTTACTCAATGCCAGAAGCGCACCACGGAGTTTGGTATTACACTGTTAAGTTTCTATTATTTCGAACCATCTCGACAGACACACCAGGTGATGCATTATTGTCATTTATTCACTGGCAAACATTATTGCATGGCAAATGTTATATTTTTAGGAAAAAAAAAATCTCACTGACACTTTTTTATCATTTTTAGGATATTTCACCGAAATATAATTCAGTACATAGAATTTGATTTTATCGACCGTTCAATATTAAGATTTTTGATTTTAAGAAATTTGAGGTGTGAAGGGTCTCGGTAGCTTAATGGTTGAAAGCATCCGCCCGGACAGTGGGAAGATGTGAACTTCGAAACTCACCCGAGATCAAATACCGAACTCCTCAATTTTTTTCGGAAACTTGTGCATAAATTTTAAAATTGATTTAATTCTTAAAATTAAATCAATTAATTTAATTATTCCATCATTTCACGCGATAATTTGAGTCTCGGTATTCAACTGAAGGGGTTGGAGGAAAATTCTACAAAGTTTATTTGGGACCTCTCCCCCCATCGGAACAGATGATTTCATAATCGAACGCGCCATCTCTAGGACCGCAAAGCCACTTAAAATCAAAAATCATAATTCAGTACTTTTTGGACTAGCGTATTTCTACAACATCCGATTCTGGGTCGCGTTCACACGATCCAGAAATCCTGGGAGTATCCGGAGAAGTTGTACAGTATCTTGGACACGAAGGATCATCCCCAGGTCCCTTCATCATTTCAAGTTATCTGTGTGCCTCAGGAAAATTGAAGAGTACGAAAAATCCTTTTGAAATCCACAACCATTACCAATATTTTCTGTCCATCAATAACTCGATTATAATGATCAATAAAATTGCTAGTATCACGAAAACTTCAGTCGAGTTAAATGTAGAGCAAAAGATAGTGATCGTGCAGAATGAGAGAAGTTGCAAGATCAGAGAGAGATAGGTAAAATACAGGATAACAACATACACACACACACAAACACACAGACTGGGAGTTTCGTAAGATCAACTTGGAACTGGAGCATTCTCATGGAACTAGGGAGTACATGGATAGAAGGAGTTAGCAGTCAATAAACGGGTTTTCCCTTCTGTTATGTCCCGAAAATGGATCTTAAGTTATAAAGAGATTATGAATGAAAGAGGAAGAGTAGGCTGCGATGATTGAACATGATGAGTTCAATATTTCAAGGTGTTGGTTATTTGCACAGTAAATAATTCAGGGATCTTCAAGAAAAAATTGGATCACGCTGCACTGGGAGTCAAACCAAAGATCTTCCAATGTTGCGTCAGACGCTCTACCGATTAAGCTATCCAGTTCTATACCAAATATCAATATGAATAACACTGAATCATCACTTAAACAGTTGTATCCTCACTCAACTGCCCATCCTGCAGCAAATTTAAATGAAACTTTAGATTTTGTCTTTGGGATCATGGGACGTTGGAAAAATTAATTTAACAATACTAAATAATTGTCAAATGAACGACGTTTTCGCTTGCTTTATTGAGGCTTCCTCAGGTTCTGGAAACCATAATACAAAATTGAAAGTTAATTCGAAAATACGAATAATGAATTAAATACATTAATAATACTGGCTATTTTTCACGTAGTTCTTTAGAAAAACATACACAATAACATTATATCTTTCCTTTTGTTCTTTTTCCTTCATCTCTTTTGTTGACATTCTTGTCACTATAACCTCAAAATTGCTAATACACTAATGTGTCAAAAACCATTACATTGACTAACCAATTAAACGAATAAATAAAATTGAAACAAACATCAATACCTTGACATCATTAGCATATAGTCACCATAAAATAAATTATATCTAATCGGAAATTAAATTCATGCAAAAGAGTTTTCGCAGTCTTTAGATTATTTTGGATACACTGTAGTTGCGTGATTTTTTTGCGTGTATTGTGCAAATAGCGTGGCCCATATGGGTCCAGTATATACTTCAATTGCATTCGCATTGTTTTTCGAAATCATCATATTGTCATCCTACAGTGAAAAGGGCGTAAATGGTACACGTTTCCTACATTGTTAGGCCCTTTCCACTCTAGGACCACGATATTTTGAAATGCATCGTGTTGAAGTACGATTCTTCGATTATATAAGCGAGCGTATAACGCAGGTCGAGTTTGTCAACTCGAAATACTCCCAATAAGCAAAAATAAGGTGACTTCCAAAAGTTATATTCCAATGCTAGATCATTTGTAAGTTTATTATACAAATCTAAATTTAATCAATAAATAGTTAATTCAAAGTATCTTTCTCTTGAGATTATTATTACAAGAACCCAACACATAACACCTACAACTTTGCCCCAAGATGATATTCCATTTGCCAGAAGCCCTTGCCAATGTCATGCCCCGTTGTGCCCCCCTCAACTCTCAGATATTACCCACAATCATAGGAGACTTGAGTCTCTAGCGAAATGTGTCCCCAGTAGACGAAAATGCAACTTACCTTGTGCCATCTTCACAACCCATGTTACTCTGTCTTACTTCCCAGTCCCCCCTAGTGGTAATGACGCCTCGCTGTCATCTTAGCGCATTTCCATCCATTACCGCAAGCAATCGCCTTAAATGCTAACGCATTTCCACGGTTTCCACATGCAACGTCAGTCTCAGTGTTGCATCTTTCTATATCTCTATCTACCTCTTCGTCGTTTCTCTCAGTAACACAGAGAGTGGAGTGAGACTCAAGGCACCTATTCCTGACCCAAGACACTGAATTGTCATTGTTACTGTTGTCGACGGTGGTAGTTTCTCGTGAAACCTTTGCGCCATCTCTCTATCTCTCTCTTTCTCTCTCTCTCATATCCTCCAAGTCCTCTCCACAGTTGTTTCACCTTGCATCCATCCCTCTTTCTCTCTCTCTCTCTCTCTCTTGTGTCTCTCATTCGCTAAATACGTAGGCGGCTTACCGCGTAATAATAAGTCACAAGGATTCGCCGGCATGAAGGAATATCAGAGTCTCTCACTGCAATCAAATTAACTCAACGCTAGAATGCAACTTTCTGTTATATTTCAGTGGTGGTTTTTGTTTAATTTTTCTACCTCCTTTCATATTGTGTGTATCTTTAATTCACTTTATTTTATCTTACGTTTATTACTGTGTAGGATGAATTGTTAATACCCACTAAATTACTGTATATTATCTATCAAAATGTTGCTTTTTGCCCTTTTTTTTTCAACTGCACAAAGCAAAAGCCCTTGCCACCCCCACCTCCCTCCTTGTCTCTCATTCTTTCTCTGTTCATCTTCTCTGTGTGAAGAGAAAACTATACACAAAACAGTCATTCATTCAGACGTGAGCAATTTGAGTTAATTTTTTTTTTAATTGTCAGTAAACATTGGTTTCCAGGCCACCGGGATGGAAATACGGGATGATGGTATTAAACAAAAACCCCCTCCTATCCCCTGTCCTTTCAACCTTTTATATTCCAGAAGTTTTATCTCTCGTTCAAGCATTCAAGATTCTTATTCCGGAAATAATAGGCGGGATTAATCGTTTATAGTGTCCAGACGTTTACTGATGACAATACAACGGTTCAATAACACTTCCGCCTTTGACATTACACATTTTTTATGAATATACCTTTTTCAGATATGTGAAAAAAAATTGTAACAATGTGTGATATCATTGAGATGTTCAAGTAGTTAGAAACACAATCGACTAGGGATGTGGGTGATGCAAAGGAGAAATTGATTGAGAGATGAAAAAAGAGAAGGAAAGAGAAGAGAGAGAGAGATAGAGTGTGCCTCATGTGCTCTCTCGTGGGTACACATAGCCAACTGTACCTAAGCGGATTAGCTACGGAGCAGTGACACAGTTCCATCACACAGTGTGTCCGGTACCCTGTGTCGAATCTATAATTATCTCGTCCATGAAGCGATCACGCGCATTCACAATTCCAATATACATGCTACTTCAATATCCGTTTTGTAACTGTGTACGGGGGGGGGGGGGGGGGGGGGGGGAATTTCGGGGGATACTCCAGTTTACGAAATACCTCGTGTCCAATGAAATATTAATGACTAAAGTGTCAATCAGGGAAAATTTCCTGATATTTTTACGATAGTGACTGACATTTATCAATTAAAAATTTTAATAAATTCCATCTTCATTTGCTCTCCAAATTGCATTTTGCAAAATTCCAATGTACAAGTGCAGAGTTCTTTGATAATTCATTGTATTCAATTAACAATGATTATTCATTTAATAATTAAACGAGAATCTCTCTCTCTCTCTCTCTCTACTTCTCCATTTTCCTGTGGTAACACAAAATATTTGGCTTTGTTCAACAGTTCAATTTTACACGTATTCACTATTCAAGTCCAAAATAGTTTGACAAATAACTAAATTTCTGTATCGACAGAATAATGCTCTGTGTCCAGTCGTGCTAAATCCCCCTAGTATCATGGGAAAATTGTAATTAAATTCCACAATAATTCCTCTCTTCTCAAAATCCATCAGTGACAAAACTCCCTGGAACCACTGGAAATTTCACGAGTAGGAATCAGTGTACAAAGTAAACTTTGGAAATTGTTTGGGAATATGTATTCTACTTATTCACTAACTCAGTCATGTACCAAGTAGGATTATGTGTGTATGTATGATGCCAAAGCCATGATGTATCCACTGGTTGGTTTATAAACTCCAGTGTTACCATAGGTATAACAACAGGAGGAGGTTTACGCCCCCAAGGTGTCTCGCGTATCCGTGTCCATCGCTAAACAGCTCGAGCGTGAAATCGGAATCACCCGGGCACGATTTTCTTTTCGTTTATGCAACAACAAAATACTGTCTTATTAAAGTAGAAAAAAATTTTGCCACAAAACAAATCGAATTTTATCCTGAAATTCACGAAAAATACACAAACACGTTTCCATCACTCCTGGCAGTAAGGGAAAAAAGAGGAAAGAAAGATAGCAATGGAATCAAAAACACAAAACCCATGAAAAACAACTGGGAAGACAAAGGAAATCCCCCTATCGCCCACGTGCGACAAACCGAGACAGAAATTGTGACGTAGAACGTCACGTTTTCCACAAACGACGCACATGACACAGCTGGGAGTCTCTGCATAGATAGTCTACGTGCCTCCTATCATCCATACGCGTTATAGTACCATTCTCTCTGTTGCCAGTCTTTCTCATAAACTTCCATGATACTCTTTTTTTTTGTTGCCTTCAGCTAACACAATCTTCTTGGTATCAGTCTCACAACAGCCATTTCCCAGACTCTCAAGATGTGCAGGACACGTACAAATTGTATGCGTAGTCAACCAATTGTGGCAGTTCTGTCCAGATGAATTCAAAAGTTCAGCAAAACTCTTAACAATTGGGATCTCAGGGAAAAGGTTGGACGGCTCGAAAAAAAAATTTCCAAATTAAGTATTGAAAGAAACCTGATTTAGGTTTATTAGTGGAACTGAATTTAAATATTTTGATGAGGCTCAAATAATTATACGCAATTATCACGGAATGCCATGGATTTCAACAAGGAAGAAACAAATACAGCATAACAAACGATAAAATGAAACTTCTTAACGACCCAATCTAATGTAAGAAAATCATAGAATTCTTGAAGGAAACCCAATTATTCATAAAGATATAAGGAAAAAGAAATAACATCAAACAATATACCAAATTTTTTAATGTAACTGGTGTCGCTTATGACCTTAGCTGTCCTGTAACGTCTTTAAATAAAATGATAAAAAAAAAAAATTATACGCAAAGATAATCAGCCTGAGCTGTTACTATCTGGGTTTTCTACACTGAGAGATAAAAAGTGGTAAAAATTGTCTAATATTTGTTTCCACCTGTCCTCAGCAAATATTTTTTTGAAATAATTGTGAAAGTTTTTAAATTTACTGACTTGTGTTCATTCGAACAAATCAACGGTTTGAATCTTCTGAATTCTGGTTATTAGAACAAATTAACTGTTTAAATGAAGAAAATTCAGTAAATTCAACAACTTTTATTAATTATTCCAAAAAAATATTCGCTGAGGACCAATGGACCTATTTTTACCAATTTCACCAATTTTATTTTTTTCAATGTATGGAATGCCAATTTAAGTTTATGCAAAGCTTTTTATGAAATTTTTCTCTTCATTGGTAATAATCCAAAGTAATAGGAAATTTGAGAAATAAAATATGGCAGTTTCATTGATGAAAAAGGCAAATTATTACTTTAAATGTTCTACACCGACAAATTATTAAAAATAAAAAAAACACGCCATGTGCACGTTCAAAACGTGTTGTTTGACAGGCCAAAAACTGAATCAGGGTTGGCTGTGCAAATAATAGATGAATGTGCAGAAAAATGAAGTGGCAAATCAAAGATTCAAAAAATATTCTATTCAGAATAAATTTACAAAAAAAAGAAAGAATACACTGAACATTCCGTCTTTTAATTCACGATCAATATATAAGAATTCTTCTCCAAAATTATAAGAATGTTATATATATGAAATTAGACTTCCCTTTTCCTTTACTAATATGATGTATGAGAGTAAACAGATGAAAATCGGTTGCTAAGGACTGACGTTAAACAAAAATAACATTCATTCCTAGCTTGGATTAATAAGAAGTCACAGCTCTTGTATTAAAGTAAAATCCGCCTCTCCTTTTTTAATTGTGTTGTGCATTTATTTGGAAATAAATACTTCAATACCACTCGAACCATACGTTTCCACAAGAGACCTGATTTTAATTTCTAGAGATATCATGACCGACTTCCTCAAGAAACCTACAAAATGGATTCCTTCCTAATTACGCATTTTGAACTACTTAATTTGACCTTCTTTGTTTTCAGTCTGCAAACTCGTAAAACCTTATTTTTTTAATTTCGTGTAATGTCCCGATGATGCTACCTGCATTAGTTGTGTTGGGGGGAGGTAGGAAAGATAACCCAGCATCCTAGATAACCCCTGTGTGACCCAACGCCCGAGGTCCTCGCTGAATAATTACGGGTAAAGAGCGTCGTGGCAAAGGAAGACCTGTAACCTGGTGGCTCTCACTCACAGACGATAATATCGACCTTTATAATACACAGAGTAGTACCTTCCACTACTCCATGTGCTTCCCATCAACTTGCTGAGTTTTCATCCTATTTTCATCACTTATTCCTTCTTCCATAAAAAAAAAGCCTTGACTGTACCTCCTTCTTTATTTTTCATTTCTCCTCTTAACGTTGAATTCCTCGCCTCTGTTCACGTACCTTATTCATCTCCAAAGTACGTTAAGTCCCTGGGTATGCCCCGTACTCGCCTCCAGGATCCAAAGGGTTGCAACGTGACCGACCCGTACTGCCCCTCTCTTTTCCTCTCTTTCTCTCTCTCTCTGCTGCTGCTGCTGCAGCATCTCGACCAAGTCTTGTGCTCGGGCGGGTACTCTGTATCCCCAGTCACGAACCAACACGCACGCCAAGCATAGATCGTACTCTCTCGAGGTCTCCAGTACCAATTCTCTCCTCTTTTATTTCGACTGACTTTATTTTATCCCATCAATTTTTACTTCAATAATCATTGAAGTAAGATAATATTTTTCCTTTATTTTTTTTTTTGCAGATGATCATGAGTAGGGCCCCAGACTTTAGTTATTATTCCGTCCGGTTAAGTTGCTAGGCAACCGTTCGGATTCCAAATGTATTGAATGTTAAGTTGTCAGACTGTTTCACACATTTAAGTAATTAAAATGAGAATTCCCCCCAAGATCCCCTCCAATTCCTCCCCGAATCCCCCCAAAATCCCCTCCGATCCCCCTTCAAATCCCCCTCCACTTCCCCCTCAAATTCCTCCTAAGATTTTCAACATTCTGACAAATTTGATTCTACACATTTGAAATTGTGTGAACGGTTACCTAGCAACTATACCGGACGAAATAATAACCAAAGTCTGGGGCCCTAATCACGAGAAACTGGAGTGACTGGAGATGAGGCCAATGTTGAATGGAAAATTGCAAATAGATAGGATCTGCATGATTCATCATTGTGTTCTAGATAATTTTACCATCGTCAATCGTAGAATTATTTCTGTTTCTCATCTTGTTGAATGATAATAATCTGTCATTCTCATGTATGATCCTCATTTTGACAGAATTATTACAGCTCCACATGAATGTAGATATTTTCTGACAAGCTTCATTGAATTTTAATGAAAGATTCTTCTTGATACTTGGATTTATCAGAATTATTATTCTAAAAATTCACAGAAATAATAGATTAAGATCCATCAGTTCAAAACATCCTTTTTATAATATGAGAATAAAAGGTGAGAAGTTCATGGCATCAATTAACAATATAATTGGACTCTAAACTACAATGAAAACCTAGCTATTTTCGAAAATCCAAATGGGATAACAGTACTTGGAGTACTGAGTATTCACATTATCTAATTTACCTGGGGTGAGTTTATAATCTCAACATGACTAATTGATGTTAACCCAAAGTTTCAACTGCTGGAATTAAATAATTCAACAATAGAATAGATAATTGCCACTTTTCAGAATCCAGAATTGTAATATAACAGTTAAGGAGATACATGTGATCTATATTTGTCACATGAAGTTTAGCACTCAACATTTGACAACTTGAATTAAAATATCAATGAGAAGTAATCTCATCCAAAAATGAATAATTCGCAAGGCATTTTATCATTAAAATAGAGAATATCATTTTTAGAAAATAATCAATTACAACTTTGTCAAACGTTTCAACTCCATTGTAATGCAAATATTTGATTGCAGAAAAAGAATTTTGTATTATTTCAAAAAGCTAATTTTTAGATTTTTTCAACTTCATCTGATCGACAAATGATGATATAATTGAAAAGAAAGTGCCAAGATCCTGATTTCCCATAAGATTCTGTATAAAATTTTGCATTCTTTAAAATTCATTTCTCAAAATTTCACGCGAAGATATAGATAGCAATTTGAATTATTATAAAAAAAAAATGATTTTATCATATGATCTAAAACTTTTTATTTAACATAGCCAGTGAATGTACCTCCTTAAATTCATTATCGTCGAGAATAACTCGCTACTCCGCCTATCAAACTACACGAAGATATCTATACCCTCTAGGAACCACCTGTCCTCGTGTGTGTCCCCTACCACCGACTATATTAAACACAGTCAGCAAGAGAAATTCACATACCTTTGCTTATGCAATATGCAATAACGCACATTGTAGAACGTACCACACGAACGCGCGAGGCGTTGTAAACACGGGGTTGTAGAGACACATTTGAGAGAGAGAAAGAGAAAGAGAGATAGAGAGAGAGAGTACTTTCTGCTGGTGTGGATAGCACACCCTAGGTACCAATGTATACGTACGTATGTATTCGCGTTAAACTGTTCCCCATGGAAATGCGTTGGAGCTGACACTGTATGCCAACGACATTCTATGTTTCTAACTGCTATGAGTGACCATAATTCTTTTACTACTTATTTATTATTCAAGTAGTAAAGGACGTGCACAAAAAAAAAGTGAATAATAACTTTCTTAACTACTGCGCAAATAGTGATTATCTGTTATGATTTTTTTATGGGGAAACAAGCGTAGAAAATTAGTGTAGTAGATTGAAAGAAATATTTTGAACGATTTTTTGGAAAATCCTTTTCTTGTAACTCCTGAAAGTCTTCATCAAAAAAGATGCGGCCGAAATCCCACTATTTCGCTTAGTTTCGGAAATATTCACAGATAATTATTCTGATAAAAAATTGAATCGTCCTAACAGAAAAGATCCTTTTTTTTGTGTAATTCTGCACTGTACATAATATATGAAATCTTATAAATAGGGTCGGAGAGTTCCATCACTTTTCGATTCTGTCTGAATGTAGGTGACATTAACATATGAAGCACATCGAATTTTCCATTTTTATATCGATTATTTATTAATAATCAGTTCAAAATTGAATGTATGAACTTCACATTTTCAAACTATGACGTCATTGCCCCGAATCATTACTTTTCAGTTTGATCGCAAGTGGCGCCACCACAATTTTCGCAGATACATCGAACATAATTGACATATTGACACTTTCTTTTTCGAGGTTGAGTGTAACTGAAATAAATTTTAATTGATTTGTTTTTATTCTATTTCATTCGAATTTTCAACAAATTATTCTGGAAGCATTATCGGAGTTGGTTTCTTAAAATAATCAAATTATTCGTTGAAACGAGAATAAATAGAGAAGCATACGGATGACGGGACGGTCCTAAAGTCCAATACAGCGTAATGACGTCATTGTCCTCTTGGCACCCAGAAAAAATACACTTTTCAATTTGCAATTGCAATTCAAAAATGCAGATGAGTATGATTTCAACACCATTCACAGAATATTCATGATCGATACTAATAGGCATTGTATTGCATGAATTTAATGATTTTAAGAAAAGAAATGGACTAAATATTAGAGACTCTGAGGTTTCGAATTCGTTACGGAAAAGTGTGAAGTGAACAGTGTTTTTTCCTTATGACATTTTTATTATGGTCTTGTTTAGATTTGAGGGTCTTTGAGAAGAGTGCGGATGGCCAAGGGTGATGTCACAGAATGGTCATTGTATTAAAAAAGAGTGTGACGAATGGATGCACGTGTGACTGAGAAAAATATTTTAAAATAAAGAGAGAAAATGAGTTTACTTTTGAGCGAAAGATTGAAGTTGGAATCAGTTCTCCTTCAGCCGATGACGAGAGAAGACCTCACTTGTATTTCTATGTATTCGCATTTTTTATAACTTCAAATATAATTTCTTTATTAATTTAAAATAAATGTTTCCTGTTCCTGAATGATTTTGATCCTACACTAACTAAACAAAAAAAGAAGAAATAGGTGTTTTCCCCATTGGAATTGAAACTTTCTTCAATTCGATTTACCAACAATTTTCTTAATTCACAGACGCTGAATGATTATTTGCCGATAAAGGATTGATTAAACAACACTGATTCCTGTCTGTGTGTAATGAGAGCTCGTTACTACCCCCAGCCATTTCTCCTAGATAATGAGAGTGTGTGTACTATTCTCGTGGCTTCTCCAGTTGTAAAAGAAGATGAGATGCTCTGGTACTATTAACTCTCAATGCTACTGTGTGTATATGAAAACAGTTACGTACGTATATTTCAAACTGTAACTGTAGAATTAGAACGTCGTCCATCAAGCTCTTGTTGAGGATTCATTGGAAATCACAGTGATCGACATTCTACTAATTCTGTCTCTCTCTCTCTCTCTCTCTCTTATTCTTTCAACTTATTTTCAACCTCGCCAATTATCCAATGACTTTTGTGTTTGGATAAATACTAGAATTAGGATTGGGCTAGTATTAATCAACGGAAACACAAGAATTACAGCAAATTGTTAGATTATTTATTTCTCAATTATTCATTATTATTGAGTTTGATTTTTTAGCCATTCTTCAAAAAAAAAATATTCATCTAATGTACATATGGAAATAGCCGGAAGCTATTGAGTTATTCATGATCCAAATTCCATATTTTGTTGGTGGAAAAAAAAACAAATTTATGGAGCACTGGTAAATGCACGTATTTTTTTTAGGCTCTCTCTTTTTTTCCAATTGTCTCATTCATTCCCTGAATTTCAAAATTGATAATTGAAGTGTAATACGTGAAAATGTAGAGCCCCAAGGATTTTTTTTTATTTCATTTTTTTTTTTCATATGATCGAATGTGCAAATGGCCTGATTCTGGTTCGGTTGTATATCAAATGGACTGTGTTACCGGAGGATTCGCATGGAATGCGTATACATTCCCTGTTTCTGTTGTTACCCTGTGGCTTTGATTGCTCATTCCACCTCTCTCCGCCACCCATCGTTTTTTTATTTTTTTTCGTTTTTTTTTGTAACCCACTCTCAATTTACAATTTTTCCAGCAGCGATAAATATTTCCCTTGTAAAACAATTACAGTCCAAATAACAAATCAATTCATCAGACCATAAGCACGTAATTCCCTTTCAATTGAACTGAATATGCAAAAGAAGGATGATAATTATCGAAGTATAATTGATGAATTAATGGGAAAATTTTCTGGTTCAACTGGAATAACAATTTTCAATTAAATACACAATATAACTTTGATTTTAATAATTGTAAAATTTCAGATTCAAGCATTAAATGTTACAAGAGGTAGATTCGCAAAATGTTCTACATCGTGAAATTCAATGATTTTACGGTGAATTTCGATGATAAAACTGAAAAATTAACAGGAATTTATGATCAGACCATGAAAAACTAAGATTGTCTTAGCTATGATATGTTAAAGTTCTAAATTCAAATATTGAAGCTTCAATTAATGTCATATTCGATAATCGATGCTGATTAATGTCTATAAAACAAAGCTGAATAACTTCAAAAATATCAAAACAATTTTCGACATTATGGTCTCTTCGGTTGGTTTTTATGTCTCATTCATCTGAGGCTCAAGGTTTACTAACGATATTTTTTTTCCTTTTAGCTAGACTCCCTGTTGAGAGTATGTACTAGTTTCTGAAGCTCATATCATATGTTCCAATCAATAGATATCACCACTCTCGGTGGCCGATTTACTACCACATATCTTTTGAATTCAAATTTACAAGTACTAATGATATTGAATGTGTTTTAACTGAGTATTTCAAGAATGTTTTGGGCCTAAAACGTACTAAATCAAACGTGCTTGTAAAATTCGACACGAATAGCTTAGATTTGGCATATGATATATGGAAACAAACTTGGATTTAGTTACTCAAGGTACCGAAAATGTGTGTAAGTGCAGAAACACACGAAAGAACCTTTAGTAAAATTAAATTCATTTTTATTACCCAAAAATATCAAGTTTATTGCTCTTTAGAAATTATTCCTCAGCGGAAAACCCCAAAAATGCTATTTTTATTGCCAAATCCATTCTGAGAAAATATTCTTTAAATTACTTTATGTTTTACTAATCCCTCACAATTTATATTTTCTTGCACATTCTGCTAAAAAAGATTATAACTAATGCGCTCATAACGTCAGCTAAATTGGACAAAGAATTAACCACAAATTAATTCATCACCACTTGACCGAGTTATCAGCAGAATAAGAAGAAAATAATGAAATTTTCATTTGAATAATTTGAAAATATATTTTGAAAATCAATTAAGCATCAACTGGCTCATAGCAAGAGGCATTAACCATCAACTCCAACAAGCATGGCAGTATTAAATTTATTGTCCGTAAGTAACCACTGTCCGTAAGGCAGTTCACCTTCGCTCTCAAATAAACACTCAGGACAGCATCGATACGAATGGACAGTAAACCTGATGCCACAGTATATACGTGAACCAAACGAGGGGTCATTATAACGAACTCCACTTTGCCTTCTTCCACCATGTCCACCTTTTGGACGAGAGGGACAGGGACTTTCGTAATGAGTAGTCCGAATAGAAAACGAAGAGGTGCCACACACCAGGCACCTTTACTTGAAGAAATTTTCGTTGCTATGTATTTGCCCGTTTGTTCATATATACATATATATATATATGTGTGTGTGTATATGTGTACAAAGAAGAGCATGAGAGATGAGACTGGGCCTTTATATTCCACCAACTGTCTCACACAGTAGAGGTTTTAGTTTCGCAGACGTATAATCCCCAGGGGGATGGTAAGGCACGTACCAAACGAGACGATAGGCAAAAGGAGTGAGGCAGAAATGGTGACAGTTTGTGTTAGGTTTAGTGTACGAATGAGAAAGAGAAAGAGAGAGAGAGAGAGAGAAAGAGACACAAAGTACGAGAGACACACAAGGCTTGAAACGTGCGAGTTGTATATATCCGTATGGAAAGGAGCCACCGTATCTCACTGGTCAGAGCCACTTAATTGACACGCGGCGCGTCCCTAACACGTTGCGACCCCCCAACTGGGGACTTATACCCGCCACTTCGACATCAACTCGATCTCCATCTGTCCTCTGGAGTTCCCTCTTTATTTCTCTCTCTTTTTTTTTTATTCCGAAACGTATGGACCAATCACCGGGAAAAAATATCAATCAGCATTAATTCCCTGGCAATTCGAGTGGAGTGTATTTCATGGAAAAAAATTGAATAAGCCTATTTGCTATTTTTCGATTGATGTCAAATTTTTTTTCGTTGCAAAATTCGATAATTCTTGTCGTTCTATCTCCAGTGAAATATTAAATATTCCAATCGATCTATTCAAATGATCGGTCTGTGTTTATCCGTGGAAGATCCCTTCGAGCAATTTATACTCCTCAAACAGAGTGCAATATAAATGCACTTGAAGATCGTGGCAGAATGATGCGCTAGGGAGAATAAATAAGGATAGATAAAGGAGAGCAAGAGAGAGTCACTCGGTGGAGCCATAGAAAACGTTTCTGTACTAGTAAATTCACTCCCTTAAGAGATAAAGAGAGAAAAAAAGAGAGAGAGAGTGGCCTCAAAATGCAGGAATCTCAGCCCCGATGGACGAGAGGAAGAGAAATCCCAGCCCAAACAAAATAATAATAAAAAAAAAAGTGAAAATACAACAGCAAGAAAAAAAGAAGGAGGAAGAGAATATAACGCAGTATGAAAAAAAGCATAAGAAGTAAAATGAAAAATAAAGAAGTAGTGGGGCAGGTAAACAGGCAGGCCAGTGTTGCAGGCGGACACGACGCCGGATGAAACAGGATGGACTGTGTCGGTGAAGAGAGAAAAACAAAAACGAAGAAGTAAACTGAAAAATTGCGAGAAGAAGGAGAAGAAGATGCCAAAGAGAGAAGGAGGAGGATAGTTTGCTCTGGATTCCAAACGTGACCTCCAGTTCTGACCCGGCGAGAACATCTCTCCTCTCCTCTAGCTTTTATATACAACAGTGCCTATCTCTCTCTTATCCATGAAGTTTTATCATCCATCCAGTGAAGAGTGTACCACCGCAATTATATCCCCCGCATGGGCTCTTCACGTAAGTACAACACACAGGTATAGACGAGGTTAGCTCTAGATGGTATTACTGTAACGCGGATATGTCTGGAGTCGAATCATGCCTGAGGGACTTCTACTATTCTCCTTCTGCCCCTCTCTCTCTAGCTCTCTCTACCCTAAAGGCCATTTTATCCAGTATGTAACTCTGACGCGTTTATTATGATACGTGATCGTTGAGGCCAAGTGCAACTGACGCACATGTGCATTAGTGGAAATTTGGGCGAAATTGAGACTTTGATAAATATTTGGAGGATTGAGTTCAGGTCATGTTAGGTTTGGGGGCTTCATTAGGTTCTGGAAAATATTCTGGAAACTAAGCGAGATAGAGCTATTTTGTTTGGATGCTTCTTCACAGCTCTTTAAGGTCCCTACAAAGAAAGAATAAGGCCAAAAGGGCGTATCTCCATTCTTTTCCAAAATATTTAATTACAAATGATAATACTGAACATTTTGACTGGTTCTTAACAAAGTTACGACATCAACGATGTTCAAAGTCCTTTCTCATCATTTTTTGGAAGATATCTCAGAAATGAAGCGAGATAGGGTGATCTTATACAGATTGTAAGGATTTTTTTTTTTTTTTTTTTTTTTTATTACGGCTTCGAGACCCTATTTGGGTCTATTCAGCCTAATTGTAAGGATTAAAATTTGAAAAGTACCGCCGAAACTAAAAGAAAAGAGAAAATGATTTTATCGATAAAATGAAATAAAATAAAGATAATATTCGCACTCTCTATATTTAGGTAAACACAGGACAATGGGTCACAAGCCCTGAAATTTCACACTGCTCGCTCTCTCGCTTCTTATCCTCTGCAGAGGAAATATCGTTATTGTCAATTATATTGATTATCATTTTTTTTTAATTCCATGGAATCATTCATTTGTTCTGATATTATTTTATCATTGACTTATTATCTATTGCATTGAAGCGAGGCAATTCTCATTTTTTCTGAAATTAAGAGATAAGTAACATAGTTATTAAGAGAATATTGTTTGTGACCAAAAAGTTGAAGGTATTATAATTTTCCTATTGCGCTAATAAAAAATTTAAATTTAACGTTATATATTTTTTATGTACAACTCGAGACGAGAAAATATGATTGAGAATTTACTAGTTTTATTGATTAAAAGTTTATTTCTCACTATCTCATTTTTTTTATCAACATTCATCCTTGGAAAAATTGAGTTTAGCTTTAATATTATTTTCAAAATTTACGTTTAAAGGAATTATATAAAATAAAAAATGGATAAATTATCACAAGATCATTTCCGCAGCTCTTAAAATTCTCTGTAAGAAAGGGTTCAGACAAAAAGAGCGTATCTCAATGTGCTTCTAAGATATTCCATTATGAATTATGACAATATTACAAATTTTTGCTGTCACTCAATATAGTTATGTCATCAATGTCCAAAGCTCCATTATTCTCCGCGTATTTCTGCTATTGAATTCACTCGATGCATTTACATCATCAGGACACATGAACCTGAAGGGGCATCACAATACACACACACACACACACACACACACAACATTGCCGTAGCATCATTCGCCGATTGTAAATGCTGCCGTCATTTCAAATCGAATCAATTGATATGCGTTGCAACCTTGTTACAGCAGCCTGGACTAGTACTCCCCATTGGATAACGTACACACACTCCATCCGGATACATGAATTGGTTAGATCATACGTTAGTATCGTATGTCTATATTCCAATTGACTCGATAACTCAGTTTGCCTTTGTAATACGTTACTCAAAACAGTCTTCTCTCTTTCTCTTCGTTGTGATCATTCGACGTAGAAGTGCACCTGTGATGTAAACCTCTGCTCATGATATTATTTCAGCCTGAGGCACTGCAAGTCAATTAAATGTAGCCAGTGGTGAGTTTACCCACTCCCCCCCCCCTCCCCTCCCCCTTCTGTAACATAGAACCCTCTTTTGCTCCCTTTCCCCAAAATTACGCGCGAGCAACTTCGTTTGATCGATGAATTTCCCCAAAATGGTTTTTGTGAAAACCGATTGACTAAGTGAGAGAGATTTGGATCCACACACGCGCTTCAATAAATGTGTATCCGATGAACCGAGGATTACATGGGATAGTGAATATTGAAAGTTCGGTGAGTTAGAGGGGTAAAGGAATATTTTTCCATTTTTTTTTTCTTTTTTTTTGTTACTATTCCCGTAGAATCGTTCAGTCCGTGTAATTCGATGATCTATGGATTTGTCAGGTGGATATGCTCTTACAAAGCAAAATTTATATGTTCGAAATTAATCAAATGTGTTCGGGTACTACCAGAAAACATGGATATTTACAAATGTGTAAACAAATCATTCACCGTGTATTTACGATTCATTTATTTCTAGAAAAATAATGAATTTAAAATTCTATATAATTACATAATTTCATATTTTTTCATGGGAATATCGATGTTTTTTTATAAAAATCTGATATAATAATAATAATAAGAAGGAAGAGCAGGGCAAAATGGACTTCTGGAGCAAAATGAATCAAGATTTTTTTCGAGATGAAGGACTTGGTGGAAAAATCTAAAAAAAATTGAGAAAACACTTCAAAATATTAACATTGTTGGTGAATTTTTTCCATTTTTTTTGGAAACTCCTTCACTCTCAAAAAAAAATCCAATTGATTTTGCCTCGCAGATCCATTTTGCCCCAATATCTTAATAATAATAATAATAATTCCTCGAGGAACACTTAGCAATAGATATAAAAGTCAATATATTGTCAAAATAATAATAATCATTGTCTCCCCACGTTCAAATAGGTTCAATCCTCCTTACACTATAATTTTTTTTTGAATATTTTGTAATTAGCGGAATTTACTGTACAGCTTCAAACGCATTAAATTCTTAAAAAAAAAAATTACCTAATTAATTGGAGATCACAGTCTACTTGAACGTTGGAAATTTAGTGGCACTTTGAGGCACTCAATTACTTGAAGCAGGCAAATAATTCAATTCAACTACACACATACAAAAATACATCTCTCACCGAAGAAATTAATGCATAGGCTGCTATATATGAGCTCTTTGATTTGCTTTTTTTCAGACCCGCTTACGTTTAACATGGCTCTCGGTTTTACAACGATGTGCTTACAATAATGCGCAATCATGCCAATACGGTTTCTCGGTGAATCTCCTTCCATGCGAGCAGTTTTTCGCTCGTTACACCACGCAGCTCATAGTACATTTAACCTAACCCAATATAGACGCATTGTCAATAGGTATCTTCACTTATGTCTTCCATGTCTCTTCGCTTTTTATCGTCTCTGTGGCTTATAAAATTATTCGATTTGAGTATTTAATTCATTTTTTTTTAGAAAATGTGTTGAGTTCACTCTTTTTCTGGGGTGAAATGGAGTTTTTTTGGCTTGGAATTGAGGGAAATTATTGAGATAGAATATTTTAGATGATTCCGTTGGAAAGCTGAGGAAATTTTAGGTGGAAAACATATGTCACAACTAATTTTTAGGAATTTCTTGAAAATTTGAAATTTTGGGCCTAAATTAGGGTCAATCCTTTCGGTTTCGGGAAAATTTCAGTTTTTCGAGGATATCTCCGGTTCTATTGGTTGTAGCGTGAAAATTCCGAATGGAGGTGAAAGATGAGATCATTTGCCATCGATTCATGGGGTTTTGAGTCCATTTTTACCGATTTTTAGAATAGTTATAGGTGTTCCTATGAAAATTCCTTTTTTCCCTAAAAATTCTCTAAAAATCAATAAAAATAATTTGAAACCTCACCAATCGATGGCAAATGAGCTCAGCTTTTACCTCTCCTCCGAATTTTTCTGCTACGACAATCAAAACCAAAGATATCTTAAAAAAACTGAAATTTTTAAACAATAGAAAGATCCTACCTTCAATTTACAGTCAAAAAATCGAATTTTGTTTTTTAATTGAAAAATCAATTCCAACACATGTTTTCCGCCCAAAATTTCCTCAGCTTTCCAATCAAATCATCAAAAAAAATCTATCTCCAACCATTTCACTACAATCCCCATTTTCCCTAACTGGAAATTTTCAAATATGACCAAGTACCTTTTTTTATTGCAAACGAAAACGGTAAACTGCTTTAATTGACTATAATTTGCGTGGAGAAATTGCAATTCAGAAATGACTGTAAACAACGAGAGCTAAAAGTACAGTGAAAACCATGGATAAAGCCAAGTAGTTGAAGACTTGGAAGTGAGTAAAACTTGCCTCAGTAAAGGAGGCAAGGTTCACTGACCCATCTTTTTCCATTTCTTCCTCTTCATTTTCTTCCTTTAATCCCTGAAATTGTAAGAATCAGAGGAGAAAACTTGAGGAAAGAGAGAGAAAAAAAAGAGAAAATGACCTTAACCCTGAAATTGCTTTAATTCCTAACCTCGGACTTGAACGACTGCAATTTTATTCTACAAGCAAATAAATTGCTCCAAATAGAAGAATTGATTTATTTTTTCCTTTAAATTGAATTAATTCTTAAAATAAAGGACAAATTATGGCTTTTAAAGAAGAGATGTGCCCTTTTCACAAATTTCATTTTCCATCAAAATTTTTAACAATTTTAATTTTTTACAGTCAATTTATATGTATTGCACAATTTATGAACTCAATCTAATAGAAATTATTTTTTTTCTATTTTTGGTGTCATCCATGATGATGAATATTGAACTTTGAGGTTATTGGGATGTTGGACAGATGAATAAATAGTAGAAGTCAATCTTCACATTTATTTCCTAAAATCGCGACGTTTCGCTTCTGATTAGAAGCTTCTTCAGGCTCTATAAACACAATAAAAATAAAAAATACATTAAAAATCCATTAAAAAACAGCCTGTGACAAAATTTCTTGAATGAATTTTCGGTTAATATAAAAGTTTGAAATAATTTTAGATAAATGTAAATTGTCATAATAATATTAAAATTAAAGAACAGTTCTGTTGCACTATATAAGTCTTCATAGTTTTTCCTATTAATCTATTATTTTTTTTTCACGACAAAAATTCAATTATTTTCATCTTTATTGAATCTAATAGTGAATTTCCATTAACCGAAAGTATCTGAATATTTATGAATAATACGTAGTCAAAGGTAGAGTGAAAAAAAGAATTTACTGAAGAAAAATACTCACAAAATAATAGAAAAAAAAAGAAGGGAAAGGGAAATCCTTTTATTATTTTCCCTCGTAAAATATTGAATTTGAATTGCAAGGGTCAAAGACAAGGCCGTGGTGACGGCATTGGAGGCCATAAAATCGTTTTTATTAGAAAAGGGTGGATGTGGGTGGTGGCAGTGTTGTGTAAAAGGGGGAGAAAAGAGAGAGAGATAGAGAGAAAGCGAAAGGAGAAAGGGGGCTGGATGACATAAAGGGAGCTGAAACGACCAGGTACACCGTCTGGCCACTGTCTGCAGCGTAGACGAAACCGCTCAGCTCTCGTAAAGTCTAATGCATTTTGTTGTTGCTTGCGTGTATATATATATATAGCTATATAGGTAAAAATAGAGGGCAATAGAGGGGTTGGTTTTGGTGTGGTTGAAACGCGAATTTACGCAGTGCTCGTAAAACCTGGTATAGATTGACACGTAGACGAGCAGTAAACGCTATACCACCTTTTCTCATTCTCCCTCACTTCTCTTTTCTGGCTTTAACAGAACTCGTGTGTCTGGCTAACAATGCAAAGTGCTGTATTACCGACTGAGCCTCTACAAACAGGCCAGACGTGTCTAGATGTTTTCAACGGATAGCGAGAAATTTTAAACGCCAATCCCCTTAAACTGGAAAAAACAGGTGAAACGGAACTATCAAATGGAATATGCGATGTATCGAATTCAATTCGAGATATCCCATCGATTAATCGATATTTGGAGGAATATCGATTTCAAGTTAGCTTTTTAAACTAAAAAACTGGTGAAACGAAACTATCGAATGATTTGCGATATCTCGAATTTAATGCGAGATATCGCATCGATTAATCGATTTTTGAGAAACTATCGATCTTGAGTTGATTCTCCTCGAACTCAGTTTTTTAGGTAAAACTGGTGAAACAGAATTATCGAATGTGGTGCGATATCTCGAATTTGATGCGTATATCGATTCGATTAATCGATATACGAAGAAACTATCGATCTCGAGTTGATGTGATGTAATTTTTTTTATATCGTCAATCTTGAATTCAATACGAGATATCGCAATGATTAATCGATATTTGGAAATGATCGATCCATCGAATTAAGTGAAACATAAATACTTAAAAAAAAAAAATTTCCAAAGAAATTGATGCAAACGCACTTTTAATTTTGAGTTTTCTTCACTTAAATCCATTTCCCCATCTTCACTTGAGTCTCCTCCTTTTTTTTTCTAATTCAAATTTATTAACTCAATCGAGTTGATTATTTATGGGGAATAAAAAAAGTAATTTAAGTTAAATTTAAATGAGTATCTTCTTTTCTCCTTCGAAAGTTTAAGAGAAAGAATGACTCGTAAATTCTTTTGTAAATCAAAGTAGTTCAAGTATCTTAAGTAGATTGTATCACTTTTAAATGAATGAAAATTCCAGATAGAGATGGGCATTAAATTCTGAAGGAGGGGAGGGGGGGGGGGGGGGGTAAGGGGTGGAAAGGGTGGTTGGAGATATACCCATTCATCCACTCTTGCGGGGTCGCTCGATTGCATTACCCTTAACTCTTTAATCCAATATCAACACGCGGTGTGCCAAGCTCTTTTTTATCGTGTGATGAAAAAAAATATATATATATATATCTATGCAGAGAAAATTGAATGAGAGTGATGATACAATCCGGTGGGTTATGAGGGAAAAAAGAGGTTTAAAAATTATTCTAAGGCTCTTTTTATTTTCTATTTTTATGAAGGTAATCCAAACGTTTTTCTATGAATTTTTTTTTGTTGAAAAACGATGATTTTTACGGGGAATGAAATTAATGGAGGAAAGCCGATGTGGAAAATGTCCGGTTTAGTTGGAAAAAGTCCAACTTAACTGGAAAATGTCCAATTTAAGGGGAACATACCATTCATCGGAGTCTTGAAATGAATTTCTGAAGGTTTCCATTGCCAAACTCACAAAGAATATTTATACAAAAACTCAATACATAAATAAAATGACTAAAATTTGAAGAAAATAGGCATTGCAATCATATTCGCAAAGCATATCCCTTATGGAAAAAATATATATGTTACATATAGAAAAATGATACGACCAGTATGTGGAGAAAAAAATGTAATAATTGACATATATTCAATATATATATATTTCCAACATATATATAAAATACAAACATATCATTTATACATTATATATGAGCATATATTTGAAATATATTCGACATATTTATTCTTTATATTCATACATATATGCTTGTACATATATAAATTTTTATGCGGGTAGGTCATATATCGTCTTTTTTTGCAATTTCCTAATCTCACAGATTTCCACTCCATCACTTGTTTATTAGTATGATTGTAATCCTTTTAATTGTACTTTGGCTCATTTTCAGAATAAACCCTAAAAAAATGAAGATATTAAAAAAAATTCTATCCATGGCATCTTTTTTTTTTTGTTTTTTTTGAGGCTTTTGGAATCAATGCTGGATCGGCGATCTCACGGTTCTATAACCAGTCAGCTAACGTTTGCATTTGTGCAAGCAGAATGATAGAGAGATGCGCGTGTTACCACGATTATTCCCAGTGTGAAATATTCCATCTCCTGCGAAAATCACTTGGGCGTATAACACATAGGGAAAAGTGAGGGAATAGCTTTTGGGAATTCGAGTTTTCCGGCATCGCGCACTCGAATAGACAGATACGTATACACTGAAACCATCATCGTCAGGCCAGCGAGAATTCCGATTCGTTGATATTCGATGCACGTTATTATAATTTTCTAAAAAAAAAGAAAAAAAAAAAAAAAAGCGGTTTTTAGAGTTTTGGTCGAATGATATTATGACGTGGCACGTAATGTGTGTTCTTGGGAGAATTATTTCATGGTATTTTCAGCCAGAATGTGAAAATAGTAGAGTCCAAAGTTACTGCAATTTGTGTCTATTTTCTCGTAATTCGGAAACTTTTGTCGTGAAGTTAAAATGAAACTTTGAGAGTTTCAATTTCTCGTTTGTTCTTCACTGAAAATGAAGGCTTTGAAGTCAATTTTCTTGGAAATAATTGAAATAAAAAACAATTTTCACCATAAAACTTTGTCATTTATCTTATGTTTTCACGTCAAATTCTGCATTTTTTATTTAATTCATTATCTATATAACAATTCTAAACATGTGTTATTCCCATGAAATACCTTTTTGCATGAAGTTTTCCCTCTGAAGTGTAGAATGTCAAAGAGAGTATGCAAGAGTGTAAAAAAATATGGAATAAAAGAATAAAGAGTGCATGCGGTTTGTAGACCAATGGCTTTTGAACAATTAATATCCACGTGTACTTGTTTATTTACTGAAAGAAGAGACCATACACTAGTTTTATTGATGGATCCACTCGTTTGACTATGAAAAAGACAACAGTTGCTCTATTGACAATTAGGAAATATATACGTATATATATAAAAAACATGTGTATGTTATATATTCTCTTTTATAAAAAGAACATGACAGCGGTTCACTTCAGATGTGTCCGCAGTTTATTCTCATTCCTATTGGCTAATTTGTATTCTCATCGGCCAATAAGAATTTTTTTTTAACAAAGTTGATTTTTGGAACAGGTTACAGTATTTGCAAGTATATAAAGGATGTCTTAATTAAAATGAACATGTTTGAAACAAAAATTTTTTTTTAATATGTGTCATTTTAATATGTATCATTCACTAACACTAATTGGGGTTCAGTTGGTAAATTTATGAGTTATCTATAGGGAAGACACCTATTTTTTTTTTTTTTTTTTTTTTTTAGTTACTATAGATTATAAATGTTACATGAAAAATATCAAAATCATCCTCATGTGCATTTTTCAATTACAATTGCAAATTGAAAAGTGCATTTTTTCAGTGTGTCAAAAGGACAGTGACGTCATGACACTGTATTGGACTTTAAGCCCGTCCCGCTCTCTGTGTGTTAGTTTTAATTTACTTTTATTTTGATTAATAAATGAATAATTACGAGAAATTTACCCCGATAATGCTTCTAGAGTAATTCGTTGAAAAGTTGAATGGAATAGAATCAAAATGAATCAATTACAATTTATTCCAGCAACATTTAACCTAAATAAAAACTGTCGATATGTTGGTTATCTCAAGTTTATATGCGAAAATAGCGGTGGCGCCACTAACGAGCAAACTGGAAACTAATAATTCAGTGTAATGACGTCATATCTGGAAAACGTTGAGTTCAAACATCTGATTTTTAATTGATTATTATTAATAATAATTGATATTAAAATAGAAAATTTGATGTGCTACAGTATTCTAAGATATTATGCATTATGTATAACGTAGTATTATACAAAAAAAAATATGTGCCTTCCCTATTGTGTTTTTCATTTCCATGTTCGTGAATTGTTATGTAGAGATCATGGGACGTTGGAAAAAATGAATTTAACAATACTAATTAATTGTCAAATGAACTAGAAATCATGATAATACAAAATTCATCATTTATTAGTAATATCATTATTAAATGTTAATAAATCAAATCTTCTATCATATTGTTAATGAATTAAAGAAGAAAAAGTGAGGAAATTATATACGCATGTGCAAAGGATAAAAAAATGCAGAATTTCGTAAATAAATAAATAAATGAATGAATAAATAAATCATTTGTGATTGCTAGTCAAATGGCTCATGAAGCTTCCGTGACTGTATAATATTGATCAGGGAATTAATGTTTATATTTATATGGGATTTTTAATCAAATTATAAAATTGTATCAGTTTTTATTGTAAAGAATAATGAATGGAAAAAATGATAACTTATCCCTAGTGTGCGTTCATTCTCGTATATAAGGTGAGTGGTCCAGTGGTCGAACAGATAAGACTCGTCAGACGCCAGTGATCGAACATAAGAAATTTGATAAATATTGATATATTCAAAAGTTTTAGAGGCTTTCATTTGAGTTGATGAACATTATATTGTGTTTCGAAGATGAGAAAAATCATATTTCGCTGGATTAACAATTTTTTCCAGGATAAATACGTTAAATAGTTCGATTACTGGACGAGTTCGAACACTGGTCAACTCACCCTAAAAAATATATAAATATTTTTTACTGTTTTCATTTTCCACGTCGAATACGACAGCCCGAGTTGCACGAGCGAGCGCACTTCCGTAATGCAGCAGTGTACGCGAAACGGCAGTGGTTCACCGAACCCCAACAACAGGTACATAAACGACAAAGTTTAGAATAATAATCATAACACACTGGCACGAGTAAGAGCAACAAGCGCACATCTTTCTTTAATTTCCCGTTTCCCCTTTTTTCCGCCGAAAATTCGCCGCATTTTTAAACCAGTGGAAAACCGTGGATTAAAAATTTTAACTAAACTCCATTAAATCCTGAAAATTTAATTCCATCATTTTTATTTTACGGGCAAAAAAAAACTGTAGGGAGAGGAAAAAAACCTGTCGGAAATAAGCTCTGCTCATGGTTAGGAAAATTCGGCTCCATCAACGCAAAACACTAACAAATTTTATTAACGTGAATAATAGTGATATATACATATTTACAAAGTTAGTACTATAGCTTATCCTCTTTCTACATTAATTCATAGAAGACAAGAAAGAACTATGTACTTATAGAAACAGAGGTTTTTTGTTTAACAACAAGAAGACTTCACTTTCCTTTGGGATTTGCAAGAAGAAACATCAACTCAGTAGTGAAGAGGTAAAACAAGATAAGTCTATTTTTTTCTTATTTAGTTGTTTGAAAACACCTTAGAAAATAAGCGAAATAGAGCAATTTTGCCCGAAAAATCTTTTGTAACTCTTGAAATTCTCTACAAAAAAAGATGAATAATATCACCTTATCTCGCTTAGTTTCCGAGATATTTCCTTCCAAATGATCGCAAAGATAAGTCGACTTATCCTGTTTTACCGCTCCACTACTGAACTGTCATCGATTAAATAATGAAACGACCTTTTCCTTCAAACTGGACTATTTAATTATTTCAAAAGGATAACAATACTGTTAACTCCAAGGGAGAATGAATGTGACACAAAGACTTTTATCCAATGATCAAAGATTGAGGCGGTTTATTTATTATTAATTACAGCGATGTGTCTGATTCGAGGTCTGAAATCAGTCTGCCAGTCTGACTCTATATTTTTGTTATTCTCTAAACAAACTGGCAAGTGTCGCTAGTCTTCTCTTTTTATGTTCTAATTTTAAGAAGGGGGGATATATATACGCTATAATACTAATTATGTTACATAGCTATAGTCCGTAGACTCTTGCATATATTTATATGAAGGGGTTATTTATTTATCATTTCGTTCATTCTTGAGAATATTAAGTGGAAAAGGAAAATACTTGGGATATGCAAAAATTTATTTAGGAAGGAAATCTCGATTTCTTGAAAAAAGAAAAAAATTTAATAAATAAGGGAAACATCATGCTAAATTTTTTCAGCTTTCTCGTCGTTTTTCTAGAAATAATTTGGGAAAATCTAACAGAAATCTATGTATTCTTCCTGCAAATCAATATTTTATGGAATTAAACGAGAAATTAGTTGACGATTAGATTTTTTTATTTGACAAAAAATTTGAAATATTCACTTGCAAATAGCAAATCTATTCGCGAGCATTTTTTCCCTCAATGTACAACAAAAAAAAATGCAGAGTTCAACACAATACGGTATTATTTTTTTCCCTAAAATTCAGAACAATTCTTTTTTTTTTCTGTCTGGGGAGAGTGCGTGCAAGTACCGGGTGTTTCACCGGGGCTTTTTCGTATATCCAAACGAGTATTCGTGAAACCATCGGAGTTTAACACACTCAGAAAAGGGCAGCAACATTGTGCGTGTGCGTGCACATCGAAGTCGAATAGCTTTCGGCAAAAGAGAAGGAGAAAGAGAAAGAGAAAGAGAGGGAAAGGGAAAGAAAGAGCGAGTATTGTGTACGGTGTGTGCAGTGGAGAAGAGCGGAGAGTATGGAGGGGTTCAGAATGGAATATACAGGAGAGAAAGAGGAGAAAGCATAGGGAAAGAGGAAGGAGGTGGGAGGAGGACAATAACAGCAGCGTTTTCGGGCAACGACCCGTTGCCATCCCCTTTACGAACCTCTACTTCCCCCCTCCCCCCCCCCCCCCCTTGGGAAGCTTCCGCCTATATTCCGCCAAAACCTCACCCCCTCCCCTTTTCCTCCCCATCGCACCGTTTTCGTGCGTCCTGCACCTTGTCGAGGCCTCTAAACTCACCCTCCCCCCTCCCCTCCCCCCTTTTCTGCCCTTTTCCCTCCCTCTCGTCCCCTTCATCCTCTCCTTTATGACGCCCGAAACTGCGGGAGAACAAACGGCACTACACACATACACACAGAATTTGGGGGAGGGGGGAGGAGAAACCCTCCCCTTCTCCTCTCTTCTATTCCAAAATACCGATCCACTTTCTCACGGCATTAATTAGAACGACATAACGCATTGTCCAATAGTACGAACCACGTAGTGGTCACTCGAGAATTCATGGCTGGAGGTTTTAGCTCATAGCCCCGGGTATTGGAAAGTGTCGTTCACGTACCAATCCACCCTCTCTAACTCTTCCTCTCCCTCCCCCCCCCCTTCTCCCCTTTACGGGCTATTCCTCTGGAGGTTCGTTTCCTCCGGCCTTTCGTAATTTGGTGATCGATACTTTCTAGACTAGAATTTAACCAATTCAAATATGATATTCGATTTCCATTGACAAATCTAATAATTTCACGTTTCATTTTTTTTCGTAGTTTTGTGCAAAAAAGGGGAAAAAAATGATTATTCAGTCTTTGTCCCTTTGTTTGGGGAAAAATTTTGCTATTCTATTTTTCTCGCGCTTTTTTTCTTTCCCTCTCTTTTTCTCCCTTTTTCTCTATTTTTGTGAAATTAATTTTCTCATGTCTGTTGTTCCAGGTATTTGCTTCGGGGACTACAGAAAAGAAAAAAAAGAAGATACTTGGGAGGGAGGAGGGGGGAGGGGGGTAAAAGCGAACGAAGGACCGAAGACAATCCCCGATTATCACTGTATTCTCTTTCGTGCTCGTTTTGATGGTGAAAGAGACAAAGTTTTTACGTTTCTCGATTCACCGAATATTATCGTGCCTCCGGCTTGTCTCTCTTTCTCTCTCTCTCTTTTGCTCTACGTAGCACACAGGGCGGACGGCACTCCCGGTGTGAACGAACTCGAAAAGCCGAAGGGAAGGATGAGGAGAGGCGCATGGGGGTGGAAATCGGGCGAATTGTTTGATAGTAGTGGAAAACCGTCCTATCCTACGTTCAACCCTTGGAGACGTTCGTGTATATATATAGATATATATGTATGTGTGTATTTTGGGGGGGAGAGAAAAAAAAACGGTTTTGTGCAAACCCAGACGGATATTCGGACGAGTGCGTGTGTGCAGGGATAACTGATAGCTGGAATTATACGTTACAAAGAACTCGATATCCTCTTGGAGTTCATAAACGTTTCACAAAAGCTCTAAATCCTGCAAAAAAAACAACAAAAGTGGATATTCATGAATTTAATTGAAATAAACATTTTAAGAATCTTAAAGAATTAATATTGAGGGAATTAAGGTCTTTGGGTTTAAAGATTAAAACCAAATAAAACCGAAAAAAACAAAATTCAGGAGAATTCGGAAAAAAACTTGTGTTATAATTTTAATATATTTGATAAATTTTAAGTGAAAGTTTATATAAATCTGAACTAATTCGTGAAATTTTTCAATCAATTGACCGTTTTTTGTGGTTGATAATAATAAATGAAAACGAAATTGAAATAATAAGGGGTTTTATGGGCCAATGGCAAATTTTGCACTTTTAGGCAAAAGATTAAGATCTGAAAAATGAAACATCTTTATTTATTTATTTACGCAATTCCGCATTTTTTTATCCTTAGTACAATCGTATAGAAATATTATATAATTTCCTCATTTTTACTTCTTTATTACTTCTTAAATTCATCAACAATTCAATAGAAAATTTGGATTAATTAACTTTTGACACTAAAGTTCTGGAAATCTGGAAGATGTTTTGAATAAGAGGGAAAAAAAAACAAATTTACGATCCAATATGAAAATTATTGACTGTCTCATAATTTCGTAATAAGACGTAAAAAGCGACGTGAATACGCTAATTACATGGCATATTATTGGTTTAAGTAATAAATGACATATCATCAATATAATTCGCTACTTCTTCTTCGAAATCGCCTTAAAGACCAGGAAATCGGTTTTTAATCATGAATATTAATTTTTCAGTGTTTTTTTTCCTCCGTTTCTTCCCAGACACTCAAACTGCTCCAAATTGATATTCATGAGCATAAATACTTCAATTCATCTCGTCGCGTAATTCATTTATTTACATCTCAAAATTTCCATTAGTAAATCCTCGTTCATAATTCTCATCAGCAAAAGAAGAAAAAAAAACCCCGAGTTCCATAAAATTTTCCACATACTAAAACCAGATGAAAAAAAGCTAAAAATGAGAAACCCTTAAATTTTCACGTTTTTTTTCCTCGACAAATATTTGAGGGCATGAAGAAAGAAAAAAAAAAGGAGGTAAAAAAAAAACCAACAAACGAGTACACTCAACGCGGTGTGAACGAACTCAGTTTGAAAGTTGGATGGCCAGACGCACATGTTGGCAGTGCGTGCATGTGAATTCTCAGAGGGATACACACAGTACGTACACACAAGAGGCGAATGAGGAAAAGAGAGAAAGAGAGAGGGAGTGAGGGAGTGACAGAAGGAGAGGGATTGGTTGATGGTGGGCCAGCAGGTCTGGTAAAACACAAGGGTGAGAGGATGGTGAGCATCGTCTCGTCCGGGATGAGCGTAAAAAGGGGAGGAGGAGGAGGGGGGGGGGGTGGGTTTAGTGGGTGGTTGGGCTGGATGGTTGCGTCTGGTGGCGCGACTTGACCCCAGTTGACCCGAGAGTTTGCCTCTCTCTCTTCCCTCCTCCGTCTCTGCTGCCTCCCTTCTTCCAACCTCTCACATACAAACCCTCTCTCTCTCTCTGTCTCTTTTTCTCTCTATCTCTCTTTCTCTATCCCCTTACCTCCGGGGTTTTCTACCCCTAACGCCCTCTGTACTGCCGCGCGTCTTGCCGTTACCAGTCGGCTCGGGTAATTATTGATGTGTCCGCCACCGTCACTGCGCCACTGTCGTCTACGTCGTCATAAACCAGAAAGAGGGAAAAGGGAGGGGGGTTGGGAGTACGCGTCGTAATTTACGCATTAAATTCGATCGCAGAATTAGGGAAAATGTCTACCTATCGATCGAATATTCGCACTCATGCAAATCCATCAATTGGTAAATATGCGGAAGAGGATACTAAAAATAAATGAAATTAATTTGATTTAAAATTTTGCCTCAATTCAAGCGATTTTATTAACATATAATACAAAACTGGAGAACAAATATTATTTGCATAGCTGCTATTGTTGTCGTCCATGATGATATAATTAATTGAGAGGTTAATTGGGATATTGGACAATTGAATAAATATTCGAAGTCAATCTTCACATTTATTTTTCTAAAATTGCGACGTTTCGCTCCTAAAAAATACGATACTATTCTTCAAGTTCAATATTATTATGACAATTTACATTAATCTAGAGAGCCTGAAAAAGCTCCTAATCAGGAGCGAAACGTCGCGATTTTAGAAAAATCTTCTTCTTTTTTGGGCCGCCATTGAACGCTGGCTGGCCTTCAGCCTCAAGCTATACAGCTAATAGAAATTTTAGAAAAATAAATGTGAAGATTGACTTCGAACATTTATTCAATTGTCCAATATCCCAATTAACCTCTAAATTAATTATTTACATAGCTTCAGCCCATAGGCTTTCACTTATATTTAAGTGGTTTTTGTGGTTTTTTGTGAAAGATTCAATCATTGTAGGATTTTTTTGCATAAATTAATTTTAGTTTGAGCAATTTGATAGGCTTCAAGTTTCACTTTATTTTTAGTAACATCTTTAAGACTTCATTCAATATCATTTAATAATATTATGGTGGTAAACTAACAATACATTGTTAATTTGAAATAACCTGGAATTTAAAAAAATATATTTAAAAATTTCCTAATTTTTTACTTTTGACTTCTGTGACATCACAATCTTCAAGACCCCCCCGCACCCCCCTGTCACATTTTGTCACAAATTTGAGACCCCCCCCCCCCCTCTTCCCTCAACGTGTGACGTAATTCATGGACGGCCCCTATTCTGCATATTTATCCATCAATTTTTTATTTTACTAAATTGCAAAAGTTTGAAGTGTCCATCTGGTTCATCCGATGATGCACAATTTTAAGAAGTTGTCGATGAATTTCCTCTCTCTCGGTCTTTTCTCCCCCTTTTTTTTCAACTCCCTCGAACTCTCGATATTCCAGTCAGTAGATACGTCCTAAAACGGAGACGAAGAGACGAGCGAGGGGTTATCGATCAGGTTAAGTCGACAAAATGGGTAGCCTCGTTAAGGAACTTCGTTACCTATCCTCACCCTTCAATTCCCCCCCCCCCTCCTCGTCTCTCTCAGTGGAGAGGCATCATTGGGGTTGGGTTAAAGTAGCTTTGAAACTTGCAACTTTCCACTCAGCCATAAGTATCGTGTCCCGCGTGTTTATCAGAATGATTTTTCCCCTATTTTTTGTGCCTAAGTCTCAAAAAATCCTTATTTTTAGTGACGAGAAAGTGACCGCTACACACTTCCATTCATCGCCCCTTTTTAAGTGTCACATTTACATGCATAATGATCCCTCGGCGTTAATGCAGTAAAAAAAACACATTTCTCTGTCGCTTCCCGCGGGGAAGAGTCAGAAGAATAACAGGAGTATTAAAAAAAAAAAAAAGAGCAGCCTCCCTCTCTTGCAACAGGGAAAAAAAGGGGTGAAAAGCACCTACACAGCGTTAAATACCCCCTGACGTGAGCGACCCACTGGCACACTGTTTCCATGCAAATTCTGTTTACTCTGTCTCACTTGCACTCTCACTGCATCTATCCCAGTGTTTTCCAACTCGCTCTCTATTCAACCCCCTCTACCCCTCTTTCCACTTCTCACTCATCTTGTAGTCTCTGTCTCTCCCCTTCGATAAACTCGTGGAATGCACATGCTCTGGCCACGCACATATTACTGTTGATATCATAATATCATCGCGCAATTGATAATTATATTTATTATCAATTTTCCGTTATTTTCATTCAATTTTTCGGCAGATTTATTGATATTAAATTAATTGGGCACAATATTCCTGGTTTAATTATTTTCCAAATATTCTCGCATTTCATTAAATTCGTCGAATTTTTAGTCGGAAAAATTGGGAGAGAGAGAGTTTTGATATGATTCGATATATTTATGTACATTATGTTGGACAAATAACAAAAATCCAAAAGATTAAAAGATTATCTTGATGACTGAGCTTACATAGATTTCTGTTGGCGTGAAATTCTATTTTATCACAATCTCATATTGAGAGAGAGAGAAAGAGAAGCGTTCTTATTATTTAATTATTAAAGGTGGTCTTTTTGAATTTTGCAGATTTTACATTAAATTGAGAAGGAAATTTAACGTTTTTTTAGCTTTCTTATCATGTCCAAAGGGATGAGGCTTCTTAGGTACAAATTGAAGAATATATGCATATATGCATGCATAATAATTCATTCATTTATTTATTAATATTGTTTCTAAGTTATAGAATCCTATAGCATGGGGTAAAGACACAGATTTGTTTGCTTATTTCATAGTTGAACGTACATAATCCAATGGTTAAAAATCTAATAATTCATTCCTTTCATAAAAAATACATTTCGGAAACTTGAATAGAGATTTACATTGCAATGAAGACATATTCGCTAAAAAAGTATTAAGTCCATCTGAATCAATGCAATTGTCAGCAGTTAAGAGTTCTCTTTTTTCATCATTAAAGGCATGACATTCCGAAAGTAGATGTTTCATCGTTTCTTTCGAGCAGGTACCACAGCAAGAGCATGGGGCATTTGGATTCATAGCTTCCTTCAAATAAAGTGTGGACAAGCAATAGTAATTGTTTACCAGTCTGACCTGATCGGTGAATCTTCAGAAATATAAGTTGGCTTGTGTAGAACTCGTTCAATTGGTTTATATATGCTGAATTGATATATTATACATATATAAAACTCAAAAAATCAAGATAAATTGTTGACATTAAGATTCAGAATACACTAAATGGTGGTGAAATTTACATCATCGCCTTAGAGTGAAAGGGACGCAAGTGCCATTTTTCCCAATTTTTTTTCTTCAAAATAACAAAAAGGCGTATCTCCACTATTATTGCTCCAATAGGCTTTCCAAGGCATTTTACGCAATATTAGTAAAAAAATAAAAAATAATAACATATAGGCGTAAGTACCACTGACTAATAACAAAGGGGCGTAAGTGCCGGAGATACGCCCCTTTGTTTTTACTGTTTTCATTGAATTTTCTCTAATCATCGGAAAAAAATTGAAAACAAAGAGGCGTAAGTGTCATAGTTTAGATACAAATCGCTAAGAACAAAAAGGCGTAAGTTCCAAAATTCGGATGAAAAATCCCAAAAACAAAAGGGCGTAACTCCAAATATTCTCATGAGATAAAAAAAATTATATAAACAGAGAGGCGTAAGTGCGGAGATACGTCCTTTTCACTTTAACTTTAACAATTATATAGCATTTAAAAAGAAAATAACAAAAGGGCGTAAGTATGGAGATACGTCCCTTTCATTTTAAAATTGGTAGTTACGTCACTTTGTTATTTTAATTTTCAATTATCCAAATAATGTTCCAGAGGCCATAAAAAACATTTTGGAGTGATAAGTGGACATACGCCCCTTTCACACCAGAATTTCGTGTTTTTGGCACTTACGCCTCTTTCACTCTAAGGCGACGACATGATATTCATCACGTAAAGATACATTTAATGTATTAAGGATAAGATGTTATTTTTTTGTTGCATATTACACATAACACTAAGAACTCCTTTAAGAGTACATGAGAATTAATAATCATCAAGTTGGTGAAGTCCATAAAATCATCAGCCACCAAGTGCATCAAATTCCAATTTTTCAATTCAGTCATTCAGTTTACACTTAAAACTATCCAATCAATGGATTTATTCAATAAATTTCATTTAATTAATTGACACATCCAATTTATTATCAATGATTATTCCACTCCTTTTCACCATTAATTATGAATTTTCTGGATTCATTAATTCCATTAGTATTATCCGTATCATAGAAAATGGGAAACAACACGTGCTGATACATTCTCACCTACAAACCATGAATAACCCTCTTTTTATCATTCTCCTAATCCCAAAAATAATAGAATTTACACTTTTCTCTCCACGCAAAGTGAATCCACGAAGAAAAAACTCTCACCCGTATTAAGTAGAAAATGAAAAACAAGTAGTAAAAAAATTGTAGAAAAAGAAGAAGAAGGAGGAAAATTTCATTTGGCTCTGTAGATTTGTTAGATCGACTTTTACGTAATTCTCCCCCCCCCCCCCTCCCCGCGTATCCTGGGCAAAAGTGCTCCACGCCACTCAACCATCCTGATGCAATTTTACCGGGTGGGGCCCACCAAACTATCCACCTATATATACATATATATATATTCCTCTTTTCTCTTCCATCCTCGTCGCCTCGACGTCGGGTTGAAACGTCTTTCGTGCTTGGCAGTTTGGGTAGGTGGGTTCGTACACTTCGCTCAATGGGTGGAGGAGGATTTAGCCCGTCTGGTCGTCGATGTTTTGAGGATATATTTGTGCACATTGGTCTATGTATGTGTATGTGTGTGTGTATGTATGTATGGGTATGTGTGTGTGCGTGTGTGTGTGTGTGTTTGTGTGTTTGTGCGAATGAAACGAAGAAGAAGAAGAAGCAGCGGGTAGGAAAAAGGAGGGGGAGGGGGGGGGGGGGTTACACTGTGTAACGCTATAGAGTGCGGCGGGCCACGTTGACTACGGTTTCGGGGATTGCGTGCGAGGGCTCTGCGTGCGTCTCTCCGAGGTGGTTGAACCCCCGCAAAAAGCTGCAAGCTCAAAGCTCGCCCGACTGGAGAATGAAAAAGGAGGAGTGTGGGTTGGTAGTGCCGGGGTCATAGAAGTGCTAGGATCTAACCTCCTCTGATATATATATATATGTATATATATGTGTGTGTGTGTACATAGACGAATGAGAAAATGAGACAGAGTCTTTCGTTTCTCACACGCACACACACAAACGCGCTTTATGTACTTGCCAAAGAGAGGAATGTGTGTATAAAAAGTATATATATATATATATATGTGTGTGTGGGTGTGTGTGTATTAGAGGAAATGTCCGTGGGCTTTGTACGCAATGTACGTGTGTTGGATTTCACAAAGAGCGACTGAGGGGGATGGGAAAAGCCTTCGGCCGTTCGGAGAAATGATGTCCTTTGAAAAGGACCCCAAGGCGCAGGCACTGCCACACTCGTCTTTTACGATCGCTTCGCATTTTTTTTTTACTCTTATCCTCATTCTTACTTTCTTCCCTCAAACCCTCTGTCTTCTTTTTTTCCTCTATCGGAGGAAAAAGAATAGATAGCGTATCTTTTTCGTTCAAAGCTCGCTTCATTTCACTTGGATTAATCAAGTTTTAATTTGAAATAGGGGAAGGTGGGGTAAAACGGACATTTGCTGGTTTGTACTATGAAAATTACGTGAAATCGATGGAAATATTGGAAACAGGTTCTTTCTGATGATTCTATTGGAAAGCTGGGGAAATTTACCATGGAAATCATATGTCAGAAGATATTTTTCTGAATTCTTCAAAAATTTCATTTTCGTCAAGATTTTAAGGTGAAAGCCTTCTATTTTTGAAAAATGTCAGGTTTTCGGGAATGCCTCTGATTCTATTGGTCGTAGCAATCTGGAGTTCATCTTAAATGAAAGGTGAGCTCATTTTCCATCGATTTATGGGGTTTAAAAAGAAAAATATCAATTTTTTCAAGTTCTTACAGGGCAAAAACTGATTTCACAAAATGACCTATGAATATTTAAAAAATTGATTTAAACAAAATTTGAACCACATAAATTGATGAGAAATAAGCTCGCCTTTCATTTGCGATCAACCGCAGATCACTACGACGAACAAAACCAAAGATATCACCGAAAAAGTCAATTTTTTTGGATTTTTGAAAGAAACACCCCTTCAAAACTTGGCAAAAAAGTGAAAATTTTTAAAAATTGAAAAAAAAAATAGTTTTGACACATATTTTCCACCTAAAATTTCCTCAGCTTTCCAATGAAATCATTAAAGAATCTCTATCTCGAACCATTCAATTGAAATATACCCATTTTACCCCACCTTCCCCTCACATTCTTCCTATACATTTTATTCCGTCTTGATCGAGATTTTTATATCTCTAACTTCATCTAATTGAGGTACTATAATAAGAAAAACAATGGTGCCTTCAACTAAAGACAATGGTCTAAAGTATTTTTCTTCTTTTTTCTTTCTCAAGTATAAGAGTGAATCGATACGAAACGAAATGGGTCTCATTATGTTTCGTTTGTTCACGGTCCGGTGCATTTCATGTTCTTACTTCACTTGTACAGGTGTTACTGAGCACACGTTCCACTCTATTTCCACTTCTTTTAGACATCAGAATCGTCTCCACCTCTACACACACATACACACACACACATAAACTACCCATAAGAATCATTCACTTTTTTTTCTTACATTAATTATGTAAAAAAATAATTCAGCCACGTGGTAAAATCAATTTAAAACCTATCATTAAGCTATTTCGGGTGTGATCCGCATTTTTTTTCTTTGCACTCGTTTGAAAAAAAAAAAAAAAAAAAAGATTGGACTAGTGTATGTGTACACGAGGTGCTAAAGGTACTTTGCACTTTGTGTTTCGCCAACTTTTATTTTTCTTTTAAAAGTGTCGAGGGGAGGAGGAGGGAGGGGGGAGGGCAGTATTCAACTTCTGCTATTTTTATTCTGTTCACGGATCTCTTTTTTTTCCCACAACTGAAAGCGAGCGGGAGTTTAAAAAAAAAAAGAGGAAAAAAAAATTAAAAAAAAAAAGAGGCAGTCTAAACGTACAACCCCATTCATGAATGTTGAAAAATCCCGGAAAGCAAAGCAAAAAAAAAAAATAAACGAGCCTATCAATTTCCATAAATGAAATCACAACAAATCGTCTTTGTGGATTGCATGTTGAGAGTGTGCACAGGGTAATAAATTCAATGCCAACTAGAAATGAATAGTATTAAACTGTAATTCACTTATCGTCATTTTACATACGTATTGACACGTAGATGCATTAAGGTGCACATACACACACTAAACCCACAGAATAAGAGAAAGGATGAGGAGAAGAGGAGGGGGGGGGGGGGGGTTAAGGAGAAATGGAGAAATGCACGTAGAGACGTTTAAAACGATCGGTTAGACTTGAGTCCTTTAGCCCGAAGGAAACTTCCTTTCTATCGGTTTCCGTGGAGTACCAACGGTGGAAGCAGTAGTTGAATAAGTCAAGACTCCCCCCCCCCCCCCCCCCCCCCCTGCTCCCAACACTGAGGTGAAATAGTAGTTGAGATGGTTTGTATAGAATACGTCGTACTATTACCCCTTCAAAGCACACGACATGCGGTTTTCGATATAACCGAGCTTATCTGTGTGTGCGGCTTTATTTTGTGTTTGTGTATATATATATGTGTGTATGTAGTGGAGAAGCCGGTGTGTATCGTTTCGAGCGTGTACGACTCATTAATAATGGAGACAATTCTATTACGTGAGGGGGAAGTTTTAACGACGCAATGAGAGGGAGAGAGAGGGGGGAGGGAGGGGGAGGAGGGGGGAGAGTCGTGGCACTTGTTTGTTCCGCGGTTAAAGGGAAAAATGAGGGAATAATGGAGAGATATCGATGCTTGTCATTGATTTTTTCTTGCAAGTCATGAGAATAACTGAATGAGTTTTGGTAAATTTGGATTTCACTTGGACTTTGAGGGGGAGAGGGAGAGATGGGGGTGATGACCGGAGAGATAGATAGATCGATAGATAATGTTTATTTGATCTTGGACTAAAGAGTCCATCAGATCATCAAAGTTACATTTGCGGTAAATTGGTCACTACTGTACATTTTAATTATAGTAATAATATCTTTCTCGTAACTATGAAAACAGAGTTATAACATTTTTGAATGACAACATTTAAAGAATAATAATAAAAAAAAAAAAAAAAAAAAAATAATAATAAAAATAGAAGAAAAGAAATGAAAGGAAAATAGTCATCAAATAAAGCAATGAAAATCGATTCAAAAGTAACAATTTTTCGGATTCACATAAAGATTTTACCGATTAATTGCAGCTTGACACTATGACTCTTGCTCAAATGATGGCCCAGAACGGCGATGAGCCTCTAAATACTCTTTGTTCATCAAAAACGGAAATAACAAACCTCTGCACTGCAAAAACTAATGTTTGACATTAAGACACTTTTAAAACACATTTCAAAGATTTCTTTGGTAGTGACGATTGAGTCATCTCTAAATGTTTGAATCTGCCAAAATGTCTTATTTTTCACTGACATAACCTATAAATAGAAACGTGTCCTGTCATAGAATAGGAACTGAATTAAATGAATTTCTGGAGACTGGAAGGTGGAAAAAAACCTATTAAAAATTAGTATATTAATTTTTTCTTGTTTATTCAATCCACGTTATCATTGTTCCCATATTTGTGTAGAAAATTGCAATACTTGACTGAGACACGAAAAATGTTTCACACTGATGTGTCTGAATAGCATTTAGCAACTGAGTTTTGCCATATACCTTCAAGCTCCAATGACTGATCAATTGAAAAATATCTTAATTTCAAACATAAAAAGCAGCTGCAATATATTCATCTCAATTTTTCAGATACAAAATAATGTCTTGTCACTTTCTAAAACCCATGTAACGTTTCCCCAATTTCAAACGTTTTCCATTTCAGTTATCCAGCTTCAAGATACTTTCAATTTTAAGATATTTTTCTTTAACTTATATCTTAAATTAAGACATCTGTAAAACATTAGTTTTTTAAGTGTGAACCCATTATATGTTGTTGCTGATGTCACTGATGGTGGTAAGAAGTCCCAGAACTGCAAAGAAGAAAGCGAAAACTAACCCTTATACGATTCGGTTCTACAAAAAAAGAATGATGTACTCATCCGTTCTCTCTACGTTTCTACGCAAGTTAAAAAAAAAAAAAATATTTTCTTATACTTAATACATTAAATATATCTTTACATGATGAATATCATGTAAATTTCGCCACCAAACCTTCATTTTCGCTTAATTCGTTAAAATAATATTTTCTTATACTTAATACATTAAATATATCTTTACATGATGAATATTATGAGCTGATCATTTGTGCAATTTATCTGAGAACAAAGAATGAGTATTTAGACAAACGATTTTATAAATTGAAAATGCTGAATGAAAGAGAGAGGGAGACTGTAGTTTATTTAGTGAATTCTCGGAACTTTGGGGGATGAAAATTGAATGATTTTGAGGATTTTTTAAAAGTTTTTTTAAAATTTTTGTTCTGTAAAATTGAAAATTTAATGGGATAATATTGCATGTCTTGTCTTCGTGGATAATGTCACTCAACATTTTGAGGATAATTCGCTGTTTCAAATGTAAGCTGGGTTAAATTGATACTCGTAAGGTAGAGAGAGGGTGGAATTCTATTTATAAAATTAGGTACTCCCGCGTAATTAAGTGCGCGAGCATATATGGAGGATAGATATTTTAATAATTTAGTGGATATGGAGAATGTATATATAGGGAGTTATATTCTTGGTGAGGTATTAAATGTTGAATTATGTAGTGAGTGATCGGTTATACTTCATGAATTATAAAAATCATTGAAAAAGAAGTTTTTTGAGGGAATTGGTTATTGAATTTTTATTTTTTTTATTCAAATGTCACTCAAAAGGTTCAATGAATTTTCCGATCAAAATGTCAGCAATTAAAATAGTATCTTAGAGTATGATCGATAAAACAGGAAAAAATGAGGATTTTTAGGTTAGTTTCCAATTAATCGAAAAAAAATAGGGGTTAACTGCACTCGAATTCGCTGGGAATACTGCCTCAACCAAGCAAATACTTTTCACCATACCTCCATACCTTTTCATCGTTAATTTTCCGATAAAATTCGAGGAATCCATCAACTTCATTGTCCACCAAGCGCAGAATCTCCCCGAACTAACCATTACAGATGAAAAAGTGACTCCCATTGGTCAAAATGTGCGTATGAAAGCCCACGATATGAGTGCCTATTTATAATACCGTGGCTGGTGGAGTTAGAAAAGTCAAGAGAAAAGAGGGGAGGGGGGAAGGGGTGAGGAGAGTTGAGCCCAAGGGTAATTGCGTAATGCCGCCAATTTGCGGGATATTTTTTTTATACCTTCTCTTTTCTTTCTCTGTACATGAAAGCCTCCATGTTCTCGTATATATAAATACACTCGTGTGTTTCAACGTGCAGGGAATGAAAAAAAAAAAAAAAATGAGGGAAGCTTCAAGGGTAAAAAAAAAAAGAAAAGAAATTGCAGAGAAAAAAAAAATCTTACTAGTATATATGCGTGGCTCGGTGGAGCTATCATCTTCAACGTAACGTGGCGTAAGCACTCGTGTACGCGCCAGCGTTCATAAGATAATTGCGTAATCTACTCCTCTTGCCAGCGCCACACAATCAACCCCCCGCGATAGTATGTAACATCAACCCAGTACTCTCTCACATCTTCATTTCTTTATTTTTTTCTCTTTTTTTCTGTTTTCCTGTTATTTTTTTCCTCTATCTCTCTGGATAACCCTCCCCTCCCTCCCCTCCCCTCATCATACATACATATATAGTATACTACTACTGTGCACGTGAAGCGGTGTAATCAAACGTCCAATGGTCTGAGTGCGTGAGGATTTTACTTCAGTATGATTCTCACACAATTACATGAAAAGGTATATAACAGGCCTTAATTTTGAATTTAAAAGCGTTTGAGAGAAAGAGAGAGAGAGAGTACCATACGTGTGCGTGACCGAGGGGGATTATGCGGTTATGAATAAAATCTTAAAGTTTCTTGATTACGTTGAATTTCGATAATTGTTAGTGTGGGTGGATAAGGGGGGGAGGGGAGGAGAGGGAGGAGGGGGCTGCGATTATCAGGTTTAATTTACGTAAAACGTTTCAGGAAAATGTGCTTTTACACTTGTACAAGTTTTAATCACTTTTCTTTCATTTTCAGGACAAAAAATAAAGGAGCATTTTTTTTAAGAGTGAAGGAGTTTTCAAAAAATTCTGAAAAAATTCACCGATAATGCAGACATATTACAGCATCTTCCTGAATTTTTTCAGATTTTTTCGTCAAGCTGCCTATCAAATAAAAATAATCCAGATCATTTTACCCAAGTGATAATGCAAAAGGGGTAATTTATAGGTTTTTGTGGGCTGTTCATCATGCTCATCTAATGCTCTATAACAGAGTTGGGTTAGAATTCGAATCCTTCTATGGATTTTGGGGTTCCCACTAAAAGTAATTGATCATGATTAATAGCACGCTACACGAATGCATTTGATATTTCGGCCATAACCAGTTACTTCTATCCCCTCTTCTTTCTATGGAATGATTAATGTATCAAACTAAGGCACACTATTCCGGCAAGGGGAGGAGAAGGGGGGGGGGGGGAGAGTTAGGGAGGGGAAGAGGTTTATTCAAGAAGAGACATTACATACATCAGTGCAATTCCAGATTAATGCGGAAAAGACATGGATCTTGATGCATTGGAGGAAGATGGTAGAAGTCTTATCCCCCCCCCCCCCCCCCGTTGCTCGATTTTCGGGCACGGAAGGAAGCGCACAGGGAGAACCAACAAAAGCAAGAAAGTCTGGAGATGACGGGCATACCGGACCCGGACCTATAGATGGCGTAACGGAAGGGAAGGCACAGACGGTCGTATCGACCGCCCGGACCTGCCCCACGCCACTCACACGCAGCCGTTCACTTGACTTGTGTGTCCCACTACCACACAACTGTTACTACTTACATCAGTGACGTCTTCTGTTGACACAACGATACATTTTACTCAGAGGAGAAGAGGAAAAGAGGAGAAATATACGAATAACACGAGGAAATTCTGGTTCTTTATTCAGTGAACATTGAATTATGCTGAATGCAGAAGAGAGATTATGGAATCTGGGTGGGTTTTTCCTTGGAAAATTCAGTCTTCGAGACGTGGAGATTATCGATTTGGGGAGAATTCATTGGTAAATTCATTTGATGAATTTACTGATTTTGTCGGGGAAATTCGAGGACAATTACTGGTGAAGTCATGAATATTTTTGGGATCATTATTCGTCACCTAAGATTATCATTAAATTCAAATTAACATCAATAATTTTACAATGGAAAAAGAAAGAAATACCTCCTCAATTTTGAATTTTTTAGGATTCTCTTGAATTTTCCAGAATTTTCATCAAACTCTGCCAATCTACTCTTGCTTACATAATTCCTGAAAAATTAGATTTTTCCTCCAAAATTTGAACTTTCTCAGAATTTTCCAGAATCTCTACACAAAATGTGCCAAAATCGTCCAGGATTCCCCAGAACTTGATTGAATTTTTCAGAATTTTTCCAAATTGAACTCCGACCACCTTCCATTTTCCCTATAGCTTCTGAAAAATTGATGTTTTTTCTTCCAAATTCTGCATTTTTCAGAATATTCCAGGATTTCTATAAAAAATCGAGTGATTCTCTCCAGGAAATTCAAAGAAAATCATTCTAAACGTCATCAACATCCCCCGCCTCATCACCCCCTCCCCCTCGCCCCTCAAATTACCATCAAATTCAAATGACCCCAAAAATTCCCATATCACTCATCTGCCACGTGTATCCACTTCCATAATCCCATTATTCCTATCTCGTTCGTTCTTGAGCCATCGTTTCACGTGAGACGTTTGGCTGAAAGCCCGGAGAGTACTACCAAACTAAACTCACTCCCCCTCCTCTCCCCCACCCCTCTTCCCCCCAGCATCAACCGAGAAAATCCGCCAGTATCCAGCGTCATTGCCGGGCAACAGGGGCAGTTAAATGCTACCACTGAGTACGACTAGAGTTCAGTAGTTTGAAATGCCAGTGTGTCGTACCCAAAGTATCCTCCACCCCCTCTCCCGTCAAATCCCCCTCGTTTCATAGCCTTTCCTTCTCTTTGCCCTCGTCATTGCTGCAGGATGTGCTCGTTAAACGGGGCAACAATACGAGCACCGTGGGGTCGCGACGTGTCTCGTACCTGGTCTAGACGCCTCGTTCTCGGTCATAAATGCATCCTTGCATCCCTCCATTCGCAAAATTTATAGAGTTCCTCTTCTCTCTTTCCCTCTTTCTCTATCCCTCCCACAGTCTACTACTGTATTTTTAACTTATTTCTACAAAGAAGTGTCTTGTTGCCAGAGTTACGACTAGCGATATGAAGTCCAAATGTAACTGTTTGTTCGCCATAGGAAGTCTTAGCCCCCAAACGTATTTATTTACAGTTTCTTCATACGATAGAAGACAGAGTAGTGTAGCAATTGGAGGAGAAGAGACCCGGAGAAATGGAGATAGGACAGAGAGTCAAATAAATAGATGTAGACAGGGGCAGTAAAGATAGGGAGTGCAGACCCGACTGCCGGTAAAGTCCAAGGGGAAAAGCGCCAGTGGCATTGTCGAGGCCAGAGAAAAGGGGGGGGGGGGCAAAAGGGGAATGGGGGGGTTCAAACGCCAGTGGAGAACACAGAACACAGGGGGCAGTTAATGGTCTGAGGGTTGGAAAGCAGGAAAATTCCCGTGCATCCAACATACACACAGCATCATCCCCCTCATCTCTCTCTCTCTCGCTCTCTTTATGCCATTCGGGCCGATAGTCGGTCGTTAAACAGAGCCGGTAGCGATATAACCGGTGCTTGTGTGACGACGCAGTCTCTAACCGGTCTAGACGCACCCTCACACTCCTTCTTTTTCCAGCATCCCTCCTCTCTCGCCCACATAAACCCCCCCTCCCCTTTTGGTGACTCCGTGTGGCTATCCATTGCCACTCACACAATTCAGAATTTACTGCCATCGCACAGTTTAATGCGGTACCACGTATCCTCACAAACACACGAGGCACTCTCAGGCACTCTTTATTTTTTATCCCCTCTTTTCCGCTTTTGTGCATCAGCAGAGCGAGAAGAGAAGAGGAGGGTCGCAGGAGAGATCGTAAACTATACACGATGGGGGGTGAAATAGGGGTGTATATATGTGCATGTGTTTGTGTGGCGGGAAAAGCACTCTTATGATGCACATACACCATCATGTGGGAGGCTGATGAGATCCAGAGAGACTCTCAGGGCTCTCTGTTCACTTATAATGAAAAACGAATTAAAAAGTTTTTAGCCACTTCACAGAGAATACATCAGTCATTTTTTTTACAGTGGATAAAGAAAATATGAAATTAGGAGGAAAAGAGAAATCTTCTCAGTGGGACACTGACAAATCGATTTTAGCCCTTGAGGCAGGTCGCGGAGGTTAAATTCACCAGTTTCGTGATGCTTTATGCTTTGTTTTCATGAACGAAATTGTGTCGTTGGGAGACATATTGGGGAAGGCCCTTTTTCTTTTTTGTTGCGTGATAACGAACATTTAAAAAGTTCGACGCATTCACTTTTTTTTAACGGTTTAGGTGGGGGTTTTTTTTTTTTCTTTTTTGGCTGCCGATTTTAGATTAAGAGTTCGAGAGGGAGGTTGCAGACGCTATCTGTATTAGATCCACGACACTCGATATTCATTGGCGAGTATACGCAAGGGTGGGAGGTGGCTTTTTTTCTTGCATGCTCCATCGAGAATGATTACATTCACAAAGTTCCTGGAGTATTACAGAGACACATATATACACAAACACACACACACACAGACACATGTACACAGAGAACTCTGTCTTTTCCTGGGCTTAATGAAGGAGAAAAAAAAATCGAGACAAAAAATAGGGAAATAGTATCGTTTGGGAGCTTTATTAAAAGCGTTTATATCGCTTTGCTTTATCTTATACGTAACAGACTTGCATTTAAAGTTTTTTGAAATTCAAATTAACCTCTCCTCGCTCTCTTTCTCTCCGCGTCTTTGCGTTCATAAATGTTCTACTACAAACGAATTAAATCCTCGAAAAATGAAAAAAATAGAGGAAGAAGAGCTTTTTATTTAGATCCTGGGATGTGAGAATCCCCTGGGGACACAACATCAGTTACATACAGTAGTTAACAACTACAATAGAAATAGAAGGAATTAATTACGATTTACAATATTGCAGTGTATCCACCTTCTTAAAAATAGAACATGAGAAAAGGAGACTAGCAATGCTCGTCATTCTAGACCTCAACTTTGATACATCGCTGTAATTAAACTAATTGAATGAATCGCCCGAACCTTTTGATGAATGAATAGAAGTGTTTGTGTCCATTTAATTCCTCCTCGAAGATAACATTATAATAGACAAGTCTCCTCATTATGGTTACACAATACCATTTTCTGAATATCTTTCAGTTCAGTTTGCTTTTTGATCCACTTATTCATTGATTTCCTTTCATTCACAATCATCATAATTATTCACATAATTAGCATAAATTTGATGTTACGTCCAAGTGTTGGAGGTAATTACAATTAAATGTAGATTTAATTGAATATTGATAATTTGCCTCGAACATTAAGGAGTGTTTAAATGAAATGCGTCTCAGCCTTCAATTTTGCCCTCACCTATCGGTGAATAGACTGGATTGGAGTAATGTTGGAGTGGCTTTAGTTGAGGGTACATAAAAATGAGAAAAAATTTAATTTTATTCAAATTGGCCAAACTAGTCTATATTTCAATATCCAAAACCTTCTAAATTCAGTAAATAGAGTTTTTCGACTTCAAGTATAATAATATTACCTTTGTAGTTGTCTTGTTTAACTAATTCAAGATCTTATTTGCTATTAAATTGATTTAAAATCTTACTTGAATTTCAAGGTCAAATTTACTTGAGATTTATTCTGAAGATATATTTAAAATCATTTGCTTTACAATTTCAATTTAGAAAATGATTAGATTTTCTAATTCCACTTTCCAATTTCTTTTTTCTTTTTACGCTTTTTCATTTTTTTGAAATTAACTGGTTCTTCGAACAGTTCTGAATCAAAGAGTAACTGAACTAACCCTCGACTCAACTGATAACTGACTCGCGACTGACTTTTGACTATATACTACTTCCGACTGACTTATCCGACTGACGTAACTGATTTGAACTGACTGCATTAACTGAGCGAAAAACTGAATGTTGCGAGGTTTCTAAATATTTTTGTTGGGGCGTTTCTCTAATCCTCTAAGTTTGTCTAAGACCACTGCTTTGGGATCACTCCATTCCTTCCACATGGTTTTCTTTCAAACATCCCATACGTGGTTGAACTCTATTAGTTGTTTCGGGAAGACCCATTATCCCCTCCACAATGGCGTATTTTAGAATCTACTCATAAACTTCGATCAAATTCCCTTTTTGAATTACACTTCTGCATTTTAATAGCTTTATCATTTTTAGAAACAGTAACACTAAGTGTGTTCGGTTCATCTACGTTTTCCAATGTTCACACAGCGCATAGGAAAGAATTCTATTTAAGCTGCTGCGCTACGCGTGTGACTTTCGTAAGGGCTGGATGACACAGTCATAAAGGAGAGACAATGCACACGGATGTAACCCATACGCATCAACTGTCACTCTCACGCAACACGTAAGTGCATCGAACCTTTTTGGAGAGCAATAAACGAATTTTTTTTATATGTGGGGAATAGTAATGAGATACTATACGGTATCTCCAAAATTGAAGTTTTCTCTAGAAAAGGGCTACGTGTAGAAAACACTCGTCTATTTTCATCGATTTCTTCAAAATAAATTTTAGACAAAAATATAACAATAAAAAGACGTGCGGATGTCACATTGATTTTTTTCTCTTTCAATCTCAGTCTCACCATTATTATTATAAATGACGAGAGAGAGAGAAAAACGAGAACAAAGAAAATAGAACATTCAAAAGGGAGAAATGACAAGGGATTGAAATTCTCGAAATTTCGTGGAGCTAATTTACGAATGATTTAATGTACACAGTGTCGAATGATAGTGAATCCTAATTATTATCAGCTTAATTAGATCATCATAAATCCATAATTTTCATCATCAATAACAATATCGGCATATCGTCATAATAATCTATCATTCAATTCCCCTTAGTCAACAGAATCAAGTGAAAACTAGTGGAACACAAAGGAATTTTAAAAAAGAGAAGCTACATACACACAGTGTCGGCATCAAAATTGATCGCGAGTGTGTATGTCTGCATGTGCGGGTATATGTGTGTGTGTGTGCGTCATCGTTGATATGGAAAAGCCATATATGCACTTCTAGCATTTCCAACAGAGACAGGCTGCTTTACACGAGGACCATATCACACGCATTCCTCTCTCTCTCTTTCTCTCTCTCTCCAGCACAAATATGCCCGAGTGTTTGTAACTGAGAAGTGGAGGAGGGGAAAAACCTTGACACACTCACACACATGCACAAATTCATTCTCCACCCCAGTGTATTCCCACCAATACAACTGGACTCATGCGCAACTCTCAACCCTTCTCGCCAAATATACATATACATACATCCTCACATACACAAACGCATGGATATAAGTGGATCGTTCAGTTCACCCAGACACTTGCGAAATTACGACCTTCGCTTACGTCCAGATACATCGTTTGAGTGAGAGGAGTTGGATGGAGAAAGGAGCGAGTAGGACAGAGGCTAAGCACCAACGGACGACGAGGGCTTATAGGGCCGCTAGCTAGCCCCCACCTAGGCCATACCTAGGTACGATGCTGAGACCAATACCTGCGGGGAATAAAGGGGGCACAAGAGGGGGAGAAAGACTGTGAAAGGGGATGAAGTGGAAAGAGGACGCTATATTCGGAGGACGACGCACACACACACACACACACACATTGACGCTCTCCACGGGTTTTACTGTTTCGGAAGTCTAGCAGCCCCTGGCTATCCACTACCCTCCACCCACCTCCGTCTCATCCCACTTCTCAATCCTCTCTTTCTCATCCCGTCCTTCTCCTGGACTCGTTCCACCCTTCCGGTATAGAGCACCCTCCTCCTCCTCCTCACATCCAAAAGCCCTCTCTCTCCCTATTTTCTCTCTACATCCTACTTCCTCCCTGCCTCCGCGCGACCTTCCAACCCGTCCAGACTAGCACACACACACACACACATATACACCAAAGTCGTAAACCTGTACCCAACCTACCGTCAATTTTCCCACCCATCGTTGGGCAATCCCCAAACCACCCCAATCTAGCAACCCTTTCCTCTTTTCCCACCCTCAAAAGCACCGCCATTTACTTCTCCTCTTTCCTACCCTCCTCGTTCTTCACTACACTCGATAACCCCCCCCCCCCCCCTTCTCCCAAACCACTCGGCTCTTTCTCTACACACATTCTCAACGAGAATTCACCTTTTTTCCTGCAGTTTTCCCTGTACACGCACGTGGGTTCTGACGAGAAAAAAAATTTGATTGGAGATTTATCTATCTTTCTGAAAGGGAATCACCCCTCTCTCTATATTCTCTTGCCTCCGATGATTAACAGGTTCATTCTGCCCCTCACATGCACTTTTTTCCTTCATTTTAGGAAAAAGCCTGGATGGAAGGGGAGGGGGGAGAGGGGGAATCGTTAATGGTGGAACTGGTCGACATCTGGTGGATCCTTTAATTTCAGTACACACTACCAACCCCAATTGGAATTCTCCGTTCTATTTCAGACCCAGTGGCTTTGGCCTCCTACAAACTACTATAATGTTCAACGTATAAAATGAGAGCACACACGTTCAACCCCAAAAAGCAATACTCAGGAAATTCAACCAACGGCTCTACAATTCACCACTGGGTTTATAGCTGGTAGAGAAATTTTAGGATAGTGTTTTCATGAAATTAATACAGAGTTTAGTTTTGAGATCGTAAAGTTGATCCAGACGGTAGTAAAGCAGAAAGCCTTTAAAGAGAAAGAGAGAGAGAGAGTGGGTCTAGGAGGTGGATGGGGTGGGAGGAAAGTGTCCTAGGGAATGGGGAAAAGTGAAATGACGATGGACAACCTACGACAACGTATCACCTCCGGCGATTAATGGGTCACGAGACGTAACTAACTATAAATTGATAAGAGAAGAGGAGCATCCAGGCTGATATATACCCATACCACTACTAAGAGGTACATCATTACTCTCTCTCTCTCTCTCTCTCTTTCTCTTCGTCCTCTTCCTGCTCTCCATTTTCCTTCGTCTCTCCATATCCTTCGGACCAAGTGAGTACCTATGAAAATTTCCATTTCAGTTGGTTCTATGCAACCACCCAATCTACTCTCACCCCCTCCCCCCCCCCCCCCCCCCTCCTCTTGCTATACGCCATTATATATATTCGGGAGTTACCGTCTGTCTGATATTCACATGCAGCAATAACTGCCATTAGTGCTACAGATGATACATATGCTCCTAAAAAAGAAGCTTAAAAACATGGTTCTAAAAACCATGAAAAAGGCTTCAACTTCCAATGAATATTCTCATCAACCTGTCCTCAATTCTCTCCTCTTCCTTCATCCCATCCCTAATGAACTTGTCGATGCACCGAAAAGAAGCGTCTTATCAACCCCAATTTTTTCCGGTGTCATCCTATCTCCAGACTCTTTTCCCCACTGAGGAAGGATCTCAAAGTGCAGGAGAAAAGCAGCTAAAAAAAAAAGAGAGGTGGGTAAAAATAGAACGTAGCACGAAAACGACACAAGCCCAACTCCCTAAATCCTGAAGGCTTCCTCGTTAACGTCGATACTTCTCCTTCATATATATATATGTATAGCAACGGGCTAGGTCCATTACGCAGGATGCAGAGGCTACGAAGACTAACCCAGGGATGAAATAAGTGAGATAGAGATACAGTTCCTCTTCTTTTTTCTTCTTACGAGTAAAAAATAGAGAGAGAAACCAGTTGGGATGACGAAACGGAGATACCTTATCTAGTGGCGTGCAGCTAAAGCAAAAAGAACTGTACAAGGAAAAATGGGTGGTGGTGAGGGTTTTTCGTCGAGTGAGAGAGAAAGAAAAGAGTGCAACGAAAGGAAGGAAGAGCATGGGCATACTCGGTGGATGCTTCGACGTTGACTAAACGAGACACGAAGAGACATGGCGTCCAATGGAGAGAGGTATTACTCTGTGTGTGTGTGTGTGTGTATGTATACACGTGCGTTAGTTTCTCTCTCTTTTTGCCCAAGGATCTCTCTTGCTTCTCTGACGCTTCCTTACACCCTCATTCTAAAGTTCACCCTCTCTCTCTCTCTTTCTCACCCGCTTCAGGCTATAGGGTTTTCCCACCCTTTTTCTCACACTCCACCACTTCCCCAATCGCCACACGACGCAGACACACGGACACACTAACCAGCCCAGAGGCGCCGCCATCCACTCGTTCGCCCTTTCCCTCTTTCTCCTTCTTCTCCTACCTACTAGGTCTGAGAAAAGGGCTCGGCCCCAGTAAATACGTGCCCTGCTCTTCTATTTTCTCTGTCTCACTTGCTTCTGCACTCTCTCTCTCTCTCTTTCTCTCTCATAGTCTGCTCCAAACGACCCCTTTTACCCTAGCCTCCTCCTTTCCTGTTTCAGTGTATATAAACCATGCTATACAGTTATACACTACCATATATATCTACTTTAACCCCTAAGTTGAAAGCCCCTCTTTCGGGGGCCACCCTACAACGTCGAATCCAACCAGCGCCATTGGCAATCACGCTGCCATAGTTTCTGTACAGGGCAAAATGGCCACGCCAATTCCCAAAAATCCAACATATCACATTTTAAGGATGTATGATCACGACAAAAATTTTCGATTTGGGGCGTCAAAATTTTTTTATAGTTAGATTATTCCTCGAAGAATTTTATCGTAAAAAGTCCGGGGTAGCTATCCATGCATATAAGAAAGAAAAAAATTATTGAAAATTGACAGAAAATACATGGTTTTTTATGGAGAAATAGGGGTTACGGCCATAAATTAAAGATGCTAATCATGACAAAAATTTTCGATTTGGGGCGTCAAAATTTTTCTATAGTTAGATTATTCCTCGAAGAATTTTATTGTAAAAAGTCTGAGGTAGCTATCCATGCATATAAGAAAGAAAAAAATTATTGAAAATTGACAAAAAATACATGGGCTCTTATGGAGGAATAGGGGTTACGGCCATAAATTAAATAAATGTTAGATGTTCAAGCTTGCGTAGTATGAAAAATTACTATGCATAAGAAAGATGGATAGTGTAGTAACTTGACAATATTTTTAAAATACTATGCATCCATCCATCCTGAGAAGAAAAATCCAATTGAAATTCAAATTATTCCATTTAATGCTTCTTTTCTCGTCATACTCGCCATTTTCTGCTCTCATGAGCGCCACAGCCGGCCAATAAGAGAAACAAAGGAGAGCCCCGCAACCCCCCGAGCCCATCCCCACCACCGCTTCCCCCACTCCCTCGATCATACATCCTTAATCCTTCTCTCTGAAATTTTACTCTTCTTAATTAAACCAATTGCCTCATTTACCTCGGCAGTTTTCTTCAGCATCATGAACCTAATCATCTCTAATTGACTAATTATCCTCATTAATTAATCAATAATTAACGGTAGCCTGACGCATTTACAGGCAGCAGGAGGCAAAGGCGGAAGTTATCACCAGAAGATCCTGAAAAATGCTGTTTTCCTGAACTTTTTCAGGGGAATGAAAAAAAAAGTGTCAGTTACGTCATTCTCCAGTGTCCAAAATACTGGCCTTCGTGTGTAAGAAGCCCACAGAAAAGAGGGGGGGAGAGGGGGGTACTAGGCGAGGGCGGATCAATACAATCGCTAATCCGGTGCATTGTGAGGCGAGGCGTGGCGTAGCAAAGAGAGACGAGGTGGTGGTCTTGGCTCTTGCAATACTCTCTCTTTTCTCTCTCTCTCTTTCACTCCCCCCCCTCCCTGTCCTTGCCCCTTTTAGCTCAGCACGTCTCACAGTTGCCCTGAGGAGGTTTCCAACCCTCATCGTACTTCTCGTCCACCCATCGTATCCAACTATACCCACTTTTCCTTCATCCCTCGTCGTCCCTTTTCTCTTCCTTGTGCTTTACTCCTTTTGCAGCCTCAGGGCCTGCCACAGTCGCCTCACTCACAACACTATGGCCTTCTCAGTCAATGTGGCTCTCTACTCACCACCACCACATCCACTCCTTCCTACACCTACCTCCCACCCCCCCTTCTCTCCTTTTGGAAAACCCATTCAACATGGTACCCTACTTTCAAAGGGTTTACCTATGACATTTTCAACCTTTAATACCTTTCCAATAGCCACCCACACTAGGAATCCCTTCTGGTTTTATGCTACCAACTGTAATTAAAAAATCAAGAGATAAACCACAACCACAATTTCGAAATTCACTTCATTTCAATCGAAAAAAAAGGGTTTCTCTTGAATTAATGAGAAATGTGTTGCCACTTTTTGAAGATTTTGAGAGAAGGAAGTCCTTCAGTTTTTGCTGTAGATATAGTCAATGATTCACACGTGGTAGGTCATGGTGTTTTTTTAATTTTACATCTTTAAATATTTTTAACTTCCCGATAAGGGAAGTTTATGTAATGGCCCCGAAAATGGAAAATCGATTTTTCGATCGATTTCCATGTTTTGAGACCTCCTGAACATTTTTCGATCGATTTCGCGATCATGTCTGTATGTGTGTGTGTGTGTGTGTGTGTGTGTATGTCCGTAAACAGATGTTTCGTTCACGTTTTCTCATAAATTAATAATGTGATCGAAGTGATCGATGTCGTAATCGAAGCCTCTTGACATGAGCTTGCGGCCATTAGATTTTGATCGAAATCGATCCGGTAATTTCTTAGTTTTTTAAGAAAAACATCATTAAATTTTTCTCAACTTCTCAATCAGCGAAGTCTATGTACTGACCCCGAGGAGGAAAAATCGATTTTGTTATTAATCTCACATTTTGCCATCTCCCCAACTTTTTTTGATAGTTTTTACTACTATGTCTGTTGTTATTTATCGTTCTTTTCATTCATCATTTTTCCTAATAGTAAATGAGAGAAATTATCGGGAAGTTCTTAGTGCGGTTCGAAGAGTCACACTCATCATACTACATTCTTACTAATGCCTCCTCATCAGCAGTAACGCACTCCTCCATTCGCGAGCGAGCGTAGCGAGCGAGCAACCACGCACCTCTAGTTTTTCTTTTTTTTTATACTCAATTTTCACCATATTTCACACAGATAGCCTGATAAACAACTCAAAGATGTCCTAAACAGAAAATAACTAATTGCTGAATTATCACATGGTTTTTTTCTTAAGTAAGTTCATTTTTAAGCCAGTATATAATGTAAATATGATGATGTATGTATGATAAATAAACTTTAAAAAAAATATCATATGAATATACTCTAGACTTGGGTTTGATTTCCGCCAGAAAATAAATAAATGAGGCTGGAGTCTTAATTTTCGAAAACAGCCCATTGATCTGAAGTTTGATCTAGTAAGGAGTTGAAGCTGAGAATGAATAGGAATTGAATAATTCGAATGTTTATGACAGATCCATCAAGACATTGAATTTATTGAAAGGTTAATCCGCCATTATGAATGACATCTAAACGATTTATTAATTAATTGACCCATTAGAAAAGTGTCAAACACAACAGTCGCAAATTCCGCCCAACTAGCGTATCAAAAACGCGACATTAAATATCATTTCAGCAAAAAAATCCGTCATTCTTCATGCATTCCGTAATCCACAGCCGCAGTAAATGAAACCGAATTGAATACCAGTTACCAAGAAAATTTATGTTAATACTTATAAAAAAAAAAAAGTGAGAACCTGAAAAATATTCTCTCCTGAAAAGGGGGGATGATATCGGATAAGATGAAAACGTGGTTTCTAGCTTGCATGATAAGCGAGATAAAAAGAAGCGCCGACGTCCGATAAATCCGGCTGGTGTTCTAAGACACAGTGCTTGGATAGATCACAGCTCTTACGCACGCAGAGAAAGAGAGAGAGAGAGAAAGAGCCTCTCTTCAAGATCTATACCCCGTTTTTACCTCAATTCCCTCTTTTTCTCAGCTACCTCCTTCTCTCCCTCAGCATACACTCAAGCACTGAAAATCGTGCACACGTGCGCCTGTGTGCGCGTGTTATACGCCGAATACCAACGGAAAAGATGACTTATGCCCTGCCAACGCATTACCGCCATTTCCCACGGTTCTCTAAGCCAACGCGCGTTACGAGAAGAGGAGGAGGAGGAGGAGGGGGAGGGGGAGGAGGAGATGCTCTCGTGTATATGAGTATGTGTCCAGGGTTGGGGATATAAACTGTGGATGAAAATTTATTTACCGTTATGGCGCCAGGGATATGGCGCTCTTTCTCTCTCTCTCTCTCGCTCTCTCTTGCTACTACCAACGAAAATGTCCCTTCGGCTTCGAGCGTTAGCGCTATGCGCGTTTAAACCGGTGTAACACTATTCCCAGAATGGCGCTACCACTCTTGATCACGCCACCAACTTGGAAAATAGCAGCGGTACTGGGGATTGGCTGGACACGAGATCGTTCAGAGAGAAAAAGAGAGAGAGAATCTGGTATTAGTGGATTCCACCTGCAGGGCCAGGGGGAGTTCCGCTACGTTCATATTCACGGGCTATGATTTTATCGGCACTCGAGTGATTGAAAAATGTCTCAATATTCTTAAAGACAAAGTCATGCAGTTGTTCTAGGGGCCGTCCATAAATTACGCCACACGTTTAGGGGGGAGGGGGGGGCCTCAAATTTGTGACAGAGGGGTCCAGGGGGGTGGGGGTCTTGAAGATTGTGATGTCACAGAATTCAAATTTAAAAAAGTAGGAAATTTTTAAATATATCTTCAAAATTCCCGATTAACGTGCCAAAGAACTTTTATGCTTATTAAATGAAGACGAGAATGCTGTATAGATTGATGAAGGAGAAGTCGATTCTAGTCTCATTCCGAATGATATTATGGATTATAATGATGAAGGAAGTGGCATGCAAGTGATTACAAATATAAAGAATTGTGTGTGTCAGTCCATGGACTGAAGAGAAATAATATATTTTTATTTTTAATACCACAATAATATTATCAAATAATATTGAATGAAGTCTTAAAGATGTTACCAAAAAAAATTCTATCCAATTGCTCTCACTAAGATTAATTTATGCAAAAAAAAATCCTAAAATGATTGAATTCTATTTTTGAATGAATTAAATGATTGCCTTAGAAACAAAATGGCGCAAGTGCTGTTCATGGGGATAGCACTTATGCCACTTTAATTCTAAGGCGACGAAATTAATAAAAACACATTAACGTAAATTAAACGTCACAATTAGTGAAAATTGGGACAAAATCTGCGGGTTAATATGATTCGAGATTTTTTTTGAGACTGAAAGCGTCTGCAAAAAAGATTGAAAAAATTCACCAACAATTTCATAATATCGGAGCGTTTTCTTCATTTTTTTCAGATTTTTTCGTCAAGTCCTTCACTTTGAAAAAAAATCCTGGATCATGTTGCCATAGAAGTCCATTTTGCTCCACTCTCTTTCACTATAAAAAATTATTTACATAGTAAATTATCATATTGATGAAAAATCGATATCATTAGTCATTGGAATCAATTGAAAAATGAATTGTAAAATTTTTCCATTTTCATACAATTTAATTCAATCTGAATTACAAAAATTCCAATTTTTTTTTTCAATTAGAGTTGAAATTAACATTATCGTTATAATTTTCCATACTACAAAGTAACTCGACGATAAATTATTCTATTGAAGCCATTGAGAAATAATGCTAATGTCATTGAATATGAATATCACAAGAAAAAGTCTGATCTAACGTAGAAAAAAAAAAAAGAAGAATAATCATTGTATTAATCCTGTACACGCATATAAAATTAGACAAGCACATTAATTCACGTATGAATCTCCTGCACAAGCGTTTATCAGGTCTCTCCATCAATTCAAAAAAAAGTGCTATGTTAAAGAAGCATGATTACCCAATCAAGAGATAATCGGTTGGAATCAAAAGAAAAACGAGTTATTGAAATTACGTATAAAATTTGAATATAACATACTTGTAATTGTCTCCGAGAATTCCATAAATTTAATGGAATCCAACATTATCTTTATTCTCAACTGAGTAGTTTTAATGATCAGGATTTATCTCTCTTTAAAGTATCCAGTGTCCTTTAAATGCGCTCTCATTAATTCTCCCCCCTCCTCGTAACCGAAAATGAAACCAAACAAAATCGTTAATCACCGGGTATAATATACCCGAAAACTGTGTTACTAGAATAAACTCACTGTGTCCGAAAAGTGGTGGAGGTGGGGGAAAAGGAAAAGAGGGGTGAGGGGGCTAATTTAATGGACTAACAACACTGTATAACTGTTTCTCTCCTTTGCAACGTGTTTTATACGAGCAGTAGATGTGCATTATGTGTGTAGAAGAAGAGGAGTAGAACTAAAGTTGGTGGTTTAGTTACAACGCTTCCCTTTCAGTTGGCATCAGAAGTAGAAGAAAGTGTTGTAAATTCTGGACATAATGCTTTTATGGAGTTAAACTTGAAATAAAGATAGAGAAACTGGATTTTTTTCTCTTCTCTCTTTTTAGTTCTGTGTATTTAAATAATTGACGAAATTTTTATGATCAATACTTTATCAATAATATCTCGGGAATTATTATTATTATTATTATTATTATTTATTAGCACATGTGAGGCCGTTCAGCTTTTCACATTTGCACTCCCCCCCCCCCTTTCTTTACTCTTCTGCATTTACAATATTTCCCATCCTTATACACAGAGAAGAATGTTTTCTTAATTTAAGAATGTGCAATCACTTAATTTAACAATGTGCAGGTCACTTAAATTAAGAAAGAAAAAGTCACTTGATTTAAGTGAGAAAAGTCACTTAATTTAAGTGAGTTTTACTTTCTTAAATTGAGAAAGAAAAAGTCACTTGATTTAAGTGAGAAAAGTCACTCAATTTAAGTGACTTTTACTTTCTTAAATTAAGAAAGAAAAAGTTACTTGATTTAAGTGAGAAAAGTCACTTAGTTTAAGTGACCTTTACTTTCTTAAATTAAGAAAGAAAGAGTCACTTGATTTAAGTGAGAAAAATCACTTGATTTAAGTGACTTTTACTTTCTTAAATTAAGAAAGGAAAAGTTACTTGATTTAAGTGAGAAAAATCACGTAAATTAAGTGACTTTTACTTTCTTAAATTAAGAAAGAAAAAGTTACTTGATTTAAGTGAGAAAATTCATTTGATTTGCGTGAGAAAACGCACTTGATTTAAGTGAGTTTTACTTCCTTAAATTAAGAAAGAAAAAGTAACTTGATTCAAGTGAGAAAAGTCACTTAATTTAAGTGACCTGCACATTCTTAAATTAAGTGACTCCACATTCTTAAATTAAGAAAACATTTTTCTCTGTGTACCGTGTTAAAATTAAGCAAAAAAACATTCGATTTTTTTTTTATTGATAAGATAAACTTGACGAATTTTGGCAATAATTAGATTTTTGAGTGACATATGTAATAGATTTTGGAACCTAATGGAGATACGCCCTTTTTGCTATAATCTCATTTTGTAAAGAATTCTAAAAGCTACAAAAAAAGGTCAGATTTGAAAGGGCGTATCTCCGTTAGTTTCCGGAAATATTTGAGAAAAATTCCTGAAAAAAGTCGCCTTTTTTTATTTTATCCCCTTCGCTACTAATTTTTCCTGAACATTCAGCAAATCATAATAATCAGACGTACCCCCGGTAATTCACTGCGATTCAAACTTCAGTTCTATAGATTCTAGAATGTAACGAATGTCGTTGACAAGAAGGTTTGCTTCTCTCCCAATTATCAAGTGATTGCCCAACGATTATAGGGAAAAAGGGGGGGTGAGAGGGGGAAGATTCACTTCCCCTCAGTACTGAAACTAGCAGACAGCTACTGAAACTACCGCCAATGGGGCAACTAAAAGCAGAGGCATATAAACTGTATAAATGGTGCCTAGAAGTTCCTATATATACATCCGGCAAAACCTCCGTCATTGCCCTCCCCCCCCCTCCCCTCCCTCCCATTCTACCTTCTACTTTAGCCAGGGGCATCACCCCACCTCTGGAAATGTCGCGCGTGATTCTCTAACGTGAATTGGTTATTGGTAGTTCGTTGCTTTTGGGTTGAGGAAGTGAAGGGGAGAGGCAAGAGGCCATCGTCCATCCACTTTATACGAGCAAAATTCCCTCTCAACCTTTTTTTTTCTTCTTTTTATTCACGTGTATTCGTGTGGGAAGTTCAACTCTGCCTGAGATATCGAGTATTGGATATCTAACGATTTCTCTGTGCTCAATGCTTCTTGTCTGTGTATGACCTGTACTATTGAGTTAACGTCAATGATTTTAATCTATTCAGAGAATTTTTTCGTTAATCATTTTCATAAACTCGGGGATTAGTGCATACTGAGATTAAGAATTTATTTTATTGAGAAGTTTATTCTTTAGATTGAAGGATAAAAACGTCATCTTAGAAACAAAAGGGCGTAAGTCCCAAGAGCTCAATCGAATTTTACAAATTTTGGTTTAATTTTTAGTATTGTATTAATGACTCTGCCGGAAAAATATATATATGAATTTATATACGAGGAAATTTCGAATTATACGACATATATATGATGTATATTTATCCTATATAGATAATATGAGAGAATATAGAGGATATCTACTTTGAATTCATATATTATGGATATATTTCGCATATATCTGAATATAAATGGAAAATGCGACAAATACTGAATTCATATGCATTATATGTTATTAATATATAATTAATATATTAATAATATAAATGACATGTATACCTGTAATGTAGATATTTCTGTAATATATAAACTTTATACAAATAATCCAAATTTCTATGAATGGTCGCATATATATTTAAAATATTATAAATATATAAATATATATTTATAATATTAGATATATATATTATATATATATCTACTATATGAGTAACTCATATTGTCGTATATGAATTAATATATATTTTTCCGTATAAGGAGATCAATGAACTCCTCTCAATGTCCAGGACATTTGAAATTCAATAGGTAAATCATCGTTCAAGGCAGTTACAGGATTGTAATAAGTCCAATGAGATTCTTCAATTGATGTTTGATTCGAGCAACTGTTGATAATTATCTTTTTTTTCTTCATTTCAAATACAAATTCTTTGATAATAGAATTTTTTCTTTCTCAGTATGTGAATTTCTTATGGTTCCTTTTTTCTTTCAATTTTTGGTCTTTATTTTTATTTTTTGGTTATTCTATTTTCACTCATTCTCACTTCCCACTCAGACTTCAATTAATTTTCAACTGTTCCCTTGGTCTGTTCCCGCGTGTGATTTTCCAATTTCAAATTTTCTCCAACGATCACACGCCTCTTCAAATCGAAGGGTGGGAGAGAGAGAGAGAGAGTGTGAAGGGAGTACAAAAGAGGGGGAAATGAGTGTAGGAGTGATAAAAAAAAGAAGAAGAAGAGAGGACAGGAGATTTCACGATAAGAGGATGTTCCCGTCTCGTTAAAAATCAATTATTAGATACGCGCACTACCGGAAATTTCGAAGCTCGAGGACTCGTTGGAAAAAAACGGGATTTAAAAGATTTAAAAAAAACCAAAGATGGAATGAGAGAGCGACAGTCACTGCGAAGATTGAATGAAAAAAAGAAAAGAGCGGGAAAAATCGTGTTATAGAGGGGGGAGGAGGGGGAGACTGCGTCTCTTCTGCGACGTGACAGCAGTCGTACCAAGGACTTTATACGAAATTGGAAATATTCGATTAAATATTTGCCCTGATATTGGAGTGCTCGGTGGACCGCAATGGGATGAGGCGAGACCGGGGGATGAACGAATGGGCAACAAGATCACGAGCTCTCGGAAAGAACTGAAAAATTCAGAAATTAAGGTAGTATCCCAGAGTACAGTTGATAAAACAGAGAAAAAAAAGGGGATTTGTAGGTTATTTCCTAATTAATTGCTGATAATTTACTCAAAAAAGTGATTAAACTATTCGAAAGTCATATCTTCAGCTTGTGAATATAATTTTTTTTTCTCGGATTTTTTTACATTAATCTTCTATCACATGCATGAGATAGATAGATAGATAGATGGATAAATTTATTCAGTCTTGGACTTATGAGTCCATCAGACCAAGATAATACAAAAAAGTTTGTGTGGAGATGTTACATAGAACCTTATATGGTTTTTACATAATAAAAAAATTAAATTCTTAAATGTCAAATTGAAAGACAATGAGAAAATAAAAAAAATAATACAAAATAATTAATTTTTGCAAAAAGAACTGGTGCCGAAACGTAAAAAATAATAGAAAAATAAAATAATAAAATTTTTACAAAATTATTAAAATTGTACTGATAATAATCACTTCTTCCAGTGTTACACTAAATTGAGAGAGAGAGAGGCAAATAGTTACGACTACCTTCTAATTAAAATTTCTCAATAACTATACGGTGAATTGAATATTTTTTTCTTCTATTATTTAGTTAAAATGCTGTTCTCTTCGCCAATTGTTTTTAAATAATGGGTCAACCCTGTGGTTTTTAGTAATTTCGTTATTTCCGTACGATTTAGGGCGTTTCATCCCCACCACCGCTATTTTCAGTAACTTTGATAATTCATATCTCATAAACTGCACGGACAAAAATTATGAAAAAATTCAGAAAAATGTAAAAATATCGTTTTTGATGCGGCATCAAAAAAATAAGGGGTTAATTATACTCAAATTCGCAGTAATACAACCTTAATACTTTTGACCATTCAAAAATGAAAAAATCCAGCTACAAAAAAAAACAAGAAAAAAATAATTTCTCAAAGCAGGAAGAGAAAATCCTCGTTTCCTCTCTCGCCTCCGAGACTCGATTGATTTACAATGGGCGGAGGTGTGGCGGTACTCGACACCCAATATCATGCCAATGCCAATGGGCAAAAAAAAAATTAAAAAAAAAAGAGTGAGTCTCCAACTGTGTGTGGACAATTATCTCACTGGACAAAGAACGGGGGTGTCTACGTGTGTACATGTATATAATATACATTAAAACGAATCCTAGAGCCCGAGGTAATTTTTACGCAGCTGACGCGTATCTCGTATTAACGCGCAGATACTCATTTCGCGTGGGTACCCCGACTTCTGCGTGGGCAAAACACCCGCACATTGTATTTTACTCCTGCACGCAACTTCAGCGTTTTTTTTTTTCTCTTTTTTTTCCCCATCTTTTAGAATTGATTTTAAAGAAAAAAAAAAATCGTTAGTATCGTATGTACACAGGCATACGGAGCATTCAATTACACGTTTGCGATTTTATATAGGAAGCCAATTTATTCGGTTAGTGGTGAAGTATCCGGCATACGTATGTACTTATCGTGCATCGTTGACCTGTCGATCTTTTCCCCTTTTTTTATATTCATTTCACATTGCTCTATCTCTCTCCGCAATATTCTAATGATAAAATTGCGGATAATATTGTATTATTATATTAAATTTTTTTAAAAATCTCATTAACGCCAATTTCTCGTAAATTTCATTCAATTTTCCATTTTCTTAAATTTACTCAAATGGAAATTGTTACGACGTGATGATAGATTTAAATACAAAATTCGTCAGGCTCACGTCCACGCATTACGTTTTTTCTTTTTCTTTTTGCTATTTGCCATTGTCTTCGCGCCAACTTTATCGTACTATTTATTTTGCTTATTTTATTCTGCTTGTAGTATACCCGACAGCTGTTCAAGTAATGAGCCCCGTAAATACCCAGCAATCATCGGCTCAGTTGAGACGTCTGTCATTCTTTTTTCATTCATTTTTATTCATCTCTTACCTGCAAAAGTAATTCCACGTCTCAAAAACGTGAGTATTTCACGCCTCTGCGTGTAAATTCATGTAAAATCAAGACAACTATCAACACATGCGACATTATAATATACAATCACACATAGGATTTCACGTATATAATATATACAAAGTGATGAACGTGTTTTTTTATGAAAAATATTGAAACGCGTGCCTGTGGAAAATGACACACGGAACCAATTCCAGTGCCCACACGTTCCGTGTTCTCTCCGAGGCTCACGTGCGCGAATATCCGGGGAGATCGAGTGGAAAAGAGGGAGATGAATAAAATCGGTAGAAAACGAGCGAAAAAAAGAGGATAGGGTAACATGACCAATAGATGGACGGTTAAGGAAATATTAGACTTTATTAATTCATATGAAATGGGCAAATCACGTTAGAAAATTGTAGAAATGAATGATATACAGAAAAATATACAGTTAATCGACTAAAAATCAATTAAACTTGAATAATGTAGGAATAATTAAAGAAAATCAAGGAAAAACTGGAATATAACTTAAACCGCCAATAGATGGACAGTTGCATATTTGTAACTCTATGTTATAAATCTATATCGTCACCTTAGAGTGAAAGGGGCGTATGTCCACTTATTACTCCAAAATGTTTTTTATGGTCTCTGGAACATTATTTGGGTAATTGAAAATTAAAATAACAAAGTGGCGTAATTACCAATCTTAAAATGAAAGAAACGTATCTGCACACTTACGCCTCTTTGTTATTTTATTTTTGAACGGTATATAATTGTTAATGTTAAAGTGAAAAAAGACATATCTCTGCACATACGCCTCTTTGTTTTTATAATTCTTTCATCTCATGAAAATATTTGGAATTACGCCCTTTTGTTGTTAGGATTTCTCATCTAAATTTTGGCACTTACGCCTTTTTGTTTTTATAATTTTTTTTATAGCATATGAGAATTTTTGAAGTTACGCCTTTTTTGTTTTTTGCGATTTTTATCTAAATTATGGCACTTACGCCTCTTTATTTTTAAATTTTTTTCATTGAATTATTCTTCCGGACGAGTTTCCGTTGACATTGCAGTGGTTTTTCTCAACAGATTGATTGTAAATTTTATTTTTTTTGTCTTTTTTTGGAGTCATTTTTCGGATTTCAATCTTTTGCCTGACCTAAAAGCGCAAAATTTTGCATTGGCTCATGAGACACCGTGTTAATTTTTTTTCTTTTATTCATTATTCATCATACTAAACGATCAAATGCTTAAAAATTTCACGAAGTAGTTCATCTTCCTATAAACTTTAATTTATAATTTATTTAATATTCCAATTTTTAAACTCATTCAATGACCAAATTACTTTAATGTTTTCATTTTTTGATTTTTCTATGAAAATTTAGAGGCAATTATAAGATATTCAATAAGATAATAATGAAAGGTGCAATTAAATTGAGACAGTTAAAATGGGAGAGATTAAAAATGTCGAAATAGGAGAAATCTAGTATAATTTTTCTAAAATAAAGAAAAAGATTAATAAAAGTGCTTTGAACAGCTTTTATGTATAAATGATGAAATATTGGCGCAAAATTTGGAAAATTTGAGTTTTTTAATTTTTCGAGTGATCGCAATGGCCTTTTTACCCATTCCCAAATTATCTACAAAAAAAATAGCACAATGCCTATTTTTTCTTGAATTTTAAACTGAAGATGCGTCTGGTAAAGTGAAAAAGAGTGGAAAAATAACATGAGCATGAGAGTGAGTTAAATCTTTATGAATAGTCAATTACAGTGGCCCCAAACACGCGTATGAAGCAACAATGATACTGCCTTTTTCTTCAAAAAAAAAAACCCCTTCCATTTTATTCAAATCACAAAACATTATTCTTCCATCCTCTGTAATTATCAAAGAATAAATATTGAATAAACTTTATGAAATAATTGCTTCCATTAAATGCGACATTTAACGATATTATTCATCTCTTAAATTAAAATAGCGCGAAAAACCCTCTTTCTTAACGATCTGTTTAATATAATCGATGTTTTTGCACGTTCTACACAGAATTGACGTTAAGATTTGATTTACACTCATAATAGGGTAATTTAAGCATCGAGAGCGGCTTCGATATACAGACAGTATAACCAGTGGTGTACGTGCAATGGAAAAAGACGTCTTAACTTGTATATCTCAATGTTCTGTTGGTTATATACCGCTGTGAAAAACGTGGGTGTCTTAAGAACCTGCTGAATTATAAAAGGCCTCTGCCGATGTGTTCACTTTGCCGCTCTTCCCCCCCCCCCCCTTTTTATTCCCTCAACTTTTCAAAGTGTTGGCTTGTGTATGTTTAGCGCCCGCGCATCCTCACCACACGTGGGGTAAATATTTTTTTTTTTAAAAGGCAATAGAAAATGAAATAAAAGTTTTTTGAAAAATAAACGAGAGAATATGTATGTATATATATTCGTAATTTTTGGCCTCAATAATTCAAGTGCCAATGCAGCATGAGAGTGAGAAGACATGTACTAGGGTTTTAGCGAAGTATAGGTATATATATTCTTATAACGTAGGTGTTTTAAAAAGTCACTGATTTATAAAGAGCACTTTTACAAAGAGCCATAATGCTCTCGTATTTCATTCGAATAATGAAATAATGATTTTTGAAGGTCTGACATTGGAGATTTTCACGTAAAAGTAATAATTATGAAGATGGATTTGCGGTATTTTTTAAAAAAAATTTTTCGTGATTCAGAGTTTATGCGTAATTTATTGGAGGCCATCCCTTCTTCAATCATCTTTGAATATTTAGGGTCAGTTTTTAAATGTTCGAGGAGCTGGCGCTATCTGCAGAGAGAATGGTGCAGATTGTTGAGAATTGCGAAGCGTTCGGCTTATTTTTCACCGGTAAAAACGTTTACAATTGGCAAAAAAGGTTTTATCTGCAAAAATCGACTTTACCACTTCTCGATATGCTCTCGGGAAGAGATAAGCGTTTTTTTATGATACTGAAAGTAGGCGACATCTGACAATTTTTTGATTTTTTTTTGCTTTTTCAAGAGATAAATTAGAAATTATGAGAAAAAAGAAAAATATGTACGTGTAGAAAATTCAAAAATCTATAAGTGCGAATATTTTAAGGATTTCCTCTTTTAAATAAAGAATAATAAAAAATATAAAAAATTGTCAGGTGTATGTTAATTCAGTAGTGAAGAGGTAAAACAGGATAAATCGACTTATCTTTGAGGTCATTTTGAAGTAAATATCTCGGAAACTAAGCGAGATAAGGTGATATTACTCATCTTTTTTTGTAGAGAATTTCAAGAGTTACAAAAGAGTTTTAGGGCAAAATTGCTCTTTCTCGATTATTTTTTAAGGTATTTACAAGGAACTTAATGAGAAAAGGAGACTTATCTTGTTTTACCTCTTCACTACTGAATTTCATTATGAATTCTTCTTTACCTGTCGTTTTCTTCAAAAGGATGACATATGTTTCTTGGCAATAAGCTTATTTCTAAGTTCGATTCCAAAGTCGTTAATTAGAAGACTTAACGATTTTTTTTGACCAATTAAAAGAACGTTTTTCTTGATTATTCTACTGATGGAAAGAGACGAGGATTTTTGATGAAATTTAGGGAAAAGGAGATAGGTTTTCTGATAAAGCAGAAATTAATTCTCATACACACCGTTTAATCGTTATCACAGTTAATTTACAATGTAACGAATGCATTCATCATTAAACTACCATTATATTTTTTTCAATTAGTAATTAAAAAGTGTAAATTGTTTAGTAAGGCGCCAAGATGATAATCCAACTTCCAAATTACCTCATCTACTAAAAAATCGAGGAAATCATTTTTAAAGAAACAGAGCAAAAAATTTACATTCCATACAATGAATAAAGGCGCTTAATATCAACTACTTTGTTACCAATTAGTGACTCGTATTAGTCAACTATTTCATTTAGTGATTTTATTGATTTTTGGTACCACGGAAGATCTCACCGCCTTACACCACGATAGATTCTATTGTTTAAGTAGAATAATAATATAAACTGTCATAAAATTTTCATTTGTTGATTATGAGTTGACTTTTCTATACGAATTATTTTTAAAATAAAAAAAAAAAAATTATATTTTTTAAGAGGTCCGTTCTTCCTCAGTGCCAATTTCCATTGGAGTATCTGGTGCATTGTCCTTCCATATGTTCTTCTTGCAGTAATCATCCATCTGAAAAAATGAAATAACAAATATTTTCACAATTTCCCCTTTTTTTTTAATGTTTTTAAAAGAAAAAAAATTTTCATTAAAAACTTACGTTACAAAGTTTAGCTAAATTCAAATCACCACAAACATGATCAATACCCCATGTGCACTGTTTAGCTGGATTCAATTCATCTGCCCTTCTGTTTCGAAAGTGCTCATTAGACATAGCAAACAAGTCACCGGATGAGCAGAGTGACATTTCTTTGCATATCTTCTTTGTATCAACACCAGACTTCAAAAGATTGATGATACTCTGTTCATAAACCTTCAGCATCATTGAACACTTGTTTCTTTTACTAGCTGGTACTAAATCACAAGCTTGTCCAACAAGTTCCTCGATTTTGTGATCAAAATTTGGATCAGTCAGCATTGTATCAATGGATGAAACTATTGCTTGACATAAGGCACATTCAGCAACTGAATCCAATAATCTCTGAATATTAGCATCACAAAAACCAATAAGTGTACAAATCTCCCTTGGACTAACTTCCTTTGACAATAAATCAATAACAATTTCCGCATACTCATCAACAAAGTCATTGCATTCTGTGGAATACTTTCCCGGTAGATAGTTACATGCTCCATGAACAATCTCCTCAATTTCATCCTTGGTTGATCTATTCTTCATTGCTTTTTCGACATATTGCATTATCAATTCACAAACAGTGCATTTGGTATCGGTTTCAACTTTTTTTACCTGATGAATTGGGAAATTTGGAATTTCATTGGTCATAATTTCTCCATCCTTGTCCAATGGGAATAAGTTTGGTGCTCCAACGTTCTTACTTGCGTCACAGAGTTTCAAGTAAGCACAAACTTCCTGTGGTTCCAAATCGTCGAGAAGCATCTTGATCAATTCTTTGCTGTAGTCATTGACAAAATCAACGCACTGGTTGTTCAAGCTTTTCGGTAAATGGCTGCAAAGTTGATCTAGTTCCTTAACAATATTCTCCTCAGTTCTATTGTTCTTTATAACTTGGTAAACTTGAGTAACTGCCAAGAGACACAATGGACAACTTGGTTTTTCTTCAACATTACTTTTTATCATCATGGATTTGGGAATTGCCTCCCAGGCATCCATAGCTTGCTGCGATGGACAGACATGCATCATGGGACACACAACAGTGGGATCGATCTCCTGAGCAAAGATAGCAACCAAAGCATCACCATAAGTTTCAACGAATTCATTGCAAGTGCCTACGACACCACCGGGCAATTTATCGCAGACCTTTTCCAATGCATCCTTCATTTCAGCTTCAGTTTTAGGATTAGTTATAACCTCCTGAAGATAATGAACAACGTACTCGCAGAAGGCACAAGTTTCCTGGCCCTTAACATCCATATTTGGTAGGGCAAGACTTCCGAATATTGGCTGGAATCTCTCGATCGGCAGCTGCATCTCATCAGCTTCAGTCGTGATGACTTTTCTTTGACCAGCTCCATTCATTCCGAGATTCTTTTGCTTGTGTTCATTCATGATGCGTACACCAATCTTATGCGCTTCAAGCGGTATCAATGGCATGATCATACCATCGTAAACATTCTTACCTGGAGCCGGACAGATTCCTCCCATTTCACAAACTGCATTGCTGTTCAATCCATGTACCAAATACTCATAGATTTCTGGATAATACTGATCAACGAGTGATAAACATTCACTGGCAAATGATTTTGTTTGCTTGCAGAGGCCATGAAGAACCTGTTGAAACTCTACCTCAGTTGTATTAGCCACAAGTAGATCCCTCAAGTGTCCAACCAATTGTTCGCAAAGCTTGCATGGTAGATCATCACCAACTTCAACCATACCGACACTCGATAATGGACGAATCTCAACTTCTGGCTCTTTATCACCATCCTCCTCGTGTTTGTGGAATTTTCCACTGCATTGACCTGACAAGTGGCATATGTTGTTGGCTTTGAAGTTGTCTCTCAGATGACTGTAGATTGTCTCAAAGTGAACGAGGACAATTGAGGAGCAGGCATCTGAGAAAGAATCAAAATTACCACAAATATTCACGAATTCTTGAGCCATTTGGTCTTTTGGGGTATTGCTGAGTTTTTTTTCCATGTGTTTTGCTATTGTATAGCATTTGGTGCAATTGTCTGGCTTCAGTTCATCGTTCTCCAGTGATACGATTTGAGGAATGACTTTGGCGTTTATCTGAAATAGAAAGAAGTTCAGCGAATTCGTTAAAGAAGGATTGAAAATTCTTAGAATCATTTTTGTTTAATTCTAAAAGAATTTGCCGAATCAATTGTGACAATTATCAGCAACGAGTGCGAGCAATTCTCGGCTTATCAGCGTTCAAACAACTCCATGTCAACGGGTCATTTGATAACTTTTTATACTCATATGACTCTGTTTATAAATAACTGAATGAAAAAAGTGATTACACACCTTCTTCAGCATTGCCTCGTGTTCAACAAGAAGTTGATCGATTCTAGCTGAATTACAGAGTCCAGCAACTGAACAAACAACTGATGGATTCATCTGTGAAGCAAGTGTTTCTACCAATTCAGGAATAAATTGATCAACAAGTCTATCACATTCTCTGACAACTTGATCGATCATCATGAGTTTACAGCTTCCTTCGAAAACAGCTTTCAGATCTTCCTGCGTTTGATTGCTTTCAAGCTGATCACGTGCTTGGGTCACCATGTCTTTGCAGATGTCGCAAACACTGTCGTTATCTTCTGGTACATGCATTGTACTCCAGACGTTTTTGATGCAGTGGCTTGTGGCTTTGCATCCTGCAGCATTGCTAAATTTGCAGAAGAAGGTAGTTCAAATATTTTCATTGATACTTGAATTTTAGATTCTGTTGGAGCATTTTTCTTACGTGATATTCATGCACCAGTAGCCTGGACCCCATGTACAAGCCTTTGCACCCAAAAGTGGAGGTGTATGTTGTCCATCTGCAGTGATTACGACTCTGGCAGAAGCAACTGTTAAAACAAAGACATTTCTTGATAATTATTAACTTTATGGCATCAAATGAAAGATACATACCATTTTCGCAAGAAAATTAAACTTATTTGAGAATGTAAAAGTTTTTAGAATAAATTGATTTCGTTTTGGAATCAGTTTTTTTGGAATATCTCGGAAACTAAGCGAGATAGAGCGAATTTGCTATAAGACACTTTTGTAGGGATTTTTGAGAGCTACAAATGAGATTTGGGCAAAATCGCTCCATCTCGCTTAGTTTCCGAGATATTCTCGAAGAACTGATGATGGAAAAGAAATCGATTTTTACGAAAATTTTAGAGTCAAAAAAATTCGTAGTGTTGTCATCAGAAAATTATAATTTTTTTCCTTTTATTCACATTTAAAACTAGTTAATCTATCAGTGTCAGTTACTGAGGACAAGGTCCAGTATCTAACAAAAATGAGATATCACGAATTTCCTCTTTCATGTTAATTTTAATTAGATATAAAAATAAGATCACTCATTATCAAATAGGAATGCCTCCAATTTTTATTAAATAGGAATATCTTTAAAAATTATTTTTTGATTCTAACTTTAAAGAAAGAAAAAAACAGTATGGTAATTGAATTTTCGGAAATTCTGAACAAGGAATTCAATGGCTATTAAAATGATAATATGCTGGTGGTAGTGAAAACCTTCCAATGCTTTGAGTCATCCATTTCGTTGGAATAACCTGGAAGTGCATTCCTTTTGTGACTAACAACGTAAATCTGATAATTTAAAAAATATAGGAAATTTTTACATCATTCCACTTAAATATTGCTACATTATCTTTAAATAAATAAAAAAAAAGGGTTCAATGTTGCGTGTAATTGGTGAATGTCACGAAAAATTTAAATTACGACGCAAATTATAATTAACAAAAATAATCCAATACTTTATTTTTATGTTAGTATTACTATCGAAAGTTATAAGCCATAACTGTTCAAATCTTTTATTTAGGCAAATCCTGAAGTTTTCGTATTTATTACTAATTATTAATATTCTTTATTTTTCTCGCGTACACAAAGGAATTTCCTGTTGATGTCTACAGTGATCGGATTTTATATCATAAAGACACACAATAAAAAACTTACCAGAAAATATTAAGCTAATGGCGAAAATAATCGCCTTCATCTTGTCGTTTAATTTTTCACACTGTTAATTAATTAAATTCACGTATTTTCGATTTAATATGAAAATTCAACAGCAAACAAAACACTTTCGTTTTAGGATTTTTCTCTTTATTCGCTTCGTCACGAATTACTTGGGCATTCGGGGGAAAAAAGATGACGCGTTTAAAGCTGAACGATTACTGTCTCGATGATACGTTTGCTTCGTTTTTGTACTGAAAAACAGAGTGTTTTTCTCTCTGTCAGAGGCTTATTTGCACTTTCTCTGTGTTGGTAACAAGCCTGGAAGCATATTGTCGCCTTAGAAACAAAAGGGCGTAAGTGTTATAGTTATAAAAAGCACTTAGGTCCCTTTTGAATCTAAGGCGACAATATAGGCACATTGTGTCAGCCAATGAGAGACGAGTACAGTGAGGATGACGCACTTTTTTCAAACGCGCATGCGCAGTCATTTTCTCTTATGAAAATATAAAATTTATTACGACTTTTATTATCGTTTGAAAATTACTTTGCACTTGAAATTTAACGAGATTTAATAATTTTTTTTTTGCAATATTTTTAAAGGATGGATAATTATTGAGTGAGAAAATGGAATTTTTTTTGTAGTGGAGATAATTGAAGACTGAGATGAGCAGGAATGTACGAAAATTCTGGGGTACCCGGAGTTTGAGAAATAATGTAATTCAAATTTTGGGGGAAATTTGAAAAAATTGGAAAGTGGAGATTATTGCAGAATTAAACATTTTTTGCGATTGTTAAGAAAATGATTTGCTTGGAATTTTAGAAAAATCTTTAATTTTACAAAAAAAAACTATTTTTAAAAATATTTTTCAAAACAAATAACTAATATTTTAAAAAATATTTAAAATATTTGCACTCATAGTTTTTCGAATTTTCTACATGCGCATATTTTTTATTTTTCAAAAATAAAAAAATGACGATTATTGCAAAATTGAACATTTTCTGCAATTGTTAAAAAAATGATTTGCTAAAAATTTTAGGAAAATCTTCAATTTCACAACAAAAAAAATACATTGATCGATAATGATAAAATTAGTACACATCTGAATTTTTTGGGGATTTTTTTAAACAAAAAAACAATGAAAAAAAAAATATTTGAAAAATTTGCACTTATAATTTTGCGAATTTTCTGCATGTGCATATTTTTTATTTTTTTTTAAATAAAAAGTGAAGATTATTGCAAAATTTAACAATTTTTGCAATTGTTAAAAAATTGATTTGCTAAAAATTTTAGGAAAATCTTTAATTTTACGAGAAAAAAATACTTTGATTGATAATTATAAAATTAATAAACATTTGAAATTTTATTTGAATTTTTCTAAACGAATAAATGATGCCAAAAAAAATATTTAAAAAATTTGCACTTATAGTTTTTTTAATTTTCTACATGTGTATATTTTTTATTTTTTCAAAAATAAAAAAATGAAGATTATTGCAAAATTGAACATTTTTTGCAATTGTTAAAAAAATGATTTGCTTGAAATTTTGGGAAAATCTTTAATTTTACAAAAAGAAAAAATACATTGATTGATAATGATAAAATTAGTACACATCTGAATTTTTTGGGGATTTTTTCAAACAAATAAACATTTCTTTTATCATTATTTATTAAATAATGATAAAAGAAATATTTGAAAAATTTGCACTCCTAGTTTTTCGAATTTTCTACACATGCATATTTTTTATTTTTCCAAAAAATAAAAAAATGAGGACTATTGCAAAATTTATCATTTTTTGCAATTGTTAAAAAGATGATTTCTTTGAAATTTCAGAAAAATCTTTGATTTATTAACAAAAAAAAATAGCTAAAAATTTTCAGACATCTGCTACTTTCAGTATCATCATTGATTAATCGTGACCGAGTGAAAGGAATAGTCTCTTCAATTACAAGAAATCCAGACATTGCATTTTTCCTTTATTATTCACCGCATTTTTTTCTCCTCTCTGCCGGCATCAGTATAATCAAGGCAGAACAACAAAAAAAAAAGGGGGGAAAAATAGAAACTAGCAAGGATGCAAGAAGTTATTTACCATTGAATTACACCTACCCAATAAATACTGATTAAATGAAGATGAAGATGAAGTTGTAAACATGGGTTATTTACATTGAGCCAATCGATGAAGTTTTTCTTATTAAACCCGTGGAATAATACGAACATTGAGGCCATTCTTGGCTCTAATTATGAGTTCAGCAGTGAGACTAATGTCTTCACGACGCTCTGCTGATTCAATTCTGTATTTTCTCAGTATCCCCGAGATTATAGCTTTCTCTTCAAGAATAGCGAATTTTTGACCTGTTGATAAATTAAATTTATATTTTTTAAAAAAATTTAAAAAGCATGTAGTCATATACGTGACGAGATTAAATAAATTACCAATGCAGTTTCTTGGACCAGCACTGAAGGGAATAAATGCATAAGGATGTCTTCCATGCGTCATTTCAGGTAAAAATCTGTCTGGATCGAATTTTTCAGGATTCGGAAAAATCTCCGGATCTCTGTGCAGCATTGCAACTATTATCATGGCTGTTGTACCCTCGGGTATTGTGTACTTTGCTGGAGAGAATAAAGTACAGAAAAAAAAAATTATCTCATCAGTTCTACATGAAGTGGTACGATTTACACTGATGTCGTGATAGTGCATTTTATTACCAATTTGCACGTCTTCCGCTATGCGGCGAGCAAGAAGCGGAACACTTGGATACAAACGAAGTGCTTCTTTCATACATCTCTCTAGGTACTTCATGCTCTTCAGGTCCTTTAATGTTGGCCGACGATCAGGATCATCCTGATTGAATATCTCGTCTAATTCTTCGATTACTTTCTCCTTAAAATTAAAGGGAGGAGGGGTAAAATGGGGATTTTTATGGAATGGTTGGAGATGGGATTTTTTTGATGATTCCATTGAAAAGCTGAGAAAATTTGCGATGGAAAACATATGTCAGAACTTATTTTTTTGATTTTTTCGAACATTTAACGTTTTTGGACATGAATTGAGAGTCAAATCCTTTTCTTTGCCGATTTTTTGCACTTTTTTGGGAATGTTTCTTGTTCTTTTGGTCGTAGCGACTTGGGATTGATCTTGGATGGAAGGTGAGGTCGTTTGACATCGATTTATGTGGTTTGAAAAGGAAAATTATCAATTTTTGAGGTACTTATGCGTTATTTTAGGGAAATCAGTGTTTTAAAATGAACATCAGTATAAATATCTCAAAAATCAGTTTTTATTTTTCAAGACGACATAAATTTATGGCAAATGATCTCACCTTTCATTTGAGACTAACCCCAAGTCGATACGATCAATAGAACCTGAGATATCCCCAAAAAAGTTCAATTTTTTGAAAATGGAAAATGTTCGACTTTCTTCTTTTACTTCAATTTTGACCCAAAAAATCGAATTTCTGAAAGATTAAAAAAAAAAAAAAATTTCTCAGCTTTTCAATGAAATCATCAGAAAGAAACCTATCTCTTATAATTTCGCTGATTTCACCCGATTTTCATAATATAAACCATAAAAACTAAAATTTCTCTCTTAATGTTTTGATTTTCCTCGTTTTATTGTTTCAAGAATATACGTTCAAAGAAAAGTCTGTGAGTGAATCCAATGGATAGCAGTTTCAATTTAAAAATAATTTACTTGATACTCTGGGTGACACCCGAGAAGATAAAGTGTCCAACAGACAGCTGATGATGTCGTGTCATGACCCTGTAAATAACAGTTCAATGTATTTAATGATCACCCATTAACTTTCAATCATTGCCTTCTTATTTTCATCATTCCAAAAGAAGCTTACTTCAAACATAAATGTGTCGACTTCTTCCCTGATGTCTTCGTTGGATAAAAGCGTGCCGTCATTTGAAGCAGCAATCAGTAGATCTAAAAATGCTAAACGTTTTTTCTTAATGCCATCAGCAATTTCCTCAATATTATTATTTCTCTGGATGATTTCTTGTTTTCTTTCTGATATCACCTGTGTTTAAGAAGAAAAAAAATGATAAAAAAAAAAATTTAGACACGTAATTCTGAGTTATTAATAACTAGTCACACTTGGTGAACGAAAATAATTACCTTTGTAGAAAATGTATGAAGTATATTTATGCACTCTTGATGTTTTTTGTAGACTGGAGAAATTTGAAATAACAAATCTGGATGATACCAGAGTGTTGCCTGTCTCGTTTGTATAATATTACCAATTCTGTAAGTTTATATTATTTTTTTAAATTATTTTACATAAATGCATGGACAATAATACTAATGCACAAAGAATGTTGTATATATTAGAGTCAAAGGGGCGTAAGTCTTGTGTATAAGCAATAGCACTTACACCTCTTTGATTGTAAGACAGATGTAATATAATCTCATAATAAGCGCTTTTATCATTTTTATAATGAATCAGTTGTATTGACTTACTCATAAACAGCACGCACATATTCACTGTCACTATCGTTTTGTGCATACACTTGTATTCCCATTGCAGTTTCTAAATAAAATTTTAAAAAGCAATGATTAAGGATGTTCTACCGGTATTTTATCAAAATTTTCATTATTCTTTACATTTTTTCAAATTTTTTGAGATTAATAGAAACGTAAAAAATAATGAAAATTTTTCTATTTTCAATTAATTTTTTGGTTCTAGGGCTTATTTCATTCCTCATTACATTCTTTACAGATTCACTGAATCAGATTTGAGAATTTCACCTTGGATAAATCGTTATTGACGACTTTATACGGAAATTCCCAATTATCCTTAAGGATGTTCTACCGGTATCTTATCAAAATTTAAAAATGTACGAATTCAATGAAATTTTTTTCCTAGGTTCTCCAATTCATGAAGAAACCGTATGCAAAGTTTTGGATTTTTTTCATACCTGGTTTAAAAGTTATAAATATTTTAAAAACCATTTTTAACATGTGTTCTTATGGGAAATTCACGAAAGCTTAAGAAACTTTTCGAAAAATTCTTCAAATTGGATGAAATTTCGGATATAGGTGAGAAATTACCCCTCGCACAAACGTTACATTTTTATACGACGATTGGGTCAATAATTGGCATTAAAATTAATAAAAATGATTGAAAAATTGTCACTCGCACGTAAGTGCTGCCAACTTGTGTCGCCAGAATTTCCTAGAATGCAACGCTTTTTTCAAAATAATTCTCAAGCTAATTAAATAAAGAATAAAAAAAATATCTATTAAATGTAATGATAATAATATAATATTTGAACACCCGCAGTGTTCCATAATTCCCTGAAAATAATTTTACTGAGGAATTTAAAAATCCATTTTTTCATGTTCAGGGATTGGAACATCCTTAAGACTATTTAGATTAGTTGAATTTCTATATAAACGTCAAAAAAAATACGAATTTAACTCTCACCACAAATGATGTCCAAAGTGCAGAGGGTCACGTATGGAAAAATATTGAATATCCTATTATTAGCTTCGTGTGAAAGTTTATTAACTAACACCTCAGTTTGTTCTCCAAAGACCTCGATGAAATCTTCGAGTATCTTGAAGTGAAATGTTGGCGTAAGTATTTTCCTTCTGTGATGCCATTTACTTCCTGTTTTTTTGTTTGTAATTGGAAGGTAATTTCTGAGAATTTTTATAGCATAATTATGCAATTACTTTACTTACCGTGACTAGTAAGGAGACCAGTTCCAAGCCAAGGACGAAGAAAACGATAGTCAGTGCTCTTATCGATGTGGCGATTACTGCTCAATATTGTTTCAACTGTGGTTGCTTTGCTGACGAATATGTATGGATGCTGTCCTAACCAGGCTTTATTTATGCCTTCTTGTGATCCCCAGAGCAAACGCATGCCCATTAGTCTTTGATACAGCTCTGAAAATGAGTATTAGCTTTTTTTTTTTGAAAAAGAGAACTTGTTGCCGAAATAATTATAATTATACTGCAAAGTGTCACTTTTTTTCGAGAGAAAAGTATTCTATATTTTTTTTCCATAAAACTCATATTAAAGAAAATATGAGCATTTAAAGTTACACAGAAATGAGCAAATGAGCCATTTTTCCAAAATTAAAAATGGTCATAATTTGGTCGAAATTTTTTTTTTCTAGTGAAATGACTCCTGATAACCATGTCAACAACATATTCAAAAATAAACAAAATCAAAAAATATGACCTGGAAAGTGAGTGAAATAGCGTGGAATGCCTCTTATAATTATGCATAACTTGAAGGAAAACCTTCTTACAAACCACAAAACTCTATTAGAATTAAACTACTATTGATGCATTTTGCACCTGGAAGTATCAATAGTTGTTTATATCTAATTCATTATATCTTAGCCTTAGAAAGAAAGGGGCATAAGTGATATCCTTATACACAGCACTTACGCCACTTTGTTTCTAAGGTAAAAATATTTTATTCATCCTCATCTTTTTTTTTTAAAGTTCCAACTTTTTCTTTGTTGGAAATTTGAAAATCGAAAGGATCCTATAATTATCAGGATTGTGAGTTAATGAGTGACTTATTTTCTGAAATTTGTGTCTTTTCTATATATTTTTATATATGCATATATCTCTGTCAATCAAAACACATATTTTTAATATTCCACTTAATTGACCAATTTACGAATTTCTAAGAGATTGTACACTATGTACTAATACTATATGGCTGCAATGATAGATATAATGCAAATAAATCAGAAATGTTAAAAAAAAATTATGATGAATAAGAAAAGGCGGACTTCAAGAAATTGAAAAATTTTAATACATCAAAAGTTATTAAAATAAGCGGTTATATTAAGAAATACAAAAATCCATGGGCATATGATTGCCTAAAAAACAACCTTCTACAACTCAGTTTCTGTGGTGTAGCGGTTATCACATCCGCCTAACACGCGGAAGGCCCCCGGTTCGATCCCGGGCAGAAACATTATTTTGAACTTTTTTTTATTGAATTTATTCTTCAATATTACACAATTATTCATTCTAAATACGATTTTTTTTGCCTCATCTTCTAAGTATACATCACATTATCAATTACAATATTTTTATAAGTTATATTGCTGTATTGCTCTATGATAATTACAATATTGTAGAGAGTGGGGGTCTGTTGCCCCGATTTTATATTATAGCTTAATTTATTTAGTTTCGATTAACTAATCTAATCTTTGTTTTTTGACTAATTCATTCTTCTGAGTTTGCTTCACTTACCATCATGATCTACATTGAGCTCTATAGTGTTCCCAATGAATGGCAGTCCTGGAGGTCCCGGAATTTTATCAAAATACGCCCAAAAACGTTTGTTTCTGTGATACCACTGGTAATACCTGCAAATTCCATAAACCACGATGACTATCATTAGAATACTAATTGTTCGGTGTAAAATATTCCAGTAGAACCACTGCCAATTATTTGAATTCGATTGAAGCATTTTTGTAAATTTATGCACTTGATGAAATTCACATAAAATATGAGCAAATTACGATTGATTTTTTTAAAAGAAGGTTCCAGTATCATTCGCCACTAAAAACTGAAGAAATGAATGTTCCAAATATTCTGACCCAGCTCATCGTTTCATAACAAATTAAACAATAATTGTTACAAATGATCCAAATTTTAACGATTAAATGTTTTATTATTGCATCATTTCGTGGAACTGTTGACGAAAAATCGGCAGTTCATAAAAATAGCATTTAAAATTGTGCAATTTCTGTTTTTTTTTAAATTTAAAACAAAGTATCATGTTTGTTTGAAGTGGATCAACATTGCGCAGTTTTTTCTGGCAAACAATTATAATATTGAAAAATAATAAAAAAAATCATGTGGATATCATCAGCGGAAAATGCAGAACAGCCTTTTTTTAGAGTTTATTTATTATATATATCAATATATTTACATTATGTACAGGCTTAAAAATAAACTTAAGGAGGAACATCAGTTTTCGTACTAAAACAAAAAACGGTTAAGTTTTTATGAAACTTCAAGGACAAGTTCATTAAATAATCCAGAATGTATAGTAATTTTTCCCGATTTTTTCACCACCTAATAATAAACGAAAATGCTTGTTGAAATTGGAATTTTCACTCAGTGTTATATGGCTCGCTGAAGGACTTAGCTTAATTCCCCCTTTACCAACGCGCTGGTAAAGTAATAATTTCGCTAAGGGCGAGTTTTTCATTTGACGGTTAATTTAATTTTAAATTTTTAATTTGCAGGTTAATTTAACGACTAGGGCCATCTGTGAGAAATAAACATAAGTACTGAAATAAGGGTTCGCCATTGGGGAATGTGCCCGGTTTGTAATAAGAAAAATTAATAATATAAATTAAACTAGCAAACTGAACGTTTTCAGGTAAGTATTTGCTAATAATTATATGAAACAAATGGAAAAAATGAGACAATAGGAAGTTTTGATTTCAAATGGCCATTGTTTTCTCTAAACAGTTTTCTGTTATCAGTTTTATCTCACCAGTGGCGCTAGCAGTGAAGTCCAGGATTAAGTTAACCTGCAGGTTAATATAACTTGCAGGTTAGCTTAACTCTCAAATGAAAAACTTGCTCTAAGTTCCCTCGCAGTTCATATCGTCCTATACATAAGTTCCAGCTTTGATGATCATTTTCGTTTATTATTAGGTGGTGGAAAAATCTGAAAAAATTACTATACATTCTGGATTACTTAATGAACTTGTCTTCGAAGTTTCATGAAAAAGTAAGCGTTTTTTGTTTTAGTACGAAAACTGATGTTCCTCCTTAAGAGAAAAACCATTTGATAATTCGGCAATTAGTTATCTGCTGTTTATGAGTTATCTGCTGTTCATTTGCAGAACAGCCATCGATCACTTACCTCCAAACGCTGACATACCAGCAGTCGGCAAGTAGCCACCAGATCCAAACTTCCATCAAAACCCACCAGATGTCCCTCCACTCCTCCAAGAAGACCCCCAAAAAGAGCTTGAAAGCCCCCACAACAATATTGACCAAACAAATGAATAATTCCATAAAATAGTAGAAATAATCCGCCCGAATTTTCATTCGCTCTGAACAATTATTACCACTGCTGTAACAGAATATCGCGAATAAATTATTCAGGTATGTAAATTTCAATTATCGAAATCCATTAAGTGATTAAATATTTTCATAATTATTATTCAGTACGGAGGATTCTTGAATAATGTATAAACCAATGGAAATTGTAACAGTAATTTCAATACTAGTCAAAAAGTCGTAATGCAAATTTTATCATCCGTTAATTCAATTTTGATGGACACGACCAACATATATATATGTGTCTATGTGTTTTATGAAAATCCCTTTAACATTGCTTGATGATTGGGAATGTCCATGGATATAGTGGAGGGTGTTTTGCAGAAGCAAACAGCTCCCTCAGGTAAACCGGATCAAAGCCGTGCAAGGTGCAGAATTGCTCGTGCCCTGTCGACGTCAATTTATCCCTAATACGTCAGGCCAGTCGACGCAACCACTGTGGGGTTGCTTCTTTGATCCCAAAACTCAGTGGAGACTCGTGCAGAAGCGAGACAGATGTATACACACATAGAATGAGTTTACTTTACCCTCAGCAGAATCATCCCTCTATGTGTATGTATGTGTGTGTGTGTATATAATACCTTCCGAAAACTTGCCCCCCCCCCCCCCCTCCTCCTGGCCCCTTTTTCTGGGTAGTCACGCGCCTCGTATACGTTTTGCTGAGGGCTTTTTTCATGAAAATCCAATTTGACTCGTTGCATGGAGGATGCTTGATTGAGCGAAATACTAGAGCTTTTCTTCGTAGGCGGAAAATAATGAAAATGTCCATTTCCTTTATTGTGACTTTTGGTGGAGGAATATAATCAAGTATTTCTTGGATTTTGGGGAAATGTTTGGTTTTTCTTTCATTTGAGGGAATTCAGGAAATTTCTGAAAAAATGTGAAAAAATGGATAATTTGTGAAATATTTTAGAAAATTTTAGCGAACTGACAATATTTTAGTATTGGAATCGTAATCTTCCAATCTCCCATGATATTTAATTAATTACAACATACATGGAAATGAATCCAATAATCAATTTTAGAAAAATCCGAAAAAATTGAAAATTTTTGAATCAATCCTGGATAATTTTGCAAAAAATGGAAATTTTCTGAACAATTCTGAAAAAATTTGAATTTTCTGGAGAATTCTAAAAAATTCCTTCAATAAAAATATAAAATTTCAAAAAAAAAATCAAAAATTTTGAAAAATTGATGATTTTTTTAAAATCAATTTCGAAATTTCCGCAATATTCTAAAAAAATTCTAAAAAGTTTTAAATTGAAAAAAAAATACTTATTCAATATATTTATTTTGAATATTTTGGACTAACCAAGATAGCGCGATTTTGGAAAAATCATCTTTTCGAATTTGTCAAAATTCTCTACAAAAAAAGGAAGAGGGTAAAAAGGGCGTATCTCCCTTATTTCTGCATTTTTGACAAACCACATGTGCTCCAAAATTTATCGTTTTTCAATGTTCGAAAACAAAGAATTTGGCGCAAGAATATGAAAAAAAAAAAGAGGCAAAACGATATATATACGTATCCATAGCATAGGTAGGATCATTCCATAGATCATTCTATTGTTGAGGAAAAGGGGGTGTACACACATTATATATATCGGAATAGACATTATGGCATTTTGCTGTGTTGTGTACACACTCTTGGGAACAACCAATGACACAGAATGGTTGTGCGGTGTTTGGTCTCCATTAATATTGGATCGAAAAAAAAAAAAAAAAACTCTGGGATGTTTGTAACTGAGTGAGAGAAGGGCAATACGTCGTTTTGGACTCTTGTATCTCTTTTTTTTTTATAGGGCCATATGTCTTCTGTGTGCATCGACACAACCATTCGTGGGGGTAGTGCTCATTTGTCAACCACCAATCTGGCCACTTTCGTATTGTTCCTCTCTTTCTCTCGAAAACAATAATTCTGCGATTTTTTTGTGGTTCAGTTGTTTCTTCTCGTGAAGAAGAAGAAGGAGAAGCTGTTCAAGAGTTCCAGGAAAAATAATTTTCGCAATTTTTATATCTATATATATCGAAATTTTCTGGAGCCCAATTAATTTCCTACAACTAAGTCCTTTTTTTTTGTAAAAATTATTATTATTATTATTTATTGGCACATGTATGACTTCTCAGCCTTTTATATCCCCCCCCCCTTTTTTTTCCATGTGCAATGGTCCTCAGTAAATAAAATTTGGCTCAAATTTTCATAAAATGTTACAAAAGAAGAAAAAACAGCTTAGCTCAATCTTGATTTAAATTAACAGGAATAATCAAACTTTTTGTGATGTAAACAGATTTCTTAGGTCTATTTTACAATTTTATTAATGCTATATATACCGAAACAGTCTTTATACAATTATTATTATTATTATTATTATTAGGACTGAGGTGTTGGTGTAAGGTTTGATCTAGGCTGAAGTTGCCTATAAATCAAATCCATTTTAAATGGTTATTAATGCCAAATTGACATTTATAAACGTTGAACTGACTTTATAAACGTTAAAGAATTCGTGTTTCCCAATAATTCAAAGAATTGGTCAACATTTGGATATTATTATTCATCGTGATGAGTTACTCTACGAGTTCCCTGAAAAATTCCTCTTGAAGTTCCCCTAAAAGTTCCTCTAGAAGTTCTCCTGAGAGTTTTGAACGCTCTAAAGTGGGTTAGACGTTTATAAATTTAACGAATGTGTTTGATTCAGAGGTAACTTCAGCCTAGATCAAATGCGTCTCTCTTTGGCTTTTTCGTGTAACAAAAAATTTTTTTTCCTATAAAAAAAAGATAAATCTGTGGATTTTCAATGGAATATTTCGAAAATTAATGGAGATACGCCCTTTTAGCCTTAATCTTTTTTTATTTTTAGTCAAATTCAAGAGAGAAAAATTGAAAGAGATTAAATTATAAGAAAAGACGTATCTCCATTGCTGAAAAATTGTATTTTTTCTTTAACTTTTTGCTGAATTATTTGTGGGATTTCTACTGACAGTCTTTTTTGATCAATACATTTTATTTCGTAGGACATCATGCAGATATTTCTTTGCTGAAGAAGAAAAAAAAAAGGGATAGAAAAAAAAAATTTACAGCCCCTTTGGGGGCATTTAGACGGTTTGCCAACACCTACTGTGCCGGTTGACGGGGTGGTCCATAAAGTGTCAACTGGACCCCCCACATCTGGCTACGTAGGGCTGTCTTATTCTGATTTTTAAGCGATACTAAAAAAAAAAAAAAAAAAAAAAAAACAACAACGTTCAGCTGCACGTATTTCAGATCTAGAGGAGTATTGTATCGAAATATTTCGACATTCAATCCATCAATTTTGGATGATGAAGGAACTCTTGAATTTGCTGTATAAAAAAAAAAAACTCTCCCTTTTGAGAGTGAAGATTTTAATGAGAATCAAAAGGGCATGAAGAAGGCAATCGTTTCTTCGTTAAAAAAAAAATTGAGAGGAAATTCAATATTAAAAGAATTTTAAAAAAAGGCAAATTCGATCATTTTTGGGATTATTCTCAATCGAATATTTCGGAAACTAATGGAGTTACGCCCTTTTTACTCTAAGCTTTTTCTTCATTAATAACTTCACGAGCTAAAAAAACTCAAACTTGGATAAAAAAAAAGCGCATTATTATTTTTTGAAATTTTTTTAAGAAATTATCGAAATAAAAAATTGTGTTTTTAAAAAAATCTTTTCGACGTGGAATTTATTTTGTATTTTTTGCATTTTCATTTTTTTCAATTCATTTATTTAGAATCCACGAACCAATACAGTTTATTCTGCAGAAAAAAATAATGCAAAATAATAATAATAATAATAATAATAATAATAATGAATTTGGAAATTTATCATGAAAATATTACGGGTTGAATAAATACAAAATAATAATAATAATAATATGAGGGGGTTAATTATCAATGAATTTTCATTTATTTCTCAGCAAAAGAGAGAGAGAGAGAAATAAGGGGGAGTCGAATGTAAAATAAAGTAGGGGTGTAATATCAATGGATATGGGGATAGCGATGATCGCGTCACATTACCAGTGAAGCGTTCTATGAGCTACTACCGCCACTTTTTTTTTTTTTTTTTTGTGTATGTATGTGTGATGTGGGGAGGCTTTTTTGAATAGACAAAGAGGGGAAATTATAGGCGGACACCACTGGGTGCATTTCTCCCTCGCTCCTGATTCACTGAAAAACGGGGTGTAAAATAAATGATAGCTAATTATACGCGTCCCTAGGCCAGAAGGGCAAGTGCGACTTTTCCACTAAATGGGATTACGAAAATTACAATTTAGATTGATCGTGCATGGACGTAAATTTTGATAAATTTATTGACATTTTAAATACCATAAATTTTATTTCGAAAAAATGAAAACAAAAATACGTATATTATAATTTTATTATTTTTATGATTTTTTTTCTCACTTTTTTCAATTTTTTTTTCTTTCCAAAAAAAAGAAAAAAAACAAATGTTTGCATTTTAACGAGAACATTTTTTTGTTTTGAGGATCGACTTTGTAATCTGTATGGACTCGTGGTTTATACCACCGAAGTTGCTGTATTTGCGAGAGATAGGGGCAAAAAGAGAGAGAAAGAGAGATAGGTGCACAGCCGTGCGATGATTAATTAGCGTTTGATAAATATGCATGAGGCAGAGAGGAAGGGTGTACACAATTCTCCAGCCCTTTATTCTACAATACAGAGAGAGAGAGAGAGAGAGAGAGAGAGAAAGAGCCCAGGTCTATATTTCAAGCTATATTTTCCACCGTGTAATGGTTAACAAATGCCATCTCTGAATTGCTGAATAATAAAGTATATTTTTAATCTTCTAGAGAATTCAGTAGCAAAGTGGTAGAATAGAAATAAGTCTATTTTTTAAAAATCCTTTTTACGAAATATTTCGAAAAATAATGGAGATACGTTCTTTTTAGTATTAAGCCTTTTTTGTAACTCTCGAAATTATTTATTTATTTATTTATTTGAAATTAAATTATAAAAAAAAGATGAGAATTAGAAGGGCGTATCTCCGTTAGTTTCCGAGATATTTAATTGAAAATTATCACAAAAATGAATCAATTTATTCCATTTCCACCTCTTTATTACTAAATTTATTGAGAAAAAATGGAATTTTTCATGTGGAAAAAAAAATTTCATCTTTCTTTGAGAGACAGAAGAAAAATCTCATCTTTTCTTTGAAATTTGGAAGAAACGACTTATTTATTCAATTATTTTTTGAAAATGTCTCAGAAACTAATGGAAATTCGCCCTTTCTGCTAAGCTTTTTATTGTAGCTCTCAAAATTATCTACGAAAAAGATGAGAATAAAAAGGGCGTATTTCCATTAGTTTCCGAAATATTTCATTGAAAATAATCACAAAAATAAGTCCAATTTTTTTTGTTTTACCTTTTTTGCTACTGAATTTATGAGAAAAATAGAATTTTCTACATGAAAAAGAGAAATCTCATCTTTTTTCGAGATTTATGCAAAAAAATTTCATTTTTTTTCCAAAATTTTGAGAAAGCGAGTTATTTTGTTCAATCATGTTTTTGAATTTATTTCGAAAATTGATGAAATTAAGCCTTTTTTGCTCCAACTCTTCTTTGGTAACTATTGAACTTCTCTACAAAAAGGGGCTTAGGATGAAAAGGGCGTATCTCCTTCAGTTTTAACTTGTTTTTTCCTCACAGCCCTTATTTTTGCAAAATAATTATGAATTTTTAATACCAAAATATTAACAATTCATGAGGCAGAAAGTTTTTTTTTTTTTCTTTTTTTTTTGGAAAATCAGAGTTACGAGAGTGGTGTTCATTGTTTCACTATACAGTGTTGGAGAACAATGCGAACAATGGTAGCAAGTAGCGCCACAGTGTGCTTGGAGAGACCCAGGGGCTTAATGTCCTCGACGAATACAATTATATTGTGGTCCAACCGATTACCATTTAAATGGGAAAACGTGAAGCGTTTGAATATATATGTACGTGGGTGCATTTATATGCGTGAAAAGGCTAACGATGACAACTCTAAAAATACAATTTTTCCCCAGTGAAATTATTGAAGCTGTGATTTGCTCTTTTTTTCGCCATTTGAAGTTTGAAAAATTGACTTTTTATATTTTTTTTTTGGAGGTGAAGCACTTTTCTGGGTTATTATACAATCAATTTCTTAATGAGCCACGTCGAGGGTGCTTTTGCACGAATTTCACGGGCCACCTGTCGCTCTGGCTCGAATAATCGTTCCCTATTTCATACAAAATATCTTACAGATTATTGGTCACGCTGGGTGCAAAGACATTATCTCTTCAACGAGGGGTGTCATTGTGTCATTAAAATACATCAGTTATTTCAATCTCATTGAGCAATATATATATATCCCTCTTCTCATTTTTTTTTCGGTCCAGATGACTCCTGAAAAATCCTTGGAAAAATGGTGAATTCCAATATTTAAACATGAAATGTCATGAAATGCCATGAAATTCAGGGACAATGGGGGGAGAGCCACGTGCACCAGTGTTTGGACGTCTGTGTCCAAAAGCTGTGCCAATATTTCCAAATACTCGGATTTTACCACAATAAATTGGAAATGTGCACAATAGGAGGATAATAGAAATAACGAAAATTCATTCACAATTTTAGGAAAATAAAAGAAGAAAATAGTTTAAAAAATAGTAGAGATATGTCCTTTTTATTCTAATCATCCCAATTTATAGAGAATTTCAAAAAAAAGATGGATGTCAAAGGAAGAAGAGAATTATCGTGTTTTTAAGGTAGTATTCTAATGGACTGAAGAACAGTTAACCCCCTAGTTTTTGACGTCACATTAAAAATGATATTTTTTTTACATTTTTCTGAATTTTTTCATAATTTTTGTCCGCGTAGTTTACACAGAGAAAAATGTTTTCTTAATTTAAGAATGTGCAATCACTTAATTTAAGAATGTGCAGGTCACTTAAATTAAGAAAGGAAAAGTCACTTGATTTAAGTGTGAGAACGCACTTGATTTAAGTGAGTTTTACTTTCTTAAATTAAGAAAGACAAAGTCACTTGATTTAAGTGAGAAAAGTCACTTAATTTAAGTGACTCTTACTTTCTTAAATTAAGAAAGAAAAAGTTCCTTGATTTAAGTGAGAAAAGTCACTTGATTTAAGTGTGAGAACGCACTTGATTTAAGTGAGAAAAGTCACTTAATTTAAGTGACTTTTACTTTCTTAAATTAAAAAAGAAAAAGTTCCTTGATTTAAGTGAGAAAAGTCACTTGATTTAAGTGAGTTTTACTTTCTTAAATTAAGAAAGAAAAAGTCACTTGACTTAAGTGACCTGCACATTCTTAAATTAAGAAAACCTTTTTCTCTGTGTAAGAGACATGAATTATCAAAGTTACTGAAAATAGCGGTGGTGGGAATAAAACGCCCTAAATCGGACATAAATAACGAAATTACTAAAAAACCACAGGGTTAACCCATTATTTAAAAACAATCGGCGAAAAGAACAGCATTTTAACTCAATAGTAGAAGAAAAAAATATTCAATTCACCGTATAGTTATTGAGAAATTTTAATTAGAATATAGTCGTAACTATTTGCCTCTCTCTCTATCTCATGATTGTGATAGGAGATTAATGTAAAAAAAATTCGAGAATAAAAATTTATATTCACAAGCTGAAGATATGGCTTTCGAATAGTTTAATCACTTTTTCGTGTAAATTAAAGTACATTTTCCCGAATTATCAGCGATTAATTGAAAACAAACCTAAAAATCCTCATTTCCCCCTGTTCTATCAACCGTACTCTAAAATACTACCTTAAAAACCAAAAAAAAACTAATTCGAAATCCATCATTCAAATCGCTCCACTGCTTCTCAATTACCAGAATCCTAAGAGACTCAATTCCACCATCTAGCGTAGAAAACTAGCCATACGGCTATTTTTCCCTGAATAAACTAACTTTCGTAAAGGCAAAGGTTGATGTACCAAAAACATCACAGAATATCCCAGAAATAGGGAGAAACAACGTTTGCTAGTACATTGATAGAATATACGATGCGGTCACTAGTATAACAGTCGAGGGCCCCAAAATGACAAAGGCCAAAATCCATGGACTGTGTGTGCATTCAGATGGTAATTCGCTGGTCGTCTAATATACACGGAACAGTGTCAGTGTACTACGAGCCTTGTGCCTAGAATCAAACCAAATATTGGCAATATCGTGTCTCTCCCCCTCCCTCCTCCCCCTCTTTTTGTCTACGCGTTTCTCTATCCCTCTTTCTCTTCAATTCCGCATAGAAACTGGTGGGAAAACGAGGATGTCCATTTGAATGCTACAATTTTGGGTGGCAATACCGATATATACAACCACCACCCCCCCCCCCCCTTCCTCCTCTTTTCGGTCCACAGGATGGATTCAACATTGGAGGGGGATATTATGGGATTAGGGGGTTGGAGTGAGGGGCTTATCCAGGCGAACCGAGGACAGCAAAAGAGAGAGAGAGAGAGAGAGAGAGACTTCGCGCTCGAGTGCCACTGATACTGGTTACTGAAAATACACTTTCCAGTCTCAATCTGAAATCACTTCAACTTCTACGGGTAATTCGGAGTTTCTCTGTGGGAGAAAAGGATTGACTTTTGGACGACACTTTGGGGGAGGGAGGGTAGGAGGGGGGGGGGGGATTTATCGTGGATTTATCTTTTATACCTGATTTTCCAAAGTCCAATTTCCAATTATACCATTTCGTTTCACAGGAGAGAAAAGATAAAACGTGGATTATTTCATTTTTTTTAAAGAATATTTCGGAAATTAATGGAAAAACGTCCTTCTCGCACTTTTACCCTTTTTCAGCTCTTTAGAATGTGTAAAAAATAAGTCAGGGTAAAAAAGGCGAATTTCCATCAATTTCTACAATATTTCGCGGAGGAAAATGGAGATACGCCTTTTTTATTCTGAGCCTTTTTTTTGCAAAGACTTTCAAGAGCTTAAAAGATGAATTAGAATGAAAAGGGCGTAACTCCATTGATTTACAGTATTTTTCATTGAGAAAATGAAGATACACCTTTTTTTAGCCTTATGCTCCATTTGTAGAGAATTTTAAAAGCAAAAAAAATGGAATTCGACAAAAGGGCGTATCTCCATCAATTTTCAGTATTTTTCCTTTAAAAAAATGGAGTTACGCCTTTTTTAGCCTGATGTTTTATTTGTAAACAAATTTAGAAGCCAAAAAAATGGAACAACGTAAAAAGGGCGTATCTCCATTAGTTTCCAAGATATTTTGCTCAAAAAATAGAGCAAAAAAAAAATTTTTTGACATCTTCTAGAGAATATTGCAGAATATGATGAAAATGCGCTTTTTTCATACTGAATGCTCTTTCCTAGAGAATTTTAAGAGCCACCGAAATGGATTTGGGTGATAAAAGACGTATCTCCATCAGTTATCAAGATATTTAAGAGAAAAAAAGATCAATTCAGTAGTGAAGAGGTAAAACAGGATAAATCGACTTATCTTTGAGGTCATTTTGAAGGGAATATCTGGGAAACTAAGCGAGATGTGGCAATATCACTCATCTGTTTTTATAGAGAATTTCAAGAGTTACAAAAGAGTTGTAGGGCAAAATTGCTCTTTCTCGATTATTTTCAAAAAACTTAATAAGAAAAAAAAAGACTTATCTTGTTTTACCTCTTCACTACTGAATTCATCCTAGTTTTATCGATTCTCTATCAAATTCTCTCTCTACGTATTATTTCAAAATGGAATTTTTGAGAAAAAAAAAATTCTCGATACCATTTACCATTTGTACATTTATAAATGTTGATTCTGGGCGTGCAATACCACGTGCCCAGTGCGTCTGCAGTATTCACCCAGTACTGTGTAGACGTACGTAAATCTCCCCTGATTCGAACTCCAGCACGCGCCACGATTACGCGATTACGCGTGTCATCTCTAACACACAAGACCGAATGAGGGGGAAGGGGGGGGGGGGGGGGGGCTTTTACTGTTGAAAAACGCGAGAAAAGAGGGAGGTATCTCTGCTTTTTCTCTTTTTCTCTTTTACTCTCCCTTTAATTCACCGTTGACGAGTGCGAGTAAAATAAAGGTCAATGACGTAGAAGATTTTTTTTTGTATTATTTTTTACATCGTATTTTTGTTTTCCCCATCTGTCAAAAAATCATTGGAAGAAAAAGTGGATTTTTTTATTTCCCTCCAGCAAAAAAATTCTCAGAAGCGACAATAAATATTGGGGATTATTTTCCAAATGTTCAATAACTAATTTTACTAATTTTTTTAAATCTATTTTTATGCAAATCATTTTTTACTGTTTTATATAAATTTTTTTGAAATAAATCGAGTTTCTCAAAATATTTTAATCCAAATTTACGATTTCAATAAAGTTGTCACTATTTAATATAATTAGACGTAAAATCGTATTAGATGCTACTTACACACTTTATCCTATTAAATGCATCGAATTGGCAAATATCAGAGGCCAACAAGAGAGAGAGAGAGAGAGAGTTAGTATCCCACGAGCCTTCCTGATATACACAGATTGTAATTGTATTTGTATGTGTATTCATGTGCGGGAACATTTAGAATTGCGCTCAACTGAACGGACAGTAGTTGCTGATGGGTACAGAGAGATGAAGAGAGAAAGAGAGAGATGAGAGATGAGAGGGGTCCTGGTGTACCCATCCTGGGCACCATTCCAATGACACGCGTCAGCACGTGACGCCGTTGCTTTTATACAAACAGCATTATGCACGCCCGTGCTAACATAAATTACATGTGGCTTTAATATTGTACCTATGATGATTTCTCGTGGGCTACCACCTACTGGATAAAACACGTTAAATACAGCTCAATGTTTTTTATTCTTTTTTTTTTTTTTAGGTTCGAGATATAAATCATCGGTGGAATAGAATGTCTGTGGTTTGAATACATTTGGAGGAATATTTTGAATTTTCGGGGAAAAAAAAAAGAATGAATGATAATGGAATTAGCGTAAATTCGAAAATTTTGGAGATTTTTTTTTTTTTAATTATTATTAAAGAAAATATTTTTAAAAAATGTAATTTAAACCCAATTTTTTTAATTATCTTTTTTAATGCAGTTTTTTGTATTTTTTAGATGCGCTTTTTTTCTATTTTTTTAAAAATAATTTATTTGTTTGAAGGAAAATAAATCTAAAAATTGACAGGTGTCTGCTATTTTCAGTTTCATAAAATTGCAGCTGTTGCAATTCACTAGCAAAGAGGTAAAACAGGATAAATCTGTATTTTTGGCATTAATTTTCTAAAAAATATCTCGCAAAATAAACGAAATAGCGCAATTTTTTACTTCTGTTATTTTTTTTGTGACTCTTCAAATTTTCTAGAAAAAAAAGGATTCAAGCGAAATCGCTCTATCTCGCTTATTCTCCAAGATATTCTGAAAAAAAATTGACTCATCCCATTTTACCCCTTCTTCACTAAACTGAGAAGGAAAATTTAGTAAAAAAAAAATAATTTACCCCTTTTTTCATAAATATCTCGGAAACTAAACGAGATAGAGCAGTTTCGCTCAATTCTTTTTTGCAGCTCTTAAAATCCTCTACAAAACCATCTCAGGACAAAAAAGGGCGTATCTCCATTAGTTTCAAATTAAATTAATGAATTAATTATTAATAATTAATTTATTATTTTAATTTATTTTAATAAATTATTAATAAAATTAATAATTTTAATGATGCGATTTCAGTAAAAAAAAAAAAAAATGACAATTTGATCTCAAATTTTGAAATTCTCGAGAAATCTTGATTTTTTCTATGCGATATATCGTATCATTAATATTTTCTTTTTTTACATATTATGTAAAAATAGAAAAAGAAAAATCATGTAAAAAACCTAATAATAAATATTAAATTTCCATTATAATAATATAATTGTTAATCTAAAATTTTCAGTGTATTTTAACCCCACGAGGATCTTAGAATGAGATAGAAATGTCGGGAATTATGTTTTTTTCATTTTAAATAAAGTACTAATTTCGAGCAAGACCGATAAAGCCAAATTTACACTTTCAAATAAGCCAAAAAAAAAATAGAAAAAAATGAAGTTATCTTATTTTCCATTTTTTCGAATTTTCTCTCAATGAATAAAATTCTTTGATAAAAATCATGAATGAGTAAAGTGTCTGAATGACGTTTAGCAGATACTTCCGTTTGAATGAATGGAAAAACTATGCACTTGACGTAACATGAGTGCGGTCATCACAAAATACACTTTAATCCTAAAATGGTCAAGCTCATCTGCGCGTAAGAGAGAGAAAGAGAGAGAGTCTGTGTGTGTTTTCCGTGTAAAAGAGCAGCAGAGAAAGAGATGGAGATAGTGTGCGGGGCTAGTTAAAGCCGGATGCTGGCTCTTGATATACGATCGTGCTCGTCTCATTACGGTTTACCGGTTATACCCCCGATCGTGCGTATGTGTGCGCCATTATAGTTTGTCGGTTAACGTGTTAATTATACTAGAAAGAGGAACGAAGAGGATACATATATATATATATATAAGCGAGAGGCATTTACACCGATATAGCTGACTCTAACCAGCGGAAGTTAAATCGTCGTGTGGCACTAAACTGCGGATCCGATAGTACGATGTTTATGCGTGTCTGTAAAGCCTTTATCCCAAAACATCAGGGGTCGATAAATTTCAGTTATTTCTGAAAAAAACGAAAAATTAATTCTTTTCATTTGATTTTTCTTCATTGAATTAATCCCATTTATTTCCACAAATTTCCTTTTTTTTATTCTTTTTATTGCTTTTTTTAGATAAAATAGTTGATGATTTCCGGATATCTATGAAAATAATAACAATAATAATTATGCTTCTGCTCCTTTTTATTTGACTTTTTTTCATCGAATTATTTGCATTTATTTATAGAAAATTTTTCGCAGATTCCTTTTTTCAATTCTTTTCATTGCATTTTTTTCTTTTTTTTTTAGATAAAATAATTGATGAATTCCGGATATTTATGAAAATAATAATAATAATGATTTTCCTGCTCCTTTTCATTTGAGATTTCTTCATTTGAATTATTCGCATTTATTTCCCCAAATTTCCTTTTTTTTAATTCTTTTTATTGCTTTTTTTTCCTTTTTCTAGATAAAATAATTGATGATTTCCGGATATTTATGAAAATAATAACAATAATAATGATGCTTCTGCTCCTTTTTATTTGACTTTTTTTCATCGAATTATTTGCATTTATTTATAGATAATTTTTCGCAGATTCCTTTTTTCAATTCTTTTCATTGCATTTTTTTCTTTTTTTTTTTAGATAAAATAATTGATAAATTCCGGATATTTATGAAAATAATAATAATAATAATGATTTTTCTGCTTCTTTTCATTTGAGATTTCTTCATCTGAATTATTCGCATTTATTTCCCCAAATTTCCTTTTTTTTAATTCTTTTTATTGCTTCTTTTCCCTTTTTTTAGATAAAATAATTGATGATTTCCGGATATTTATGAAAATAATAACAATAATAATTCTGTTCCTGCTTCTTTTCATTTCACTTTTTTTCATCGAATTATTCGCATTTATTTCTGGAAAATTTTCACAGATTCCTTTTTTTTTATCCTTTTTATTGCATTTTTTTTAGATAAAATAAATGATAAATTCTGGTCATTTCGGAAAATAATAACAATAATAATGATGTTTCTGCTTCTTTTCCTTTGAATTTTCTCCATTCAATTATTCGCATTTAGTCCCATAAAATTTCCATTGATTTCTCGTTTTTTATTCCTTTTATTGCATTTTTTTCTTTTTTTTTTAGATAAAATAATTGATGAATTCCGGATATTTATGAAAATAATCATAATACTGATGTTTCTGCTCCTCTTCATTTGAATTTTCTTCATTTGAATTATTCCCATTTATTTCCACAAAATTTCCACTGATTCCCCTTTTTTTTTCTTCTCATTGCCTTTTTTTTCGAGATAAAATAATTGATTTGCTTGTGTGTGAGATATTTACACGATTTACGTGTTAATTTGTCTTCCTGGTATGATTGTAATATTTTCCATCTTTTAATTCAGACCAGACAAATATTTGTCACGCAAGTCAGAGCATTTGAGTCGAGAGATAAATTCATCATAAATCAATTCTAAATAAGAGAAAAAAAAAAGAAAAAAAAAATATGAAGAATAATAAAAAAAAGAGAAATAAATGAAGAACACTTACGTATTTTCAGATTCTCACGAGTCAGGCATGTGCACAGAAAACAGTGTAATTTTCTTATCGCAAATGGCCTCGAATTTTTCTACTTGGCTTTACACTAATGACTTTGACAGAATTTACAAACCTTCAATAGCAGTTTTGACATTCAAAAATTGACTTAAATTCGGAGTAATAAAAAAAAAAAAAAAAAGATTTTTATTACTTTTTTTTTATTGCTAAATTTATTTATTTGATTTTTTTTATGACTTGATTTTTAACCTCTTGCAGAAATTTTGGGCAATTTATTTTTGGACATTTTTAAAAAGAGCCAATGTCACCAAAGGGTCCAACGAGAAATCCTTATCCTGTTCCCGATGTTTCATCTGAGGGATTCTGGCATCCAGATGGTCCAGAACTGGGATCTGGAGTCTCTGAAGGCGACAAAGGTTGGGCAGAAAGGTTACAACCTCACGAACGCTTATTCGCTCATCACACATTAACGAGCATTCGAAGAGACCATCGTCTCATTAGGCCCAAGGTAAATTAAAAAAAAAATCCTTGAAGTCATTATGGAATCATAATTGTGATATATTAAAGAAGATGAAATAAAAAATCTTTATTCAAGAATTTGTCACTCTTGATACAAGATTTTTTGATTGTTTGATGAAGGTTTTTTTTCTTCTTTATTCAAGAATAATTATTTTGAATTGGTAAATATGGAGTTTTTTTATTCAATGATATCCTTGAATTAGGGGAAAATGAATTTTTTTTGGAGGAGTGATGATAAGAGAAATTAATGAATTTTGTGGGGAACTTGATTTTTGGTGATTATCTTGGAATTTTGAGGAGAAATTTTTCTATCCCCAATAGGTTCGAAGATTTTTTTTTATTTTTATTTATAGGTTCGAAGATATTCAACAAAAAAAGGAGAAAAAAATGAGGATTTGTAGGTCAGTTTCCAATTAATTGCTGATAATTCGGGAAAAAGCGCTTTAATTTACCCGAAAAAGTGATTAAACTATTCGAAAGTCATATCTTCAGCTTGAGAATATAATTTTTTTTCTCGATTTTTTTTTGCATTAATTTCCTATCACATACATGAGATAGAGAGAGAGGCAAATAGTGACGACTACCTTCTAATTAAAATTTCTCAATAACTATACAGTGAATTGAATATTTTTTTCTTCTATTATTTAGTTAAAATGTTCTCTTCGCCAATTGTTTTAAAATAATGGGTCAACCCTGTGATTTTTCAGTAATTTCGTTATTTCTGTCCAATTTAAGGCGTTTCATCCCCACCACTGCTATTTTCAGTAATTTTGATAATTCACATCTCATAAACTGCACGAAAAATTATTTAAAAAATTCAGAAAAACGTTAAAAATATCATCTTTCATACGTCATCAAGAAAATAAGGGGTCAATTCAGTAGCGAAGAGGTAAAACGAGATAAGTCTATTTTTTTCCTCATTTAGTTATTTGAAAATACATTAGAAAATAAGCGAAATAGGGCAATTTTGCTTTAAACCTCTTTTGTAAGTCTTGAAATTCTCTAGCACAAAAGATAGGTAATATCGCCTTATCTCGCTTAGTTTCCGAGATATTCCCTTCAAAATGATCATAAAGACAAGTCGACTTATCCTGTTTTACCTCTTCACTACTGAATTGTTAGGATACTACCTCAAAAAGCTGAAATGGTTGAATTTCAGGTTCCAGAAGATGCATTGGACTTCTCGTTGACAGCTGTCTACACTCACAGTGAGGACACAATGGTGCCAAAAACGTACGTCCCAATGCAGCCGGAATCATTAAACTGGGAGACTTGGAGAGTTCTTCGGAATGAATTAAGAGTAATTTAAAAAAAAAAAAAAAAATTTTTTATTATTAAAAAAAAAAAAAAAAAATCAATAATCTTTAGCCCAAATCTAATCTTATGATTTTTTTCAGGAATTCACAAATTCGCAAACCTTCAGCTTCTCAGCAGCGAAATCAGCAAAGAGCATGGGCAAGGGATCCAAAGTGCAGACACAAGCGAGCAAGAAGAAGGCTCCTCAATCAAAAACATCAGGAAAGCCAAAGATAACTGCAGTACGTGGTAAAAAACGAGACACTAAAAAGAAAAAAAGCAGTGGATTAGGAGACGATGATGTACTTGATATAGAGCACAGACGTTTGACTTATGCTGCACGTGGTATGGCAATTGAGAGGGTTCATCCGTGCAGTATAAAACTGGCTATAGATGGTCCTCATTCTGATCAAACAAATCCTGGATACAGTCGTAAAATTAATGGTACATTCTTTGGTATTTGAATAAATGGAGAATGATAAAGTGCACTAAAACTATAAAACTCTTTATGGAAATATTTACTGAAAAAATGGAATACGTTTTTGCTTATCAAATGATTGTTGATGTGAAAGAAAGCGGATATGGCGGATTTTTAGTGGAATTTAGATATTTTTTGAGTGAAAATCGTCTGGAATGAGGGGAAATATTTGAAAGGTGAAAAGATGAGGAGATTTTGAATTGAAAGAATGTTTTTGAAAGCAGCCTTTCTTTTTTTGGATTTTTTTTGAAGAAAAAGGAAAATTAGCACTCCTTTTTTTGACTAAAAAAGTAGAGTTTTTTGGAAAATCCTAAAAAATTAATTGTGACACATGTTTTTCATGGCAAATTTCCTCAGCTTTTCAATGCAATCATCGAAAAAAATCCATTTCCTATGGCTTTACTGGAAATTTTCATATTTTTCCCAAATATCCCGAATCTTTATTGTACAATTGCATGAAAAATTCGTCAATATATATCTTTAAAATCACTCAAATAAATAAAGAGCACTCAAACTATACAACTTTTTCTCGAAACATTTTTTATGAAGGAAATAAAACCCTTTTTTGCTCATCAAATGATTCTCAATGGAGAGAAAAATGTGAACTTTGGAATTTTTGTGAAATTTGCATATTTTGTAGAGAAAATCGTCTGAAATAAGTAGAAATATTTGAAAATTGCAAAGTCGAGGACATTCGGGATTAGAAGCAGTTTTTTCAAAGCAGACTGTTTTTTTTTTGATTTAAAAAAAAAAAAAAAAATAACACTTCTTTATTTTCGATTAAAAAAGTAGGATTTTTTTTTAAAAATCCTTAAAAATCAATAGTGACACATGTTTTCCATCGAAAATTCCCTCAGCTTTCCAACGCAATCACCGCAAAAAAACCTTCTATCTCCAAGCATTTCCCTCAAATCCCCATTTTCCCCCAAAAAAATAAATGTCTCCGAATTTTTACTGTACAATTGAATAAACGTTTTATCAATATTCCAACGCCACTCAAAATTTTATCTATCCAGTTACGTCAAACATTGTTTCATTGACGTAAATGATGACGACAGTGTTGTGAATATATCAAACAATATTCACCTCGTGTCAACGTGTTATTGAATTATCTATGGTATAACACGAATGGGAATCATTGTCAGAAGCCCTTGGCAAAAGCACATTCATGCATTATTATCTGATCACACTGACGAATTAGTCCGGATAGTAGATGCTATCGTGCTTGGGGTTATATCCCACGAGACTCACCCGCAAATCCAATTGGAAAACAAAAAAAAAAAAATACTCAACTAATAGAAGGACGAAAAAAAAAATGGATTTATTTCCATTGCCAATGAAACTGATTTTTTTTTTATCTACTGAAAAAATTAAAATTCCTGGCAGTCGCACATGAGTCAGTGATCTCCATTTCCACTCCCATTATCTCGTAATCCATGTTTGTAATAAACCAGCACCCCGCTATGCGTTTGGGGGGTGAAAAAAAAACCCTCCTCTATCACAGCCGCATATGCTCAGCTCATGGAATATCATTTCTGTCTCTCACCCTGCAAGAAAAAAAAAATACCACTGTCTTTTCTACACGTCTCTCTCGCCCCTTCCTAGCAACGCATACCACCCACTTATATTCTAACTCATCTCTTTTTCTTCTATCGTTTACTCTGGGCTCTCTTCCTCCCTTTGTGCACCGTACTCATACGTGCGGCTTAATCCTGCCATGATTGTGCGGGGAGTACCTCCCTCTTCTTTCTCTATGTCACTAGTATTTTTTTTTATTAGGGGAGAGTTTAAATGATTCGGAATTTTTTTTTGAGAGGAAGAAGTTCATTAAAAAATTTGAAAAAATTTGAGAAGATGCTAGAACATATCTACTTTGATTGGGAATTTTTTCAAAATTTTTTGAAGAGCTCTTCACTAAAAAAAAAAAATCCAGATGATTTTCTTCCCTTTAAGGGAGTTTTCAAGATACAGTCGATAAAACAGGAAAAAAGGAGGATTTGTAGGTTAGCTTCCAATTAATTGCTGTTAATTCGGGAAAAAGTGCTTCAATTTACCCGAAATAAACTGCACAGACAAAAATTATGAAAAAATTCAGTAAAATGTAGAAAAATAACATTTTTAATACTGCATCAAAAAAATTAAGGGTTAACCATCCTCGAGTTTGCTGCAGTACTACCTTAATTATCTCGTTCATATGCTCCGAACATAAAAAAAACTAAAAACCAACATAATTCAATTTCCATTAAAAAAACCTCTGATTTCCTTTCAATAATAGTTTTAATAACCAACTAAAAAATAATTCTGCGCAGTATTGAAGCAACTTGCGCAAGCTCAAACCAATTACTTGGCCCAGCGCTTTTTATTTGTATTTAATTCTTATTTAATTTACTTTTTATAGTCCACCCCCATATATATATATATAAACTTTCTCCCACAATTCTCTATCCCTTGAAGGACCCTTTTCCGCCATTCCTTCTATTTTCTCTCTGAAGTTAACGAAATCGAGAGAAGGAAGTCCTCAGATTTTCTACCCACATTGGCACATAACCCTCTTCACCTATAATACCACTTGGTATCAAGGCAAAGAGGGGTTGTGGAAAAGAAAGGGGGGTAGAGGGTTGGGGGGTACACAGTCACTTGCGAGAAACGATTAAATAACACAATTGGATACGGTTAGGGGGTGGATAATAGAGAATTAGCCAATGGCGCGTTAGACCGTTTGCTCTTCTTAACTTTTATCTTCTCTTTTTTTTTCCTTTTTTTTATTATAATTTTTTCTCTTCTCCTTTTTCTAAACGCCTTTCTCCGCAAATTGTCCAATCAACGAGGATAATGAGGCAATTGTTACTCGCAATTGGCGGAATGTAAAGAAAAAAAAGGAATTCATCTCATTTTATTTGTTTATTTACAAATATAAGTAAAATGGGGGAAAATAAACAAATAAAATCAGGATAAATTCACTTTGGTTTTCGGAGGGATTTACAAAGATAGCTGTCCATATTCCGAAAATAAATAGAAACGGCTTTAACATTTTCTTTTTTTTCTTCTTTTTTCTGAGGGAAGGGACTGGGTGATTGGTTGCGTTGCGTCTCTCATGTGTTATATACCTTCAAAAAACTCGTGCCACTCGTTTTTCTGCGCTTTTGCCTTCGTCGAAGAGAAAGAGAGGGAGAGAAAAATGAGAGAAAGAGACAAATAAAGTAAAAGGTCTTTCTACTTTTCTGTCTGTGTGTGGGTGTCTGTGTGGATGAACAGAGAGTGGAAAGAAAATGGGTGAAATTGGGAGGGAAAGAGGGAGAAAGAGTGGGGAAAAGTGGAAAAAGAGACAGAGTCGTAGGAAAGACGCGTTGATCCCTTCGGGATGAAGTTGCTATTCCACTGAACTTGTTACGTTATATTTATCAGCAGCCAGCAGCATTTCCACCCTCTCTTCCTCTCAAAATTGGAGGAGCACAAGAGTCCATTCAATGTCTTCCTCTCTCTCTCTTTTTTTCTTTTTTCCTCTTCACTAGCGTATATTTTGTGCTCCACATAACCGTATCTTCGTCTCGGTCATTCTCCTTCTACTCTCTTGTTCTCCAGAGACTAGATTTTCGGTTCGATTTTACCGATATATTGGAGATTGAAGAATTTTCCTCATTTTACTGAGAAAAAAAATTCTATTATCAAAAAATTCTTTTTTGAATTTTTAGAAAAAAGATTGATAATTATCAATAGTCATTCGTCTTGAACATCAATTGAAGAATCTCATTGGACTTATTACAATCCTGTAACTGCCTTGAACGATGATTTACCTATTGAATTTCAAATTACTGGATATGGAGAAGAGTATATTGATCTCGCTAATACAATGTTAAAAATTAAACTGAAAATTTTGCAGTAAAAAAACAAAATAGTTAGAAATCTGGTAAATGGACCTTTTGATGCAACATAATTCAGGAATTTTTTTTGAAGTGAAGGATTTCATGAAAAAATCTGTAAAAAATCGAGAAAATGCTTCAATATGAAGACAGTCTTGGTGAATTTTTTCGATTTATTTCATAGAAGCGCCGCTGTAATAAAAAATGCCACATTATGTTGAACATCTGGTCCATTTTGCCCCTATCTCCCCTATATTTGGTTCAAAGCTTGTGTGAAATTGGAAATTTTCCATTTTTTTATTTCTCGATTCAAAGACAAATTTCTCAATAAAATACATTTTTTCTCTCATTTTCCTCCTTTTTATCATGAAAAAATCTTCATTTTTACATTCAATCATGTTTCTCTTCTTCATCGTGCAAGTAGAAAAGAAATTCCAAGATTCTCCTGCAGTCGCATGAAAAATCATCCCCTGCGCCAAAGTTTTTTTTCTGTCCTCCATCTTTTTGTCGGTTTATTTTTTAATTTTTTTCATCTCTCCATAACGTCAGTCAAGTGTTTGCACAATTTTTTTCTCCTCCAGTTGTTTTAAAATAGAAAATTCGGAAGGGGATTGGAGGGGAAGAGAAGGGTTAGGAGAGGGTGAAACTGTGGGAAATCTCGAACCAGTTTGTAAATCTCATTCTGTCAATTTATAAATCAAAGTTTTTTCAAGTGGCTTGGGAATTTTGATTTAATATTTTGTTCAATAATATTTATTTTGAGCTGTTAAAATCATTTTTAAAACACTTGAAATAATTCCTGGGGTTAAATTCAGTCTTAATTAAGCGAAAAAGAAGAAACTTCATGACTTTATGATATTTAAATCTCCGTAAAAATTATCCCCCATTAATTAAATGCTTCTAATTATACGATGAATGCGTGAACAGCGGTGACAGAGTGAATTTTTAGAAAGAAAAAGAAAAAAAAATCGTATTAATGGGAAGTGAAATATGGTGGAAGGATGAAGATACTAGAGCGTGCTGTGACCGAAGCCCAGAGGATCAGAATGCAGCCTCCCTTTCGTCTCTGGAGCACCAGAGATTACCTTTGAGGGCTCACTCGCTTTTTCTCTGTCTTTTTCTCTCTTTCTCACTTCGTTTGGCCCCTTTTCAACCTGTAAACACATACCCCTTTCCTATTGCCACCGACAAAGACAGAGAATGGGACAACAGTTCGAGATGAAGAGAATAGGGGCAAAGGAGGGGGGGGGGGGGGGGGTAAGAGGGAGTGTGTATGAGATCACTTAAAATAACATCGTACCTTTGCCTACAAACCTCCCTCTCGAAATTTTATTATCCAACGAGTGTGTCTCTCTGACGGAGTCTATATATTTCCGTGAATAGTAATCCAATGGATTATTACTTAAGTCGTTTTCTATTTTAAATAAATCTGTGTTAAAAAACAACTGTGTTTTAAAAATGAGAGGAAAAATTCTGGAGTTAAGAGATAAAATTAGAAAAAATCAATTTTTCTGATTATTTTCAATAAAATATTTTGAAAATTGAAGGAGATACACTTTTTTTTATCTTAATCCTTTTTTGTAAAGATTTTAGGAAATCAGGTGAAAAAAAGGCGTATCTCCATTATTTTCGGATATTTAAAAAAAAAAACTATTAAAAAATAAACAATTTATAGTATTTTACTTTTTTTTAAAGACAGATTTACTTAATTTTTCGATAATTTTTAATAGAATATTCCGGAAATTGGAGGAGATACGCCCTTTTTACTCTTATCTTCCTTTTTTGACAATTTCAAAAGCTATAAAAATGGATTGTGATAAAAAAAGATGTATCTCCATTAATTTAAGAAAAAATTAATAAAAAAGAGGTTAAAAAATTGATTTATCTTGTTCTACCTCTTTTCTTCGATTTTCAATTCGATTTAGTCGTTTAACATTCTCAATGATGGAAAAAAAAAGAAAAAAAATTGTGAAAAAATAGCGAATAACTCGATGAATATAGAACGAATACATGTAAAACTGAAACGTGACGACAGCCAACTGTATAACGTTAGTTGTCACGTTCTATGGCCCTTTTTACGTGGGAATATTGGCACACGTTGTGTTACATTCTCAATTCACTTCACCCTCAAGTCAACATCCCTTGAAATATCAAGACACGGTTAATATGCAATTATGCTGGAGAAAAATTACATCGAAAGAGAGGAGGGATATATAGGCTTTCTATTTTTTTTTTTTTTTGGGTATGAAAAAGAAGGAAATGGGAAATATTTATTTGGGGATGTCAGAAAATGTCAGAATTGAATGACAACGTATGCTTTTCGATCAACAGAGGCTTCCAGTAATTTCTACTCGATTGCGCACTTGCAAGGGCATGAAATCATCATTGCCTTAGAAACAAAGGGGCGTAAGTGTTATTTTATGTTCATTCACTGCAAAAACTAATGTTTCACAGATGTCTTAATTACATTTGAAATAAAAACCGTTGAAATTGGGAAAACGTTACATGTGTTTTAAAAAGTGACAAAATATTATTTTTTATCTGAAAAATTAAGATGAATATCGTCGCCTTACAGTGAAAGGGGCGTAAGTGCCAAAAACACGAAATTCTGGTGTGAAAGTGGCGTATGTCCACTTATCACTCCAAAATGTTTTTTTATGGCCTCTGGAACATTATTTGGATAATTGAAAATTGAAATAACAAAGTGGCGTAATTACCAATTTTAAAATGAAAGGGACGTATCTCCATACTTACGCCTTTTTGTTATTTTCTTTTTAAACGCTATATAATTGTTAAAGTTAAAGTGAAAAGGACGTATCTCCGCACTTACGCCTCTTTGTTATTATAATTTTCGTTATCTCATGAGAATATTTGGAGTTACGCCCTTTTGTTTTTAGGATTTTTCATCCGAATTTTGGCACTTACGCCTTTTTTGTTTTTAGCGATTTGTATCTAAACTATGGCACTTACGCCTCTTTGTTTTCAATTTTTTTTCCGATGATTAGAGAAAATTCAATGAAAACAGTAAAAACAAAGGGGCGTATCTCCGGCACGTACGCCCCTTTGTTATTAGTCAGTGGTACTTACGCCTATATGTTATTATTTTTTATTTTTTTTACTAATATTGCGTAAAAGGCCTTGGAAAGCCTATTGGAGCAATAATAGTAGAGATACGCCTTTTTGTTATTTTGAAGAAAAAAAATCGGGAAAAATGGCACTTACGCCCCTTTCACTCTAAGGCGACGATATATTTCGGAATAAATGTAATAATTAGGGAAATAATTTGCTTCTTCAAGTGCTTAAAATGTGTTAATTCTTCGTTGTCTTCACGTAAATTTCAAAATTTCCGTGGATTTGTGGAACTTTCCAAAGCGTGGAATGGAAAAATCCCAAAAGAGGTGAATGCCTAGATAATACGTAAAAGTCAAATATCTCAATTTTTTAGAAACAGGAAAAAAAAAAATTAAATAAAACCATCGTGTGGAAGAGAAGAAAAAAAAATGAGGGAAAAAAAATGAATTTGATAGCGGCGAGTCGTTTGCTTCGAGTCTGGAAAACGTTTTCAACGACTAGCCTGAGTTGATAACGTTTTACTACCTGTCAGTCATCAGCTACGTATCGTTTCCTGACACATCGCAACTCTGTCCAACTTTATTTTATTGTCACACACAATTGAATTAAAGAAACACGGAATTTTCGTGAAATAACAAGCTATGATATGTGATGATTCATTATTTTATGAATTAAACGTAAATTTTTTTTAATTATTTTAAAAATTAAATATGATTTTCCCAAAGAGAATTACAAATAAATGAATTTCAATAGAGTTAGAAATTAACTTTTGATTAATAAATATTCAATCATATTTTCGCGTCTAAATTTTTTTACAACAAAGCAGAATTAATAGAAAAAAATGTGATAATTACTTTAATAAAAAAACGAAAAAAAAAATTCATGAAATCTTTACTTGAAAGTCAATAATTTATGTTGAAAATTGAGACAAAATGGAACAACAGGTCAAAATGATTCTGCATTTTTTTTCGAAAGTGAAGGTGTCTTCACAATTTTTTTTAGAAAATTCACAAATATTTGAAAATTCACGTCCAACTATTAGAGCATTTCTTCAAATTTTTTCAGATTTTTCCACAAAGTTTATCATTTCGAAAAAAAATGAATGAATCCTGTTACTTTAAAAATTCATTTTGCCCCATTTTTCCCTTATCAATGTGGGAATAGATTTCAAGAGAATATAGCAGGCATTGTGTTGCATGAATTTAATGATTTTAAGAAAAGAAATAGACTAAATATGAAGAGTATCAAAATGAGTATTTCGTTCTATTCCCTCAAAAATTCCAAATTTTTCTCCTTTCCTTTTCCGCGATATTTTCAAATTTTAATCCTTTTATATAAATTAAATTAAATCAATTTCCCCAATATTGGCCAATTAAAAAATTCTTAATTCATTTCACTAACAATCAATCAAGTGGTTTTATCCATTATAATTTCCATCCCCCCTCCCCCCTTCTCCCGTCAATTCTGCGTTAAAACCCTCGTGAAAAGACACTAAAAAAATTTTTCCGAGAATGAGCTTAATATTGATAAATTATCGTTTAGGGACACATTTACTACCGTAATAGTTTAAGAAACCGATGTTACGTTTCGCATGGGCACGAGGGAAAATTTTGATGGGTCGAGAAGAGAAAAAAAGAGAGAGAGAGAGAGAGGCTGTGTCACTCGCGCTTTTTTTTTTCTTCTTCTTCTTTCGAGGGCAATGAAGCCAGGAGGGTGTCGTTCATCATGCCATTGCCAGGGCTGCGCGAATATTCATAGACTTCATCCCCTCTTTCCTTTTAAAATAAGCGAATTCTCTCTTTCTCTCTCTCATCCGTGAACGTCGAATGAAGAATGGAAGGGGTAGTGATATATGACACGATGCGCCTAGCACGTGGCTCGTTTCACACCTTCGTAACAATCTTTCTTGTTTTTGCGTCTTTCAGTTTCTTTGGTAAAACAAACTTATCTTATGATTTTTTTTTTTAACTTTTTTTTTTTTTTCTTTCTATCTGGCCGTGAAGTTTGCCTGAGTCATGTTGACGTTTTTAGAATCTTAAATTACTCGCAAAACTTGTCAAATTACCTGAGAAAAGTGGGATTATAATTTACGGTTAAACAAATAGGAGATTCTTTTTCCCTCTGGGTTAATTTTTTCGGATTTTTTGTTTTTTTTGGAATTGGGTCAAAATTAAGTGTTTCTGAATTTTTAGAATGAGGAAAAAAAAGGAGTAAACATTGTGAAATTAATTTTTTTTTAAGAGTCTTTGACAGGGAATTTTTTCTCATAATTTTTTTTTTCGTGTAGTTTATGAGATATGAATTATTGGTGGGGATGAAACGCCCTAAATCCGACAGAAATAACGAAATTACTAAAAAACCACAGGGTTGGCCCATTATTTAAAAACTATTGGCGAAGAAAACAGCATTTTAACTAAATAATAGAAGAAAAAAATATTCAATTCATCGTATAGTTATAGAGAAATTTTAATTAGAAGGTAGTCGTAACTATTTGCCTCTCTCTCTATGTTTCATGCATGTGATAGGAGATTAATGTAAAAAAAAATTCGAGAAGAAAAAAATCATATTCATAAGCTGAAGATATGACTTTCGAATAGTTTAATCACTTTTTTGAGTAAATTAAAGCACTTTTTCCCGCATTATCAGCAATTAATTGGAAACGAACCTACACAGAGAAAAATGTTTTCTTAATTTAAGAATGTGCAGTCACTTAATTTAAGAATGTGCAGGTCACTTAAATTGAGTGACTTTTCTCACTTAAATCAAGTGACTTTTTCTTTCTTAATTTAAGAAAGTAAAAGTCACTTAAATTAAGTGACTTTTCTCACTTAAATCAAGTGACTTTTTCTTTCTCAATTTAAGAAAGTAAAAGTCACTTGAATCAAGTGCATTTTCTCACTTAAATCAAGTGACTTTTCTCACTTCAATCAAGTGAGTTTTCTCACTTAAATCAAGTAACTTTTTCTTTCTCAATTTAAGAAAGTGAAAGTCACTTAAATTAAGTGATTTTTCTTACTTAAATCAAGTGACTTTTTCTTTCTTAATTTAAGAAAGTAAAACTCACTTAAATCAAGTGCGTTTTCTCACTTAAATCAAGTGACTTTTCTCACTTGAATCAAGTAACTTTTTCGTTCTTAACTTAAGAAAGTAAAAGTCACTTAAATTAAGTGACTTTTCTCACTTGAATCAAGTGACTCTTACTTTCTTAATTTAAGGAAGTAAAACTCACTTAAATCAAGTGCGTTTTCTCACTTAAATCAAGTAACTTTTTCTTTCTTAATTTAAGTGACCTGCACATTCTTGAATTAAGAAAACATTTTTCTCTGTGTACAAATCCTCATTTTTGATTAAACTCTCATTTTACCTTAACAAAATTTACTTAATCCACCATTTGTTTTATTCCTTCAAAAAAAATATTAATTAAAAAAAATTTATAAGATTTAACAAATTTTTAATCAATTGAGAAAAAAAATTTCGTTAAAATCTTTGTAAAAAAATGCAATTCATCATTTTTCCTACTATTTTTTCTCAGTGATTCAACTCTTCAACTCTTCAATGAAATGATAGATTTTTTTTTTCCGAAATCTAAAGCAATTCTTCTGAAAATTTATAAATTATTCTGTGCTTTGGGCTTAACGTTGTAACACACAGTGTAGGTAAAATAATTTGCGATATCATGGTTAAGCTCAGTATGCTGTAAGTTATGTCTGGAAGAGGGGGAGGAGGGGAGGGGGGTCTATACGTTGGCCCCCCAAAAACAAATTACTTGGCGCTAGATAGTATGTACATGAGAGAAGAGAGAGAGAGAGAAAGAGAGAAGGTATAGGTTGGGCATAAAATGTTGGGTTATTATTATCTACCTTCGAGAGATTACAGGAGCTCGTTGTTTCAGAATGGGTCATTACACAAAATACATTCATAACATTTTCCTTTTGAAATCTGAAAGTCAGATAACCCCTTTTCATCCTAATTTTTCATCAATAAATAAATTAAATAAATAAAAAATGATTATTTTTCAAAAAAAAATTTAAAATTAATTTCTTAAAAATTATTATTTTTAAAATTAATTTTTTAAAATTATTGTTAATTTGAAAAAATTGCCAAGATAATAAATTTTTTTGGACAAAGAGAGTTAATATTTTTTCTCCATCGCAAAAGCCACGAATTGTCTGACGCGACGAACGAAAACGACGGTTATTCGTTTCTCTCAGTTCTTTTTTTTTTCCTTCTTTTTTCCTTTATTTTTCACGCGCTTTTTTTCTTCTCTTCTCTTTTTGCCTCCTTTTTGCCGTTTCTATAGAGAAGGTGTAAGTGATGGAGATAGGCGAGCGGGGTGGCGGTGGCATCGCGGGCTGCCATGTTGGCCGAGCACAAGGCGCCGCCCCGTAGCCGCTACTCCATTGGCGGTGACGTCACTATACCGCGGAAGCGCGGGGACAACTGGGGAATTCACATATATATATATATATATATATACACACACACATGCATGAAAACTTCTGCAATCGCAGGATATACAGATACACTTATACGATTCTGGTAACTGAAGAGTTCGAAATTTCGTAAATCAAAATTGCCAATGTCATCGACAACTCGACTTATTTACTTAAAATTAGTAAAAAAAAAAAAAAAAAAAGCGTTTGCAATAAAAATGCATAAATTCAGTAGTGAAAATGTAAAGAAAGGACAAATTTGCGCGTTTTTGAGATGATTCTCAATGGAATTTTCTCGGAAATTGATGGAGATACGCCCTTTTTACCCGAAATTTTTTATTGAGCACTTCAAAAACTATAAAAATGCTGAAGGAAAAAGGGCGTATCCCCATCCGTTTGCAAGATATTTTTGGAAATAAAAGTCTCTTCACTTCTGAAATTTTGTAAATAAAAATTGCGATCTCATTGATAACTCGAGTTATTCACTTGAAATTAGTAAAAAAAAAGCGCGCGCAATAAAAATCCATAAATTCAGTAAAAAAAATGTAAAAAAACACAAATCCGCGGCTTTTTGAGAGGATTTTCAGTGGAATATTTCAGAAATTAATGGAGATACGCCCTTTTTACGCTAATTATTTTTTTAGTGACCATTTCGAGGGCTTGAAAAAATGTTAGAGGAAAAAAGGCGTATCTCCATTCATTTGCAAGATATTTTTTTTTAAAAAAGGTCTTTTCTCTATTGAAATTTCGTAAATAAAAATTGCGATCTCATCGAATACTCGAGTTATTCACTTGAAATTAGAAGAAAAAAATTAAAAAAAGCGCGTGCAATAAAAATTCATAAATTCAGTGGTAAAAATGTAAAAAAGCCCAAATATGCGTTTTTTTTAAAGGATTCTGAATGAAATATTTCGGAAATTAATGGACATACGCCCTTTTTACTCTAATCCTCTTTTGGTGAATATTTTGAGGACTATAGGAAGAGCTGAGGGCAAAAATGGCGTATCTCCATCTATTTGCAAGATTTTCTTTTAAAAAAAAAGTCTCTTCAGTACTAAGATTTTATTTTAATAAAAATTGCTTTTCTCATCGAAAATTCGAGTGAAATTGAAGAAAAAAAAAAGAGGATGTGATAAAAATAATGAATTCAGTAAGAAAGGGGTAAAAGAGTACAAATCTTTGGATTTTTTACATAATTCTTAATTTAATATTTCGGAAATTGATGGAGATACGCCGTTTTTACTCTAAGCCTTTTTTATCGAACGTTTTAAGAGCTTGAAAAATGAGTTGATGCAAAAAGGGCGTATCTCCATTATTTTTTGCAATATTTAAAAAAAATGTCTGCACTACTGAATTGGAAATTTTTACAGATTTTTAGAATTTATGAATTTTTTTTCTAAAATTCTACTGCAATGCGCATTTCATTGTTTATTTCATAATAAAAAAAATTCAAAATAATCCAATAAAAAATGATTGCAGTTTTTTTCGAAGTTACTTTTTTCCCCCCGAAGTAAGAATATGCAAAAAAATATATATATATATGTTTTTCCTGTTTTTCTCGGCCTCTGACTGCAGTGCGTACGACGAATTCATCATACCCGGTCTTTTGTCTCCATATATATACATTTTCCAGAGCACGTTCAAGAATTCTCCTGGGACTGCTGGAGCACATTTCTCTCTCTCTCTCTCTCTTTCTTGTGCACATACGTGAAAAACGGTGAGAGCGATTTAACGCGCTTGCGTCTACTGAAGAGAATGTCTTGAGTATCTCTCACGGTGAAGAAGGTGCCACCCCCTGTTTTTTTTTTCTTTTTCGTTGAGAATAAAATAGAAGAGGGAGGAAAATGTCACATGTACATGTTACCCGTACAGTTAACGCGAGAAGAGCTATGGAGACGACGCGATGGAGACTTCTTTGTGATTGAAAATTGATGGAGTGGAATCAAGCTGAGAGGGTCGTACTGGTATATATATATATATATATATACATACAAAAGGGGTAGAAAGAGGGCTTGAGGATGATGGAGACCCCTGTTCATTTATCAAAACCCACGCGAAGCATCAACTATAGATATCACATGTTAAATTCATAAAATAAAATAAAAAACTTGTGAAATATGAAAAATGCTGAATTTTTTTGATTTTTTTTGTTTTTTTTGAGTTGCGCTTTTTTTTTAGAAGAGTTTACGATTTTTTTTTTAAGCGATTCTCGTATCGAACGTTTTTCGAATAAATCTCGTGGCAAAGTCAAAGACTCGTTAATATTGTTAACTCTGATCCCCATCCTAAGCCCAATACTCATCGTCACTTATAAGAGAAATAACCGTCGTAGTGGTGAACTCTCTGCCAAGCTCTTTCTCTCGCCCACTCTTCGGCATGAATGGGATTAATGGCTGAACTCTTTGGATAAAACGTGGAATAATGCGTGAGTGGAGTAGCTCACTGTTTACTAAATACGCTTACTCAATGAGTCTTTGTGACGTTTGATTTTTTTTGGGATAAAAGAAAGTGGGGCAAAATGGACCTTTAGCGTTGACATGATTCAGGATTTTTTTTTGGCGTGAAGGAGTTTACGAAAAAATCTGAAAAAATTTGAGAAGATGCTGAGATATGTGGAGTTTGTTGGTGAATTTTTTCAATTTTTTTTGAAGACTCTTTCACTCTCAAAAAAAATCGCAAATAATTTTGAGGAATAGGTCCGTTTTGCCCCTTTTTCCCGTACTTCGGAGAATAAGCGAGATAATGTTATTTTACCTTAATTCTTTTTTTTTAGAGAATTTCAAGAGCTGCAAAACGAGATTAGGGGCAAAATCGCCTTATCTCGCTTAGTTTCCGCCATATTCTTGGAAAAAAAAGGGTAAAAAAATCAAAACATTCCAACGTCTCCAATTTTTACTCCAAAAGAAAAGAAAAGCCATTGAAAAACCACTTCATTCAAAAAAAGACGACAAAAGTGCAGAACTCTCACCGAAATTGAAAGTCTAAAAACAAACAGAAGAATTTTCTCACCCTTGAATGAAAAACAAAAAAAAAAAAGATACTAGAAAAGGAAGAGATGCGGAATTTTTTTTAATCAAACAGTGAGGGTTATTCGATGATGCTCGATACACACAAATACAATGTGAATCTACCCCCATGGAATACCGCCAGTGTCTGTACACACACAGACACAAGGCCTCCCTCAAATTCAACCCCACTCGGATTTTCCAGCCAAAAAAAAGAGAAGAAGAAGAGGGGCACGAAAATCCACCGCTCCGCCCAGCCACGTGACCTCAACACTATCATACTTTCTTTCTCTCTCTCTCTCTCTCTCTCTTTTTCTTCTTTTTCTTTTTCTCTTTCTCTTTTTATTTTTTCTGCGAGTCTCGTTTTGTTCACATTTTCTCGTTCGTCTATTTCTCTTTCGCCTGTGTTCTTCATCCCCTCACTCACCTGTGGGAGGAGGGGGGGGGGGGGGGGGGGGGGGGTGGTTCTCTTCTTCACCGTTGGCTTCTCGACGACTTTATGCCTCATAAAAATGATATAAAATTTGTAAAGACGGAGAAGCGCGGTAACGACCGGGCCGTATGAAGTAGGAGATGAGGGTGCGAGAGAGTGACTGTGTGTGTCTCTCCTCCAAACTCGAGAGACAAGAGGACGAGAGTAGAAAAAAAAAGAGACAATAATGCCGATGAAGGTGGGAGAAATTTGAATGGAAAATTCACGTGGAGAAAGTCGATAATACACAATCGTATTTTGAAGATAAAATTCGGTGGGTAAAAGAGAGTTCGTGAAAATCAGAGGAAAATTGAAGTTTTAAGATGAGTGGGAGGGAAAATAAGGGCGAGGGGGAAATTTATGGATAGAACCAGTGTTGCCAGATTTGAAGAAAAAATTCTTAAATAAAAATCAAGAATTCAAAAAAAATTGAATTCAAGAAAATCAAAATTCATTTAAAAATGAAAGATTTAGGCTTCGAAATTAAGATTTTTCTAGGAGGTTTCGAGAATTTTCTAAATTTTGTTAGAATTTTTGAAAACCTAATGGATATTGAAATATTTTCATTCCAATTCTTTGAGTTATCGTAACAACAAAATCTAAAACTGAAAATAATTAAATATTTTATTATTCAATAAACTGTAATACGATAATTTTATGAGACATTTTTTTGGATTCATCTAATTAAATTAAAAATTTCTCATAAACTTTAGAATTTAAATTCTAATATCGAATATGCATACTTTTCATACCTGTACTGTTCGCTGTTCACTTACCAGAATCCCAACCGAATTCCAATCCAAATTCAAAGTTTTCAAATAATAGAGTAAAAATCAGTCATTCGAATAATTTATAATATTTATAACTTAATACTCTAATTGTTCATAGGAATATTGAAAAAATCATTAGAAACAATGAAATTATTACAATAGTTCAGCGAAATGACATGATTTGGCAATAATTCGATGTTCTCAATGACTTCCCCAATATCCCTACCAACAATCAGAGTATTAGATCCGAAAAAATGGCAATGAATTCGATAATCACCAATTAAACCCATCTAACTGGACCAAAAAGGTAAATGTCATGAAAAATTTGGGTAAAGTGATCCCGAGTGTCGTTAATTTCACAAGGTGATTACATTAGGTTCTTCTTTTGAGGCCTATGCATAACTACATCCTCGTCGTGGCCTTGGGTAATGCCGAACGTGGTGTAATATCAATTATTAAGTGTTGAAAAATTGGTCATTTAATTCTTCTCTTTGAAAAATCCATGAAAAATTGAAAAAAATTCAATTAGGATTACTGTTATTTTTGTCGTCCTAATGATAGATAATTAATTTAGAGGTTAATTGGGATATTGGACAATTGAATAAATATTCGAAGTCAACCTTCACATTTATTTTCGTTGAATTATTAAATGTATGTTTTTGCTTTATTTATAGAGCCTGAAGAAGCTCCTAATCAGGAGCGAAACATTGCGATTTTAGAAAATAAATGTGAAGATTGACTTCGAATATTTATTTAATCGTCCAATATCCCAATTAACCTCTAAATTCGTCTCTCCCATTCAAGAAAATCAATAATTTCTCAAATACACAGAAATTGAAACAGGAATTATTGAAGCATCATCAGAGTAACACTTGACCAAAATTTGAATTTTCCTCAACTCATGAAGAAAACATCATTTCCAGAATTTCAAAGAAATTTCATTGCCTCATCTCAAGATTTTCATTTTTACTGAGTCTGGCAACCCTGCATAAAACTCCATCCAGTGGAAAAAAAAGCCTTTTTTTTTCACCGGCAATTTTATTCAAACGCGTTATCCATTTTATTGTCCTCTGTCCTGGGAAAAAGATCGTAAACCCCTCTTCTGCAAAGAGCCGTCTTTTGAATTTTGAAAAACTGAGATCGGAATTACGACCACCGCCAATATATAGTATCTCTCTGTGTCTCCCCATAAAATTCAAAATTTCCCGTCTTAAATAAACGTATTCTCCAACATTTTCTTTTTCTTCTCATAATATTTCCTTGTATCTTTTTTTTCCCCCCTTTTAAATTCAAGGCATTGACACAATCAAAGAAAAAAAAATGATGAATCTAATTTCAGAGAAAAAGAAAGTATCAATTTCTCATTAAGGAAAATTGATATACAGCATAGCTGATAAAAAAGTCAATTCCCGTCAATTAATAACAGATGAATTGATCATTGACGAGTGATATAAAATCTGATAATTCCTCAAAAAAAAAAAAAAAACGTTTAAAATACAGAGAAACAAAGAAACTCTTATCTTTTATCTGATAGTAATCAAAGTTACGATGAAAAAAAAAGAAAAAAAAAAGACAGTGCCTTGTTTTACACGAAAAGAAAGAAATAATCGATTGTGTTTGTGCCACACATCTGTCGTATCGCTAATAAAACACACAAAACCGATCGTGTATCAGTCGGCGTCAATTGATGTTTTTAGGTGTATAGAAAGAAACCTTCTGCAGCTGATATTAAAAGATACTGAAAGAAAATGATGAAAACAAAACAAAAAAGGAATGAGAGAAGACGCGTTTGTGATGATACGAATTAGCCGACGTTGTGTTTGTTCGACCGAGAAAATTTTCACAAAAATCATGATAACCTGAAGTGTTTTAACACAATGACATCTATTAATACACGCTCTACATGAGTATGAAACACAAAGTTAACAAATAAAATGCAGTACATTATTTACCTTTTTCCTTTTTGTCTCTTTCTATTCTCATTTCAACTTTACGGAATAGTAAATTCACCCTCGTTAAATGTATACACCATTTCGTAGCTGATAAATGTCTATCTTATCCTTTTATAGCACAGCTATGGCAATAACTTAGTTTATGGATGTTACTCCTTCGATTCTGAGCAAATGGCAGCCATAAATAATAATCGTACTATGACATTCGTAAAGTCAATTAAATGTTGATGTATTTCCAACTAAAAAAAAAACACGAAAAATTCGGAATCTCGAGAAGTCAGCGATTAATGCGTAACGCGTGGCCCTGATTGGTTCACAGTGGGCTCCGATTGGTTCACAGTGGTCTCCGATTGGTTCACCGCAGTAGCGCGCGTTTTTTCCTCAATTTCAAATACTTTTTCCACTCAAAACGAATGGTAGACGAGAAGCGAGTGAACTGCATCAATCTAAAGAGTCAATGATAATCAGGAAAAGCCAGTCCAGCCATTGAATAATCCATAATCCATCAATTATGAAATTACAATAACTACACATTGATACAATCAATGTCGATTCATGTGGATAACACCTCTGCATACATTTCCGTATCATTCGCCAATAGGCGAACATACACACACACACACACACATATACCCCTAATAAAACACATATACAGCATGAAAGGAGAGCCAGTACCAGTAACGTTAACATTGACGAAGATCCTTGCCGCTCAAAAATCAACGATACTCCCTCTCTCTTCTTCCCAGTCACAGTTCACCCCCCCCACATGGTCCAACCAACACACACAGGCACATCCTGATATTCAACTGTAACAATACACGCCCCCGCAGTACTTGTGGGCGTGGCTATATTGTCATTTGTCTCCTGCTAAGGTTCTTCCTCGCTCCCTCACTAGCATTTCATCCTTGTCTATTCTCCTTCACAACCCTCTGCTCCAAACTACCCAACCAACTTGACGTATGTACTATTTCCCCCCCCCCCCTTCCTAAAACTGAGTGCTTTTACCAACCACCCACCATCACCTTTCACTACTTCTAGTTTTTCAGATATCTGCTTTTACCTTCTACAAGTATTTTCCCATGGAGTTTCTTTTCTTGAAGCTTTTTTCCTTCTTTTTGGGAAGAAGGTTTGTTGATTCATTCTGTGTTCTTGAATTCACGTGGACCTGTTCTTCCGAATGTTGTGATTTTCGAAAAGCTTCTTTCAGAACTGGAGGATCATGAAGAAGCTGATTCATGCTCAATTCGAATCCTGATGGACTTCATGAGAAGATGTGATTTTTTTCCTTGGAATCATCTCAAGAAGTCCGAAAACCTTCGGAAACCATCAAAACCCCTTCAACATTCCTCTGACACCAGAACCAGAAGAACCATCTGATTGAAACCGCCAAAGTAATCCTTCTCCTGTCCAAAGAAATCCATTGAACCAGTGCTGAGCCACGTGGCACTGTGTATGTCCCAGTAGTTGATAATACGAGGAAAAGAAGAGTGCAATTGATAGGTAACTGAGGAAAAAAAAGCATCTACCAGTACTCTTCTACACGATGAATCCATCGAATGTCTGAATAACTTGGTCGAAAACACATCGGAATATGTGTGGTGACACAGTGTGTGCAGTTGAGGATACAAACAGGGGAGAGAGGGGAAAAATGCAGAGTGGGGGGGTTCTATATTGAAGTGGGTGGGGCAAAGATAGGACGAGTGGGAGATAAAGCGGTGATACGCTGAGAGTGGGGGAAACCCAGCGCAGCATTGAAAACGATGTGGCGCGCTCGTGTAGATAGTATCCGAAAGCTCCTCGTGTGTTGGTACATTGGGATAAAAGAGGGGGGGCTTTCTCGTGTGGTATTTCTAGGTGGGTTCGAACGAGAGAGAGAGGGAGACACACACACATACACAGGCAAAGAGGAAGGGGGAATGGTGTCCAAAGTGAGTAAGACTGGGGACTGGGTAACAGGATAGGCACACAGTCAGACAGTCAGGCAGCCTGGCCCCTTCTCGCATAAGGCATAAGGTATTCCGGGTAAAGGGCGCCAAGAGAGAAGAAGTGTAGAACCCCTTGCAAAACTGTTGGGATACAAAAGTACGATCGGTGGTGGTACGAGAAAAGGAAGAGCAAGAGCAACCCCGAAGGCCCAAGACCACTAGATCCCGTACGGCTTACCCGACTTATAGACTTAAGCTGGCAGGCAGTCCAAAAGGCTCAACTGGGCTAAACCAACGCTGCTTCTGCTACTGCTGCTTTCGACCCACCTACCTAAACTCTCCAACGTGCGGACACTACACCACCTACCTAGGTGACTACCCCATCGACCTGGTGCGCCTTAACCTTTTTCACTTCCTCTTTGGTTTCTTTTTTTTTTTTATCATTTGCTTTCCTCCATCCTCCCTTTTCTCCTCATTCTCCCATCCTTTCCCTTCACCCATCTCCAAGTGCCACTTTTTTTTTTGGTTTTTGGGAAAAAAACAACAACTACGTGTGTGCGTGGGAGTTTTATGGATATCAACCAGTGAATTGATGAACACGAATATTTGGTGCTTGTGAATATCAACCGTCGACAATCAGGACTAGTGACAGTTTGTGCTTCTTCGTGCGGCTCTTCAAGACAGTGCGTCGACTCGAGACCCTCGAAAATCACAGTGTCCTCTGTATACACATACACATATATATATATATACACACATCTCAAGGGAGTTTTCTTCAGTGGTTACAGTCATAGCGTAAGCGGCCAACTGAATTGTGTGTGTGTCTTTTTGTTCGGATGTAAACGCGTGTTAACCCACTAGTTTTTGAGAAACTTGCGTAATTCAGTCAGAGAGTCTTGTTTTATATCAGTCGCATCAAGAATCAGACGAAATTTGTGAAGAGTAGCGCGTGCTTACCACTAATAGTGTTGTTATCTTTTTTTTCGTGATTATTTGTTTATTCTTGTGGGTTTATTACAGTGAGTGCTTGATACTTCTTGATTATTCTATTTTTCTAAAAAAAATTGAGTGATTACGGTGATTTTCGAACCATATGACACCATAAAAAGAAGATATTCTGGGTCCATTCTCGTTGGACGGTGTTTAGGGACAGGGAAAATTAATATTTTTGAAGATAAAGTGTACAGACAAGTCGGCACGACGTTAACCTTCTACAGCATGGAGCGCGGCGGGGGCGGGGGCAGCCTCGAACTCGCCGGCGGTGGTGGTGGTGGTGGTGTTGGCGGTGGTAATACTGATCTTTGTCTCCAGGATCTTGTTACTGGTACAGCTACTGGACTATCTGTACAGCATTATCAGCATGCTGCTGCTGCTGCATCAATGGCTGGACTGCATGGGGATCATCTGCAGAATGCTATGCATCATCATGATGTACATGGTAATTCACATCATGATACATCAATGCTACACAATCCAAGTCATCAGCTGACGCATGAACCTTTGGAGAAATTGAAGTGTAAGTTGTCTTTTCAATTGTGGTTCACTGTTTTCTTCTTTGGTTGTTTTTTTTCCTCGTTTCTTTGAGGTGCGACTTGCAAATAGGTGAGACGATGGTTTTAGGTCGCTTATCAGTGAGTAACCCATATTATCTTTGGGTTACTTTTTATTATGTTTGGTGTGTTCCATACAGGCGACACATATCTTCGCCGACGGTCGCTTGGCTCTTCCAGGTGTGTTCACTGAGGGAAAAAAATATTTTCTAGAAATTAAAGTAATTTTGAGACAAAATTTTTTTCTTTTTGCGATGAATGTAAGAAAATAGAGGATTTAATTGAGAGAAATCAATACTCATTTTACTTAATATTAATTTCTTTTAGTTCGAAATTGCGCAAGATCCATACTCATTTTTTGTTATTAATTTTGCTAACTGATGACGATAAATAAACAATTATTTGTCCAAATCTCCATCCTGCATGGATTCAATCTCGATCATATTTGCCATTAATATTTTCACGTGGAATTTTTATCAAATAATAATGTATTTGCACGAAATAGGAAATATTTCTAGAAAATATTTTTTTCTCAGTGTTTTAACTTCATTCTTCAAAGAATTTTACTTAATTGTTATAACAAGAAATACAAGAAGGTTTCAGCTACTTTATTTAAACAAAAGCTTAAATGACCTTTGTCACTCGAAATTAATTGAGAATATTTAAAAATCAAGAAAACAAACGACAATGAAAATGATAAAGTTTCGAGATAAGAAACGCGTTTTTATTGCCCCGACAATATTTTCGTGTTCTCGTTTAAATTAAGAATGTAATTTTACCTCAAAAATATCATGAAAAGTTTCAAAAAGAACGTTATTGTTAATCCAATTCTCGCTGTCGATCAATTGGCTCTTTCCAAGAGCATAAAAACTGCTGAGATCGTAAATAAAATACATTCCTCTATTGTTTTCTTTACAAAGTTTGAAATATTTCAACATTGTAAGAAGATTTCTACAGAAATAACTTTAACTTTGTTAAATAATAGCCAAGATTTTTATTTTTATTTTTATTTTTAGTAAATAACGTGTCTCAAGATGTTTTTGTAATTGAGTATCATTCTAAGTTTTGCGAGCGCCGCCACCTGTTTTGTGATTCATTAACTCACCGGGCTTATCGGGATAACGGACAGACTTATCCCAAACTGCTCGATTCCAACACCACTAAACCTCATCTTATTCCAATAGCACTAAACATCCTAAACATTCTACTGAACATACACACATTCGTCACTTCTGAATATTCCAAACTGAATGATTAAAATTGAATGACACTGTCTTAAATACACGAAACTCTTGTTGAAAAAAAAAAGGAGAAGAAGCAAATGAATTAACAATAATTCAGGTAATACCATTTCCACAAGTACTTTAATTCTAAACTAATGGTAATTACTTCAATGAATACCCAGTAATTAATTGGGGCTTCAGGTAGCGATCAACGACGTCGTAAAGTGACGATAAGAGCCAAGAAATTGAAATGTCTTTTCTTCAGGTTCGTTAAAAGTCAGTTTTCTTTCTACGTAAAATGAAAATTTTCTACAATTAATTTGGATGATAAAATTGTGATCAATTTTTCAAACATCAACTGCTATTAGATCATCTGCTTTTGATTAATCTTAAAGGCATCGGAGTAATTGAGATGATATTGTGGAAATATATCCAATTCCTAAAGTCATTTGGAACCCCTTTTCTTTTTCTCTTGGATTGGAATCCGTTAGATTCATTTTAACGAGATTTTCTGTCCCAATATTTTGGCAACCTGGGGTTTTGACCATACGGCATCTCGCGTGTATTTGATCCTTAATGTATTTTGGATTCTAACCCCGAGGTTGAAGTCATTTACTACCCCTTTTATTTGGTTCTGAAGGGACTACACTGGGGGGCACTTAGCCAATCGAATGGCTGCGAATATATTGGGAAAACTGAGACAAAGTGAACCTAAGGGGGGAAAATGATTCAGGATTTTTTTTTAGTGAGAAGGTGGCTACGAAAAAATTTGAGGAAATTCTACAACAATGGAGACATGTTAGAGCATCTTCTCAATTTTTTGCAGATTTTTATATGAAGTCCTTCGCTTCAAAAAAAAATTCGGAATCATTTTGCCTCGATTTCTCTAATGTCCAAAGTTATTATCATCCTTTTACAGTACTAAGGTTCATAAGTTCCAACGTCACAAATATCCAAACGACATTCTGAGAGGAATGTTGCACAAATTTAGCAGTCATTCGACGTTTATCGTGAATTTCAAGTTGAAGGTTTTCAAATTCACCCCAAATCAGGAATATAACTGCGAATTTCTAACCACTTAATTGCAAAAATACAAACTTTTCATGCACTTTCACGCCAAATTTATAGCGAGAAAAAGAAAAATGTTCTCATTATTTGATCATATAGTGAAATTACAGTCCAATTAAATAAATTTCTATCAACATTCCATGCAAGACTTCAGATCGTATAATTGGATACAAAATGTGGATAATATCTGATTATTGATGTTGATCAAATGGATAAAGGATCATCTTATGTATCCTGTTTGTATATCAGATTGTCTAGTATAATTGAATTAAAGAATTAAGAAATCAAATGGAGAGTAAATTAATAAGAATCATGTCCTTTTTTTCAAATTTACTCTATTAAAAAAAAATTACTCTCTAGCAGTATTCTGATTCCTTCATTACTTTCACACAAACTTTCAACAGTCAATCCAATCCATAAAGTCATTTGGACCCCTTTTCTATTGGAATCCGTTAGATTCATTTCACCAAGAATGTGTATCCCAATATTTTGGTAACCCGGGTGTTTTGACCATACGGCATCTCGCATACATACATGTATATGATCCTCAATGTATTTCAGATTTCATTCCCGTAGGTTCAAGTCATTTACTACCCCTTTTATTTCGTCCTGACGGGACTAGACTTTGGGGGGGCAGATGCGCACACGAGTCAACCCCTCATTCTTTTCCTATTTTTTTTCTCTTCTCTAATAGTGTTGACAAATTGCTTGGCTAGCCCATGCCTCCCTTGGGCACTGTCGGGGCACACATTATGTGTCCTCTGTGTGTGTCCAAGAGTTCAATTGGCATTAAAGGGGAAAATGCCACAAGAATTTCTTCACATCCACATTCAGTTAATGTCCTTTTTTTTTATCCCCCTCTCAATTTAATTATAATCACTATTAGTGGATTAATAAAGTGATTTAATTAGTGGATTATTAATAATTATTAAGTCACTCCCAAAGAAAATTTAAAATTTTGAATTTAATTTTAATTATTAAAGGCATCAACGTTTCGTTGCACTCTGCGTGGACCTCATCAGGGTGCTCATTATGTTTATTCTAAAAAATATCAACATTATCAATCAATTTACATTATTTTTACAGAAACGAAAAATTAAATGGTAATAAAAACGTATTCTTACAATTTAACATTTGATTTTTAAAAATAAAAATTTTCCATCAGTTTAATTTGTCAAAACAAAACAACACTGCATTTTATTTCAAACATTCGTGCCTTGAATAATTAAAATTAAATTCAAAATTTATAATTGTCTTTGGGAGTAAACATGATGGCCGATAATTTATCCGCTAATAGTAGTAGTAGTATTTATTTCCACATGTATGACCTTTCAGCCTTTTACATCAGTTTCCCTCTCCCCTTATCGCTTTGGTGGACATTTCTTATTGTTATTTTTTAATAATACTAGACTTTACATGATGCTCTTGAAAATGACATTTGTACATATTTATATATATTTTTACACATATTTCTGAATTTCTTGACCGTCATTAAAATGCAGAAAAATGAATGTAAAGCGCGTTTCCACGTACAAAAAGCAGTCATTTGCTCGTTTGAGACCTTGCATATTTTTTTTTTAATTCATTTTCATGATATTGAGGATCAGAAACAAAGGGGTGTAAGTCCCATAGGACTTGCGCCTTTTTGCCTCTGAAATGCATTAATTAAAAAGAAACGTTTTGTTTCCTTTTATTGCAAAAAAAAATGAAAAAAACCTCAGAGTATTATTATTATCATTTTTCTATTGTATCAGGTGTTCCAGAAACAAAGATTTTATATTACATATACTATATACTATATATTATATATATTATATATATAATATAATATATTATATTATATATATATATACATATATATATATATACTATATAGTATAGTATATCTATAATATATATTAGGATAAGTGATGACAGAAAATGTCCCATGCTTTTTTATATTATGGACTCTTTATGCAATCAAGTAACACGTTTATATTTTTCTCATCTATCCACCAATGATAATTTAAACAATGGTCGGAGAAAAAACTTCAATAATTATAATCAAGTCGAAAATAATTCTTTGGGTCTATGTGTGTTTGCTCAAGCACAGGTGTTCTACGTGATTTTTAGGGGAAGAACGGATTTTTAAAAGAGGAGGGGAGGGGGGAGAATCCGTGTTATTTTAGCGTCAAATATTTCCGGTTTCCTCTCGTGTTCCGCCTTAAAATCAACGTGTGCGATATTCTTCCAAGACCGATGGGCCGCGACGTCATTTTGACACCGGACGGGTCTCTCCCGTTCGATTTTACGGTTTCGATTTGCCACCCCCCCTCCTCCTTCAAAAACACTAGCCCCATCATTCTATGGAGAAACGATCTAGGTGGCCCGGATTTTCCAACGGATCAACATAGAAATGAACTGATTTCCCTTCCATTATCTCTCAGTCTCTGAGATTTCTTCAATGCCCCAGTAAAAATACTTTTCTCCACCGTTGCTCATATCATCCTCTTCTCTTTCTTCTTTTTCTCCGTAATAAAACTTTTTTCACAACGAAAAACTTGAAGGGAAGAAAATAAAATCACATACGCAAGTGCGTGACTCAGGGTGAGAAAATAAAACTTTTCTACTCACTTATTTTTCCTTTTTTCACAAATCTTTGTCAATTTCTTTGGCCCGTGTGAACCCAAACACACATATATATATATATACGTGACTTACACACACGCATCCCTTTTCGGTGGATATTTACTTCTTTTTTCCCCAAAGTTTTTCGGAAATACACGCCCATCAATGAACGAAGGGGAAGAATGCGTGACACGTTTCGTATTACATGTGGCTGTAGTAACAACTGAGTCAAGTTGAAACTAAACAAATTGGTTAAACATTTATGTCAACCCTATCAAAGTATTTTTCTTCACTTGGAAATCACAGAGGAAAAGAAAATAATTGTGCAGTGAGGAAAAAAAAAAAATTAGGTAAAATTGTGATAAAGAAATTGACGTAAATCCAACCATTTTTGGGAATTTTTTAAACAAATAAAATATTATTTAAAAAATGTTTAGAAAATTTGCATTTAAAGTTTCTTGAATTTTATATATGTGCATATTTTTTTCATTTTTTTAAATTATTTATTTGTGACAAGAAAAAAACATAAAATTGTTGAATGTCTACTATTTTCAGTATCATTTGAAATTCCAAATTATTTTTTTAAAAATTAATTTGTTTTTTATTTCAACGAAATTTAATGAATTTACTATTTCTTTCAATGGTTCCAAAAAAAAATTTGTTTCTAATCAGAAAATTTGCAGATTTTAATAAAAAAATTCAGAAAATTTAACGAATTTTTAATTTCTAGAAAAAAAATTGTTCAATACTTTGAAAAAATTCATTTAATTGTTTTCACTAATTTTTATTCTCACCTGGAAAAAATTTCTCAGAACATATTAGTTGAATCATCAGCATAATTACTCTCATAATGACATGATGCACTCGATTATACAGTGCTTAAATGCCCTGGAGCCAATGCCTATTTTTATCCTGACAAATAGCTCTCCAAGTTGCTTAAAGAAGCTTAGACTCAAATGCACTTCTTTTATCCTCACGGAAGAAGATTCCAAAAATTCAGTGAAAGTCTCTAAATTAAGATTTAAAAAAATTTCATCTCTCTTCATCTTCTTCTCTTTTTCTTCTACTTTTTTTTCATGGGATTTTGAGGAGCGTCGTATTACCGAAGTAGACGGTAGCTCGAAACGCGCCGTCCGTCGGAGGTTTTATTCGTTCTCAGTAAAACTGGGACATGTGAACTCTTATAAATTACGTCAACTGCAGAAGACAGGACCCAAATCTTTTTAACAAATTTCCTCTTTTTTTTTGGTTTTATCCTTCTTTTTCTTCATTTTTATACTCTCCGATTTGTATCTTCTCGTCAGCTGTCCCATATTTTCCGCCAAATGAAAATGTCAACGTATTCACAAAGAATGACCCTCAAAATCAGTCAAATCTCTTTTTTTTTTATTTACTGAGAGTAAAAAAAATCGCGAAAAATTAAGGATGTTCTACAGGTATTGTCAGTGTTCCAATCCCTGAACATGAAAAAATGAGTTTTTAAATTCCTCATTAAAATTATTTTCAGGGAATTATGAAACGCTGCGGGTGTTCAAATATTATATTATTATCATCACATTTCATAGATATTTTTTTTATTCTTTATTTAATTAGTTTGAGAATTATTTTGAAAAAAGCGTTGCATTCTAGGAAATTCTGGCGACACAAGTTGGCAGCACTTACGTGCGAGTGACAATTTTTCAATCATTTTTATTAATTTCAATGCCAATTATTGACCTAATCGTCGTATAAAAATGGAGTCTTTGTGCGGGAGGTAATTTCTCACCTATATTCGAAATTTCATCCAATTTGAAGAATTTTTCGAAAAGTTTCTCAAGCTTTTGTGAATTTTCCCATAAGAACACATGTTAAACGATGGTTTTTAAAAAATTTATAACTTTCAAACAAGATATGAAAAAAATCCAAAATTTTGCATACGGTTTCTTGATGAATTGGAGAACATTGGAAAAAAATTTCATTGAATTCGTACATTTTCAAATTTTGATAAAATACTGGTAGAACATCCTTAAGGATAATTGGGAATTTCTGTATAAAATCGTTAATATTAATTTATCCAAGATGAAATTCTCTGATCTGATTCAGTGAATCTGTAAAGAATGTAATGAGGAATAAAATAAGCCCTAGAACCAAAAAATTAATTGAAAATTGAAAAATTTTCATTATTTTTCTTTATTTCTTTATTTCTTTAAATCTTGAAAAATTTGAAAAAATGTAAAAAATAATGAAAATTTTTCAATTTTCAATTAATTTTTGGTTTCTAGGTCCCATTTTATTTCTCATTACATTCTTCACAGATTCACTGAATCAGATTTGAGAATTTCATCTTGCATAAATTGTTATTAACGATTTTATGAAAAAAATTTAACTTTTTTTTTCGATTATCCTTAAATGACAATTAAAAGTAAAAAAAAAGTGTCAAAATAAAATTTTAACAATTTAATTTGTTTTCAAGAGTGAATAAACGTGTCTTTCAACCCTCCAGTGTGATCAAGTACGTGCTTTTAATGCCACCAGTGTGTAGTCTCTCTCTTGTCAAACTAAATGGCCGTTTTACACCCATAGACTGACTAATAAACGACTTCCTAAGGAAACCGAGGATTATGGAAAGATTAGGGATGGAGGATACGCTTCGACTTTCCTAGCACTCGTGCGAGACGTGAAAACTAAGACAAAATGAGGAAAAAAGAGAGAAGAAGAGAGAGAGAGAGACTCACAGGTGCTTACGAGAGGCGACAATTCTTCAATTGCTGACGTTCCCCATTTTTCCGGGCTATTAGACGAGAAATTTGAATGAATACATCAGTTTTTTGGGAATATCTCGGAAACTAAGTGAGATGGAGCAGTTTTGCTTGAAAAAACCTCGTTTGTAGTGCGTGAAATTTGCTACGAAAAGAATGAGCACAAAATCGCTCTATCTCGCTTAAATTCCGAAATATAAAAAAATGGTGACAAAATAAAAATAGATTTTTTTTCTTCAAAAATTTCATATTTTTTCTATATTCTTACGTTCATAAAAAAAAGTAAAAAATTATTTATGAAAAATTCAGTTTTTGGAGAATATTTCGGAATCTAAGCGAGATGAAGTGATTTCGACCTCATTTTTTTTGTAGACTTTGGAATTCTTCACAAAAAGGATTGAGGCAAAATCGCTCCATCTCTTTTAATCTCCAAGATATTAAAAAAAAAATTGATGACAAAATAAAATCGATATTTCTTCAAACTTCATATTTCTCAATATTTTTACATTCATAAAAGAGAGGAAAAAAAAAAGGTGCCGAAGAATTTCACGGCTGAGGGACATCCCGTGGGATCCTCAGTAGCTAACCACAGCTGCCTACGATGTTTTACTGAGCCACCCCACCCCCACCCCCCCCCCCTCTTTTCTCCATCTATATGAATTCATGTATATAACCCTCATTGAGTTACAACGATACGCCCCACTAACCACCCACAATACTGTGTTTTTTTCCTCATTTTTTTTTCTCTTCTTCTCTCTCTCCTCTCCTCTCAGCCGTCACGTGTTCCCTTTATTCATGCACGCGACACATTTTCACACTGTATATTTAACATTGCATCGGCAATAACTCCGCAACTGATGCAATTCGACAATTTCATGCAAAAAAAAAAAAAAAAAAAAAATTTTTTAGACACTTTGCAAATGCAGAAGTCACTATTTTTATTATTTTTATTATTTTAGTGACATCACTTTAACGACAATTTTGGTCATATATAGGCGTTCGTTCATGAGAATTTCATCTTAAATTAAATGAAGAGAAGTCGCAAAGTGCTTGAGTATTTAAACTTCTAACTTATTCAGGTTATAGTAGCTGAAATCTCGTATTATCGCGTAAACATGGAAATTTAATTATTAAATAAATCAATTAAATTGAAGAATTAAATCAATCGAATTAATTAAGGATGTTCTACAGGTATTGTAAGTGTTCCTATCCCTGAACATGAAAAAATGAGTTTTTAAATTCCTCATTATAATTATTTTCAGGGAATTATCGAACGCTGCGGGTGTTCAAATATTATATTATAATCATTACATTTCATAGATATTTTTTTTATTCTTTATTTAATTAGTTTGAGAATTATTTTGAAAAAAGCGTTGCATTCTAGGAAATTCTGGCGACACAAGTTGGCAGCACTTACGTGCGAGTGACAATTTTTCAATCATTTTTATTAATTTTAATGCCAATTATCGACCCAATCGTCGTATAAAAATGGAGCATTTGTGCGGGGGCTAATTTCTCACCTATATCCGAAATTTCATCCATTTTGAAGAATTTTTCGAAAAGTTTCTTGAGCTTCTGTGAATTTCCCATAAGAACACATGTTAAACGATGGTTTTAAAAAATTTATAACTTTCAAACCAGGTATTAAAAAAATCCAAAATTTTGCATACGGTTTCTTTATGAATTGGAGAACCTTAGAAAAAAATTTCATTGAATTCTTACATTTTTTAATTTCGATAAAATACCGGTAGAACATCCTTAAAATGCACAAGTTTCCGAAAAAAAATTAGAGTTCCCTATTTTTATTATTTCACTCGCAAGTAAAAATAATTTTCCTCTTTTTCATTCTTTTTTTTTTTTTTCATTTTTTCCACTGAGGGAAAATGAGAGATAAAAGAGGGACATACTACTCGCGTGCACAGCCGCCCGTAAAATCCTTAGGGATTAGCAGGCGCTAATATATCCAACCGGGTAAAAACTCTAGCAGCTGAGATATTCGTTCGTCTCCCTTCTCTTGTCGTTTCACACTCATCCCCCTCACTCTCCCTCCCTCTCCTCTCCTCTCTGCGCTTTATTCTCTTGCACTCTACGTCACACAGACAAGCCGTGTGGTTTGTCTTTGGCATAAAATAACTTCAAGTCTGAAGAAAAGTCATAAATTCGTGAGTTACAACCTGTCACCCTTGTTATCTCATTTTTTTCTCCTCTTCTCCTCTTTCTCCTCTTTTTTTTTCCTCTCCCCCCTCCAAACTTTTGATGTACTAAAATTCTTCTCAAATTAATTTGGAAAAATGAGGGGAAAAAAAAGAAAGAGAATTAGGAGAAAGAAAAATTATCTTTGAGATTTATATTTGGGAAGAAGATGAAGAAAAAGATGTTCTTGGTAAAGAGAAAAGATTCGTCACATGATTTTCTCGGGGAAATGGAGTCACTTTGTCTGTTGAGAAAAATTTTACTCCACTCTGGACCAAAATCGATGATCTGTTCTGAGAAAGGCTCGTGGGGGCGAGGAAAGTGTGAAAATGTTTGCCACTGTGAGTGGACACATTCCGCCCTTTTGTGGTAATATATATATATGTATATATACTCTTCAGAAAAGTACGGAGAAATCCAGATGTTTGTGTTTAGCATGGATTTCATGAATTTTTCATCGAATTTCGATAGCAATAAATTTTGAAACTAAACTGCATTGGATCACATTTCAGAATTATTAAAGAAAATGTTCAAAAAAAAGCAATAAATAATGTGCACTTTTTTTTTCCTCGATTTATCTCAAATTTCATCGATTCTTTTTGAGGTTTAGAATGAAATTCTTGGAGTTATTGGTGATATGAGAGTAGATATACTGTGTTTGACAAGTAAAAACCCTTCGATAACAAGACACCATGAGGCTAGAGATATTTTTCCAGTCATTCAACGACTGCTGCTCAAATACAAGAGTGTTATAACCACTGGGGGATAAGGGATACGGGTCTTTGGGGCCCTTGGGTTGTTTTACTCGTGTCATACACGTGTTACAAGTGGCGGATAGGTAACTACAGAGAAAGTGATCTGTTTGGAAGATTTGTCCTTTTTTTTTGAAGGATTAAGGCAGGATTTTACTTTGAAACTTCGAAAAAAATGCTTTTTTTTGGAATTTTTTTTTTTGAGAGAATGAATAAAGATATTCATGTAGGGTTTGTGAGGCTCAATAAATACACTCTTGAAATACGTTAGAAAAAATTTTTTAACGATTATTTAGCTACACTACTATGTTTAATCTTCCCAAATATAACCGTCTTTCAGACAAAAATTTTGAGTTGAGATTGTTAACTAAATGTAACACAAATAAGAACTTATAGAAAGAATTATGAATTTCCATCAGTCAAATTTTTAATTACAATAATAATCAAAATTTTTAGAAAAAAAAATTAATTTTTAAACTAATGAAAAATTTAAAAATCAAAATTTTCCATTAGAAAAGTAATGAAAATTTTTTCGATGGAAATTACAAAAATAACAAAAATTAAAAAATTGAAATTGCGAATTTTTTTTTGCCGATCTCTGCTGGTGAGGACGAAACGCCCCAAATCCGACAGAAATAACGAAATTACTAAAAAACCACAGGGTTGACCCATTATTTAAAAACAATTGGCGAAGAGAACAGCATTTTAACTAAATAATAGAAGAAAAAAATATTCAATTCACCGTATAGTTATTGAGAAATTTTAATTAGAAGGTAGTCGTAGCTATTTGCCTCTCTCTCTATCTCATGCATGTGATAGAAGATTGATGTAAAAAAAATTCGAGAAAAAAAAAATTATATTCACAAGCTGAAGATATGACTTTCGAATAGTTTAATCACTTTTTTCGGGTAAATTAGAGCACTTTTTCCCGAATTATCAGCAATTAATTGGAAACTAACCTAAAAATCCTCATCTTTTCTGTTTCATTGACAAAACTCGTTAATTTGCCTATTTCTTCAGTATCTTAAATATTTTCTGATGAATTATTTGAAAGGAATTCAGAGGTGAAATAGAGAAATGAACAAAATAAACGCTTATTTGTGTGCATGTAGCGTTAAATCAGCTAGAGTTATGTGAAGACTAATTGTGAAGTTAGTTTTCTCCCTACTCCAGTTGGGAAGGGGGGGGGGGGGGTATGGGCTACCAAATATAACTAAACGAAACTAAACGACCCGACCGATTAACCACTCACTGCCACACTCGCTCCACTGACAGGCCCTATTTCTCGACTCTGAACTTTCCAGCCCCTTTGACAAGTTTCTTTCGGTTTGATTTTTTTTGAGGGTTTTTTAAAGCTGTCGCATGATGAATACTCGAGGAGAGCCGATTAATGTAGCTCTTCCGAAGCTAATAACCCATGGATTACCTGGGTAGGGAATTTGGACATCAAACGTCCTCGCAATTAATTTAAAAAACTCGAATTTGTTAAAAAAAATAGAATTCTTTAAATCTTGAATTAAATTCGCAAGAATCTTCGAAAATGGGTGAATTAGCAATTTTTTTTAATGGAAACCTGTTTTGGGAAAGGGAACGAAATCTCCAAAAAAAAGGTCCTCATGAAAATTTCGCTAATTCTCCCATTTTTTTGGAGTATTCAAATAAAAATGACGAAAATTTTGCTAATTTAGCCATTTTTTGAGATATTTAAAAAAAAATGTGAATGAAAATTTTTGTTAGAAATTATCAACTCGAAAGAATTGTAAGATTGACGTAAAAAAAAATATGTTGGCACGTGCAAACTCACATTCAGGCAGTCTCCAATGTCTTCTGTGTATACCACATGAAAATACGGTGACCGCGAGCTCATAAACTTGCCCACCCTCCTTACGTATTTCTGTGGAATAATAGCCTCTAGTCACTAGAGTCTAGTGTAGAGTAAAAAAAAAAAGCAGTCTCAAGCTGTTTATCCACCAGTGTCTCTCGTGAATCCGCCTGGGTTTTCTGTAAGAGAAAAAGAAAAACGGAGAATTGGATGAGAAAGAAACTAAATTAATGCGTTTTACATCATTGAGTTTCAAGTGAGTGTGACGCCGTTTATTTGTTCCGCGGGAGTTTTTTCGAGCACGTGGGATCATTTGTAGTATTTGAAAATGTTGTAAAAACATTTTTAAAAAATGGGAAATAATGCACTAATCAAAGAAAATCAAAAACTTTGAAGTTATTTATGAATAAAACAAAATTACCGAATTTAAAGAAATTGCTTTTAATTTTTTTTTATACCAATTTTACGATAAAAATGATTTTTTTGTGATTTTTTTCTATAAATTCGAAAAATATCAATAATTGAAGGCATTTGAATCAAAGAAATAATGATAAAAAATGATAATGAAATGATTGCCTCATTTTGTTCCAGTCTTATTCGTTTATTTATCTGTAATCGTGTAATTTATTCGATAATTCATTTATTAATCCAATAACTGTTTTCAAAACGACTCGTTGCAATGAAGAATTTTAAGGACTGTTTGTTGCTTCATATTACCAAAAGTAATTTTAAATCGACAAAACATCAATAATGTCAAGAGCCTGAAGAAGCTGGAAATTGTCCAGCAAAACGTCTCAATTTGACAATAATGCATGTTATTAATGGACAGTAATAAGCAATAACGTCTTAACCAACATTAAAAAAAAATTTATTGACAGTGTATTTTTAGTAAGCATTTCTGAAACCAAATATGCCATCTACGAAATTCCGAAAAAATGTTGATTAAGACGTTATTGCTCATCACCATCCTAATAATCTTACCAATATCCCTATGAACGATTACACAGAGAAAAAAGTTTTCTTATTTTAAGAACGTGCAGTCACTTAATGTAAGAACGTGCAGGTCACTTGAATTGAGAAAGAGAAAATCACTTAATTCAAGATAGAAAAGGCACTTAATTTAAGTGACCTTCACTTCCTTAAATTATGAAAGTAAAAGTCACTTAAATTAAGTGACTTTTCTCACTTAAATCAAGTGACTTTTTCTTTCTTAATTTAAGGAAGTAAAACTCACTTAAATTAAGTGACTTTTCTCACTTAAATCAAGTAACTTTTTCTTTCTTAATTTAAGAAAGTAACAGTCACTTAAATTAAGTGACTTTTCTCACTTAAATCAAGTAACTTTTTCTTTCTTAATTTAAGAATGTAAAAGTCACTTAAATTAAGTGACTTTTCTCACTTAAATCAAGTGCGTTTTCTCACTTAAATTAAGTGACTTTTCTCACTTAAATCAAGTAACTTTTTCTTTCTTAATTTAAGAAAGTAACAGTCACTTAAATTAAGTGACTTTTCTCACTTAAATCAAGTAACTTTTTCTTTCTTAATTTAAGAATGTAAAAGTCACTTAAATTAAGTGACTTTTCTCACTTAAATCAAGTGCGTTTTCTCACTTAAATTAAGTGACTCTTCTCACTTAAATCAAGTAACTTTTTCTTTCTTAATTTAAGAAAGTAAAAGTCACTTAAATTAAGTGACTTTGCTCTCTTGAATTAAGTGACTTTGCTATCTTAAATTAAGTGACTTTCTCTTTCTTAATTTAAGTGACCTGCACGTTCTTAAATTAAGTGACTGCACATTCTCAAATTAAGAAAACATTTCTCTGTGTATAAATAATATTAAAACGCAAAAAAAATGGAAATGAATCTGATAATCGATCCAATAATGAAAAAAATTCAAAAATCATCGATTTTTTCAGTGTGGGCAGCAAATGATTTTCGAGACGACACAAACAGCCTGGCCCGTCTTGATTCAACGGGTCACGGTGCTCACACACCAGGTGGTAGTACCCCAAGTACTCCTGGTGCCACACCAACCACACCATCAACAGGATTTACCTCAGCACCTCAACGAAATCGAACAAACAACAATCAAAGAACCGACATACGAAAAGGTACGTTTGAAAGAGCTTCAAAAACGAAAAAAAAATCCATTAAAAATCCGGAAAAATCAAAGAAATCGAAAGAAATAAGCCCTCTTTAAATAAGCATCTTTCTGTAATTGGTTAGTGATCAAGCAAGGTCGTTTGTGTTTCTGTGTGTCTGTGTTTCAGCTTGTGTTTGTCCAACGACTTAAGACGATGGCGTCTACTAAAATCCTCGCAAATTGAAATATCCCCCCTTCCCCCACCCCCTGGTGTCGCGGTAGTAGTAGTCTTTACGCTGCTGGTTAACAACAACCAGAGACAGATCTTACTTCACTCGGTTGCGAGTAATCCATGGGGATGAGGGTTAAGTCTTCTTGCAATTTCTTCCAGCAAAGTCCGGCACGTTCGCGCTACTCTAGTGCACACAGCCAATAAAATCCGTGAGAAACTCGCACACACACATACAAACACATATATATATACACTTTAAATGCCTCGAGTGCAGAAAATCGTTTAATCTCACGTGATAATCTCAATTGTAGACGTTAAAATAAACACGTAATTAATAATGCCAGTTGGGCCGCGTTTCACTGATTCAATGGTAGTGCAAGACACACACACACACACACAAACAATTTCAGTTGGTCATTCTGGTAAACCGCTTGGGACCATTCCCTGGCACAAACTGACCGTCGAATTTTTTGAGTTTCGAATAAAAAAAAAAACAGAAATCCACTATCTGCTGTGTTTAACTTGAAGGGCAGAGGCCCGTACAGATATTCGGCTGCATGCGCTTATCGGAGATGAAGAGAAAAAAAAAGAAAGAAAAACGGTCATACCTCTACATATAGATATACACATATACACACGCATACATGAACAAAAGCACTGATAGCGGTCTCCCTTTGAAACCAACCAATCAATCATTCGACTGTCACTATGCGGGCCACGAGGGGAGGAGTTGGGTGAAAACGCCTGGATAATATACGTGAATGCACAAACACAGATAGACTCTTTTTACCTGTGTGTGTATGTATGTGTGGGTATTGATATGGAGACGCACTCGAGTGCTGAAAACGCGCGACTAACCGCGGTCAGAGATTACCGATCAAACGATCCGCCATTCGATTTTTTTTTATTATCGTCTGATAAAAATAAAGTTTATTGGGATTATTGGGAAAATGTGGTGAATTAATTTGAAACGAACAGACACAGAGGCATGAGAATTTTTCAAAGGGGTTGATAATTTTTCTTTTTGCTTCCGAATGGAAGCTTTGTAAACGTCGGATTTTTTGATTTCGAGTTTTCATCGGAATATGACTCGAAATGATCCAAAATGTCAAAAAATCATATTTTTAAAGGATGTCTGTATGTGTGTATGTGTGTGGTTGTGTGTGTGTCTGAGTGTATTGCCATGTATCGTCATTTTCTCTGGAACGGCCATACTTAGCACTCTCAAAATTTGACAGTATTTTTCCTCTGTGTGCACAATGCTGTCAGAAAAATTTCAGCGAAATCGGTTGAATAGTTTCCGAGAAAAATCGAATTTCCAAAAAAACGTTTTTTTCAATTTTCTCGATGAAAAATTAATTGGTAGCGCCCAGTCTGGGCTATGATATTCATCTCATTAAAACTCGCATTTTTGACCATTGATAAATTTTTCTCTGATTTTTAGTTTTGGAAATTATTTCAATTTTAGTGATTTTCAGTTCATACTTTAGCGGAACGATAACTCGATAAGTATTTGAGCTAGACACTTCAAATTTTGCCAGTTTGTATATCTGATGAAGGTACAGTGTGCTATTGAAACTAGGCGAAATACGTCCAGCCGTTTCTGAGATATTTGCAAAAAATGATTTTTCTTTAAAGGCGTATTTCTCAAAAACTACGCGACTGATTTGCACCAACTTGTACTTAAAAAATTCGTTATAATGAAAGGAATGAACTCTCTAGATTCCCAATTGATTGGTCAAGTATTTATTTTTATTTTGAAAAAAATTAACTTTTTTATAAAAAATCAGAAATGTAAATTTTTCTCAATTTTTTCCTGAGAACACATATAGTTTTTATTTCATGATAATAAAATATATAAATTTCCGCATAAAATGAGATCATTTTCATCCTGATATGACGATTGGAAAATATTTTATGTGTCTGTTAACGTAAGTTAACGTGATTCATGTCAATTAAAATGGTCATTATTGGATTAGAGATTGATAATTCCATTCGGAAGCGTACTGCCAATAGTATTGGCAGAATATTAAATCTAAGAATTCAAATAACCCACAAGGAATTAACGCCTGTTTGTTTCTTTTATGTTTGTTCATCAGGTGTTCGAACGCCAACGGAAGTCAAGCATGAATTACGAACTGGAAATGATGTGGTATCACCAACTGGTGTTGTTGGTGTTAATGATGCCAATGATAAGGATGGTGGAAAAAATAAGAGACAAAGACGACAGAGAACACATTTTACATCGCAACAATTGCAGGAATTAGAGTCTACATTTTCGAGAAATAGATATCCTGATATGGCGACGAGAGAGGAAATTGCTATGTGGACGAATTTGTCGGAGGCACGAGTGAGGGTGAGTTGAATGATTAATACAGATGATTTTTTTGGGGGGGAATTAATCGTGGGAAATTTGGGATGAAATCCAAAGTATGTCGGGGATTATTTGATATTTGGTAATGTGGCGATAAGTGGGTGATGATAGGGAAATAATGAGAGGTTTGATCGCCTGCATTATTCCATTTGTATTGGACAGGATATTGATTTGCGAATTATCATCTGTGAATTTAAATCCAAGTGCCAAAAAGTTGATTTTAGATCAATTTCTTTCGAAATATTAGAAAATCAATTCTCTTTTCTCTTTATAAAAAAAGAATGCATTGCCGAGTTGCGCGCTATATTCAAAATACAAAATATCTGAATTTTTAGAATAAGGAAGAAACAACAATCCATGATTTAATAGAAAAAAAATGTTCTTTTTAGTTTTGAAAAATGATGACGCATGAAAACATGCATAAATATTGGTTAGGTTGAAGTAATAATTCGCAAGATGCACATGAAACGCTCGTCATAATCTAGTTTCATAAAAAATCCTTTTTATCCCATCATAACGACAAAATACTGAACATTAACATTTTAAAATCGATCCCAAATTCTCAGGCTGACGATCCATGATATATTCCATGAAATAACACTTCAAAAATTCGTAAAGTATTTGGCACAATGCCAGGCATTGATGCGTATCGGTTACAAAATCAACAAAGTCCGAGTTTCCTCGCCGAGCATACATATATCGAGCCTCTGGCAACTGGTACACTCGAGGAAGCGTCTCAATTCAATTCACTCCAAGCCGTTTATTCTCCCAAGAAAAAAACCCAAGCCAAAACATTGAAAGAAATAACATCAAAAAAAAGCCCCATTGACACCTTCTTCAAGAGATTAAAAATTGCAATTTTTCTAAAACCCAGTAAAACAAACGATAGTTCAAACGATTTTGCAGAGAGGTGGACTAGGGTCCAGCTTTAACCCCCATTAAGCTTCCCATGAATTTATAGAACCGCATGTAGCCCTGCACTTCTGCAGAGTATAAACGCCATGTACCAAAACTCTGTGGCATACGGAGATCCTAGTTTGGCTGGTGCACTCTGCAGCTTCTCTGTGCTTTTTCCATGTTCACAGACTGTGGTTACATACAACGACGTACCTCGTTCTTCATTCCAGCCCGTCTCTTCTCTCCACCCACTCCAGCACTATTTCTCTCTCATTCTATCTGCAGGCACTCGTCCAGTTGGTTTTCGTTGCGAAAAGCCACAGTACATTGGAAAGGATTATGGCCCAAACTGCAGCTCGAAATCTCTTTCATACTATCGTCCAGCGATTTATGTCATCCCCTGAAACAAAAAAAAAACATAGTAAAATGCTTCAGATGCCCTTTTTTGCTTTCGAATGGAAGTATTACTATCGTCAAAATTTGAAATCTCCATTTATTTGTTGGAAAATATCTAATGTTCTAATATATGAAATGATCTAAGAAGACCGAAAATCAGATTTAGGAAAGATTGATCTCTGTGTATGTGTGTAGGTGTGAATGGGTTGTGCCTGTATGGACAGCTATGTCTCAATAACTTTGAAAGACTCACATCTTAGAGTCTGAATTTATGAGTCCTATTGTATTGGAATTCGTTCAGCAGTATTTGAGATCTGGAAGATTTTCGAAAATTCGTTTTTTATGACTATTTTCAAAACTTTTCCAGCGATTCCATTCAGATTCATCGGCTATGTTTACAATCCTATTAGCTAGCTTTCTACAAATTTTCATTTTCTTATTGATGATAGTTATCAACCCATGCTGATTTTGACGATTCTTGTCATAGATTGCTTCTTAACACAAAACCAAGACAACTATCAGGGTTAGAATCTTCTAATTCAGTGAGATGATAGTTCTTATGACACTGAAGCATGGAATTGGTTGTGAACACGATTGATTGAAATTTTTTTCCATATGTCTAAAAAAGCATCATCTTTAAGAATAACAATGTCTCAAAGACTTCCAAATTCTCAGGTTCTCAGTCTCCAAAAGCATCAAATCTCTCAAATACTTTCGTGTCATTTTCTCTTGCAGGAAAATTCATCAGAAATTTAAAAAAATCATTTGAACGTCAAGTGGTACAGTTAATGTTAATATGTCCTCTCTCGGTTAGCCGCGGTTATCTGCAAAGAGGCAGGCGTATGTTTCGGTTCGTGGCAGAGCGGTGTGCGGCTGTCCGAGATAATCCGCTGGTGATTAAGACCATAAATCCATCGACGGATTAGTATGGTTGCGAGAGAGGGCGCGCGCGCGCGCTTCCGTTGCCTCGACGGTCACCTACTATCATTGTTCCTCTTGCCTCCTCTTTCACACACACATGAACATATCCTCTCTCTCTCTCTCTCTCTTGCAGTTTGGTGCTCGTGTTGAACTAACTGGAATGGGTTTCCGTAGAGAGACAGTTTAATGTGTACGTGTGGCTGAACGTATAATGGCCTAAACCAAGAGAGAGAAATTGTTGGTTGTATGGGTTTTCGGAGAGAGAGAGGGGGAGAATTGTTTGAACACAACGGGTCTCTCGCTTACATTGGGAAAATGGCCATGGTGAATATAGATGTATACCCTGGGACACACTAACCGGCTATGAGAGTCAGGATTACCGGTGTCATTCGTATTCACCGGGTTAGTGGCTGTCAACGGTGCCCACGAGACATGTATTTTGACTGTGTATGCAATCGTTTTTGGATTAATTATTTTGATGATTGAGGTATTATTCCAGTGAACTCGAGTACAATTAATCCCTTATTTTTTTGATGCCGTATCAAAGATGATATTTTTTTACATTTTTCTGAATTTTTTCATACTTTTTGTCCGTATAATTTATAAGATATGAATTATCAGAGTTACTGAAAATAGCGGTGGTGGGAATGAAATGCCCTAAATTGGACAGAAATAACGAAATTGTAAATAGGGCCCGAGCTAATCATTACAGCTTGTCTAGTTCTTTGGCGAGAGTAAAAATTGAGGAATCATCTGTATGCAGATGTGGCTTTGAAAATGAAGATTTAAATCACATGTTATGGCAGTGTCCTCGGTGTGAGCAAGAGAGAAGCATAATGATCCCAAAACTCATTGATTGTAAATACTTTTCCCCTTATGAGATAAATGAAATTCTGTACACATTAAACCCTGTAGCACTTACTATGATAACTGGATTTTTTACCAATTGTAAAATCAAAATATGAAAATATTGTACGTTATTGTGATTCTCACTTCTTTTTTTATTCCACATACACATATATATATAAGGAAGAAAAATGTACATATTATGTAGAAATGTACAAATTTAGCAGAATGAACCTAAAAAGATCAAGTGCATACAATAAACAAAAAGTAACGAAATTACTAAAAAAACCACAGGGTTGACCCATTATTTGAAAACAATTGGCGAAGAGAACAGCATTTTAACTGAATAATAGGAAAAAATATTCAATTCACCGCATAGTTATTGAGAAATTTTGATTAGAAGGTAGTCGTAACTATTTGCCTCTCTCTCTATCTCATGCATGTGATAGGAGATTAATGTAAAAAAAATTCGAGAAAAGGAAATTATATTTACAAGCTGAAGATGTAACTTTCAAATAGTTTAATCACTTTTTCGGGTGAATTAAAGCACATTTTCCCCGAATTTTCAGCAATTAATTGGAAATCTAACCTAAAAATCCTCATATTTTTCTGTTTTATCAAAATTCTTTCTCCAGAGAAAATTCCTATTTACCCAGAATCCTCTCTACGAATGAAATCACCTGAATTTACATTAACTTCAAGTAAGTGGGTTATAAACCTCGTAACACACGAGGGTGAAAAAGATAGAAAAATTCGGGGGTTATTCTGCGTCAAAAGTCGTAACCAGAATACGTGTATGCCTGTGTATCACTGGTGGAATAACCGAAAAAAAAGGGGGAGCCTCAAATTACAATAAATGTGCAAAAGTACATCAACTGAGATGTCTCACCATAAAGATAGATAAAGTAATTCTCCTAAATTCCGCACAATCATTCCCATATTGACTTTTGAAACAAACATTTCCTTACTTCGCCTATTCATATACAGTACAAAAATTCATTTAATTCAATGGCTCCGAAGCGTATGAAGCAGAGTTTGCTATTAAAATAAAAAAAAAGTAGAATTTTTCAATGAACCAAGGGAAAAAGAGGATTGGAAGCATAAACTAATATTTTTGCAAATTACCCCATCGTTTCACAGGGGAGATATTTATAAATAACGAAATAACGAAATGGCTATAGTAGTAGCGTATAACTGAGGGGGTGGTAAAAACGGGCGGTTAGCAAGAGAGAGAGGTGGAGGGACACTGGATGAGCATTAAAAATCACGTGTTTCGCTTGAGCTCATAATCTCGTATAATCTTTTGCAAAGTTGTTAATACTCGGTGGGCTTACCGGTGTTAATTTAATATCCATACAGGTGCGCTAACATTGAATATATCCGAATCCCACACAGTTGGGTTGTATGGCCATCCAGTTACCAGGAGAAAAAGAGTCCAGAGGTCCAGCAGTAGTAGCAGTAGCAGTAGTTGCAATGGGTTGAAACGAAAAAAATAAAAAAAAATTCCATAAAACTCAACTACCGAGTCGTTCTGAAAACGACTCATACTGCGAATTCTCTTGTATACCACCCACGTGATCGCTGCTATTTTGCTATGTCTTCTGTTGTTGTGGCAAGTGGATTACTCTTGTTTGCTCTTTTTCTTTGGGCGGAGGGGGAGGGGGTAATTCTTCTCTTAAGTATCATTGAACCTGGTTGGTGTGTCCACATGTTGGCGATTCTCTCACGTGTCTGCGGATGGCCAACGTTCACGGCCAATTACAAATAAGGGAGGAGAAGGGTCTGGGAAGTAAATCCGGCTGGATCATTTGGGATCAGGATGAAATGCCCTCCTGCCTGGAGGAGACGGAGTGTGTACTGCGAAATACACCTGACCTACTGGATGTAATGGAGAGCAAAGGGGCATGTTTGCCCTTGAAATTGGGCAGTTGATGTAGGGGGAGCAAAAAAAAGGGGGGAGGGGAAGCAGTTTTGGATTTTTTTTTGGAATATGTGATGTTAAGGGAGTATTTTAATATGGTCGATAAAACAGGAGAAAATGAGGATTTGTAGGTTAGTTTTCAATTAATTGCTGATAATTCGGGAAAATGAGCTCTAATTTACCCGAAAAAGTGATTAAACTAATCGAAAGTCATATCTTCAGCTTGTGAATATAATTTGGGAAATAGTTACGACTACCTTTTAATTAAAATTTCTCAATAACTATATTGTTTTTAAGGATCGGAAATAAGAAAATTTTCCCTAGACAAAATAATTTTTTCCCCTATACCAGAGAGTTTTCAAAGCTCTACTAATGCTGGCCGGAAAAATGCAGCAATCATTACGATCCAATAATCGAATGAAAGCTTATTCTCAGCTGCACGGCGTGAATTACATCTAGAGATTGACAATTTTTTTTTGAAATTATAATTATCAAAAGAAAATAATACCTCCATTATCCCTATATAGATGATTTGAATACACACAACATGGCGTCTAGCCGATGCTAACCCAAAACCACTAATAATTATTTCTACAGGTATCACATCACTTGGAGACCGAATTTCCGCCTGCGCTATTTTTTACTATCTATTAAAATTGTTTTCAGCACAATTACTACTAAATTACGCCCATAATTAGTAGAGTTTCTGGTGAAGTGGTCAGCTTCCCGACCGACCGCTCAATGGGAGGTCGCGTCAATCAAAAAAAATCACTATATTTTACATCCGACTATTAAATAATGAGTCAATCCTATGGTTTTTTAGTAATTTCGTTATTTCTGTCAGATTTAGGACGTTTCATCCCCATCACCGCTATTTTCAGTAACTTTGATAATTCATATCTCATAAATTACACAGACAAAAATTATGAAAAAATTCAGAAAAATGTAAAAAAATATCATCTTTAATACGCCATCAAAAAAATCAGTTAAATTCTCCAATTATCCCCTTTCTTCATTCCTTCATCCCGAAATTGTGAAGAAAACCCATCTATAACAGCCGGAAAATAAGAAAAATTTTATCTCACAATTTCGAGAACACCTGCTTAGATATTCATGCGAATAAAAAATGACATTTGCTCTCAGAATAAGAAGAACCCTGATAAATATGAAGAATTACTGTGGAATCCACTTTCAATGGTCTTTTCTCGTTGCAACACAGGGCGCATACTCGAGACACTACGTGTCTATGATGTATGTTGGATGCGCACTGCGCACATGCTCCCACGCGATTTAGTCTCATTCTCTCTCTCTCTCTCTCTCTCTCTCTTTCTCTCGTTGGTTCGTAGCTCACAAAGTAAGAATATATATATATACCTATATACATCAGGGTGACACGTTTCCTTGGCACGACCCAGAGGAGACTGAGACGTGGTCGCTTTCTGCCTTGATCCATCTCGACGGTACAGTGAGATTTATGGAGACGCCTTTGGTGTCTACCTCAGACGGTGGAAAACTCTCTTCTCTCGCTATCTCTCTTTCTCTTGCTCTTTCTCATGAGTGAGTACTCATTCGTTCCCTCGGTTGGGAGAAAGGGGCAAAAGAGAATAACTGAGATAGATATGTTTCGGGTTGAAATACTGAAACAACAAACAAAATGAAACGAAGTTATTTTGTGAAAATAAATATAATTTTCTGGCTTTGTCAATAGAAACAAGTGGTAAATTACTTCAAAATGATTTCAAGGTTTTTCGTCTGTCATTTGCTGCATTTTTAATTGAAGGAAAAATGTGGGGGAAGAAAAAATGTAAAAACAATTAACCCATTCAAATTTTGATGTTTTATGCTCTGAAAATCACTCGAAATCAGTGGAAATATTCGAGATAGGTTTTTTTTGATGATTTCATTGAAAAGCTGAGAAAATTGCAGTTGGAAAACATATATTGAAATTTTTTTTTTTTTTTTTTTGAAATTCCAATTTTTCAGTGGAAAATTGGAGTCTAACCCTTTAGGAAATAGAAAAATTTTACATTTTTGAGGATATTCACGGTTCTATTAGCTGCAGCAACTTGGGATTGGTTTTAAATGAAAGGTGAGATTATTTGCCATTGATTCATGTAATTTTCAAGCAAAAAAATCTTAATTTTCAATGTATTTATAAAGCTAGAACTGATTTTTGTAAAATTGTCCATAAATAGCGGAAAAATCGATATTTTTCCATTCAAAACCCTATAAATCGATGGCAAATGATCTCATCCATCATTTCAGACTATTCTCAAGTCACTAGGACCAATAAGACCAGAGATATCTTCAAAAAAGTGAGAAAAAAATCGAAAATCGAAAGTTTTACCTTCAATTCATGGCTAAAAAAGTTTGAATTTCCAAAAAAATCCCTAAAAATCAATTCTAACACCGGGTTTTCACCGGAAATTTCCTCATCTTTCCAATAGAATCATCAAAAAAATCTATCTCCATTCATTTAATTGAAAAATCCACTTTTCCCTAAATTAGCATCAAAACGAGATGAAAAAAAAATTACTGATTTCGCCAGTTAATAAAAATTTCATTCACTCAATCCTCGTAACAGCTTCTCAGGTGCTTATAGGTATCTCGGAGTATGTGAGAAAAATAGAAGAATCCTGGAATTGAGTAAAAACGGGTGGAAACAACGGACTGAACTTGGAGTGAGTCGAAATACTGGAAAATCGTTCAGATGTGAAAATGAAAAATAAAAGAAAATACTCTAAAAAAAAAAAAAAATCAAGAGAAAGGTAGAATCGTGTATGGGATTTTTTCACGTGTGTTCTCTTTCTTTTTTTCCTTTTGATGGGGGTAAGAGAAAGAGAAGCACACGGGATGGTGGGATAATATAATGATGGCGTCGCTGGGTAAAGGAGAGGCGGGACTACGAGGGGATCAATATTATCCTCCTCCACCTCTTCCTCTGCGAGGCAACGATGCGCCCGCGTCCCTCGCGTGATCCTCCCTTTCGTTATTGCCCCCTCGAGCGAATATTCTCTCTCTCTCTTTCTCTCTCTCTCTCATTCACCCTGTGAGGCTCGTAACACATCCCACGCGTGTGTCTCTTCTCTCTCCTCTCTTTCTCTCTCTTTCTTTTTACTCGTTTCTTCTTTTCGCCCCTCTTTCACCTTCGTCTTTCATTCCGAGAAGCTGCGGCGAGATAGGATAACGCGCACCATGGATACGCACTTGGAGACGCGTCGATACACAACTCTCGAGAGTTTGTGGCCCGAAAGTAGGCTTAAGATACACTTGAAATAATCCTGAAAGCAAAAAGAAAATTGCAAACATGAGAAAAACTTTTTATCTGAACTTTTTTTTTTTACTTTTTTCTGTATTATTTTAGGCAATTGCTTTTCAATCGGGTGGGATGAAAGCGCAGTGAAAGGTGGTATGCACTGGAGTGTTTTGCCCCTTTTTTTGATGATGAATTGAATGATTTTTTTGGGTTTGAGGCTTTTCTTCAAATTGCAAGTGACAAAAACGGTTTTATCAGAAATTTTCATCTTTTCAGGATTTCATGCAATTGCCTCTTAATCAGGCAGGAAAAAAGCGCAACAATAGGCAACATGCCAACATGCACTGAACTGTTTTGCCCCTTTTTCTGATGATGAATTGAATGATTTTTTGGGTCTTGAAACCTTTCTTCCAAATTACAATTAGAAAAAAATTTTATCAGAGATTTTTCCTTTCTCTCTATTATTTCATGAAATTACCTTTCAATCAGACAGAAAAAAAGCGCAACAAAAGGCAGCATGCCGGCATGCACTGACCCCTTTTGCCCCTTTTTTTGATGATGAATTGACTAATTTTTTAGTTTTCGAAACCTTTCTTTCGAACTTCAAATTAAAAAAACTTTTTATCACAGATTTTCTTTTTCACTATTATCTCCTGCAATTTCTCTTCAATCATGCAGTAAAAAAGTGCAAAAAAGGGGCAAAACGGTCCAGTACATGCCGCCATACTGACCCCTTTTGATGACAAATTGACTAATTTTTTTCCTCTCAAGGTCCTCTTTTTTTTTTGTTCAAATAACTTTCAATATTGATGAATGAAATGAAGTGAAAAGTGATTGTCCATACATTGCGATTGGGTCCGAGAACGTTAAGTCTCTGGATCACGAATGATGGGCCACGGGGTCTCGAACATCTATAACGTATCTATAGTCAAGCACCGTATACCCCGGTATATGGTTGAAGGCATATATAGCGTTGAGTTACAGTAGCGCGAGCGTTTGCGAGCAGGAGAGAGAGAGAAAGATAGATAGATAGATAGATAGAGTGAGTGTGAGTGAGCAAAACGGGGGTGGAGTGATTGATGAGACGCCTGGCCATGGTCTCATTACAGTTATATAAGCTTCCATAGATTGAGCCATGCAGAGGCTTACCCAAGCGTGTGGCGAACAGAGGGGGCAGGTCGTGATTTGATGAGGTTTTATTGCTCGCATGACACCGCAGGAGGTATTTTTCTGTTCCTGTGGCTTTTTGAATTTTCTCAAAGAAAGAAATCAAATCCAAAAGAAAAAAAAAACGAGACTCTCTCCCTGAAATAAAAGAAAAAATATCATTAAATAGCTGTTATTCCAGGTTCTTCTTTTTTCATGCTGAAATAATTGAAATTGACGTAATTATGATCGTAATCGTAAATATTTCATTTGAAATCCGTAGAAATGAGAGAGAAATAAAAACTTGAGCTCACAAGTCATAAAAATAAAAGAAGAGAAAAAATTTCAAAAGAGGGGAATGAAATTTTTTCTTGTTTTCCAAAAGGATACAGGCGTTACAGACATATTTGAAAGTTCATTCATCAAGTTTACTACCAAGAGACGGCCATCGTGAGATTTTGCGATGCTGTTAAAGTTTATGGGCGCGGCCCTCACTCTCGCGTGTACTGGAGCCCTCCAACCCCCAAAGCCTCTCTCTCTCTCTCTCTTTCTCTCTCAGGTTTATTGATTCTCGAGTCCGCGGGCAACAGCATCTTCACTGCTCCTGTACTGCCCCTTTATATACACCCACACCCACAAACATTGTGTTTCTGCAAAAAAAAATTCCCCGATGATAAAACTCGCGGTAATGACAAAAATATATTCCTCTTTCCATATACATGAAGAGCTCGTGTCGAAGCAGTCAATGGCCCGTGAAACAATAACTCGAGTTAATTCGCTCAGATATCCATCGAGATAAATAATTACAAAAATAACAAAAAGTGGAGTGCCAAAAAGTCGTCGCATTATTTTTCATTATATTATCCTCGAAAAAGGAAGGAAAAAAAAAAGTTTCCCTATTCCACAGTTTCAATGACTCGTCGCGCCTCTTAGCGTTTCTACTGCCATCCATCTTGGTAGACGACCCTCCTCCCCCTCCTCTCCCCCCCGCCCCCCCTCCTCCTCTTCATCCCTCGCAGCATCCCTTCTTTCTTCCCTTTTTTTTTCGTCCCTCTTCAACCAAGAATGCACAACCATATATATATAGATATATATATATATATATCTATATCCTTCTGTCTCAACGTCACGTCGTTTTGTGCCAGTGGTTGCTTTCCAGTTTGCCACAAGACTCCCCCGACGTGTATTCGGTGAGGCAACCACCCGTATAATTGTCGGCTGAATTTCTCTCCAACCAATGGAGGAAAATCATCCCCTTGAAAAGTACCGGGGGGGAGTGGAAAAACGGCTGACGAGGTCGTATCTAACCATTTCTCTCTCTCTCTTTCTCTTCTATTCCTTCTCTTTTTAGCCCAGCTAAAAGAGTATACAACTAGTATCGAGCGTGTTCACTCGTGGCGCCGCCTTGAATTAACACCGTCATATTTCAGAATGGAGGAGCCAGAGAAAACCCGACAGAGACACAAAAAATCGTTATATATATATATGATAGCGCAGGAAAAAAACGCGAAGAGAGAGAGAGAGAGAGAGAGAGAGGGCTATTCCCCTCCGGCCATTTGTCTCTCTAAGAAAAGGGCGAGAGTTCAGGCTTATGCTTTTACCCACTGTACATGAGTTATAATACTCAAGCTACATGAATCTGATCATTCTACCAAAAATATCAAGAATAATCTCTGACATACATCTACATCTACATTTAACGATATCAATCATGAAACAAATAAACAACCAATAAATTCTTCATTTATTTATTTATTTATTTATATTAAGCCACCTTTGTGCATATTTCACTAAGCAATTAACACTAATGTTACTATTTTTTTTATCATGTCTCTTGTACTCATCACTTTCAACCCTGTTATTGGCCTCGGCTGTTAGGTTGTATTCAAATAAAAAAATAAATTTATTGATTTGCACTATCTGCATTCTACAAAGTATTATTGAGGGTCGGATGTAAAATATAGTGATTTTTTTTTGATTGACGCGACCTCCCATTGAGCGGTCGATCGGGAAGCTGACCACTTCACCAGAAGCTCAACTAATTACGGGCGTAATTTAGTAGTAATTGTGCTGAAAACAATTTTAATAGATAGTAAAAAATAGTGCAAACGGCGGAAATTCGGTCTCCAAGTGATGTGATACCTGTAGAAATAATTATTAGTGGTTTTGGGTTAGCATCGGCTAGACGCCATGTTGTGTGTATTCAAATCATCTATATAGGGACAATGGAGGTATTATTTCCTTTTGATAATTATAATTTCAAAAAAAAATTGTCAATCTCTAGATCTAATTTCCGCCGTGCAGCTGAGAATAAGCTTTCATTCGATTATTGAATCGTAATGATTGCTGTCTATTGTAGAAATATGTTTGGTTTCTTTAGTTAAGAAGAGGCTTCCGCGCGTGCTACGCACGCGCACTTCCATTTACATGAATATATTAATGGGACCGATAGATGTCGCGTCAGTTTCGGTCTTACGTTTACGCTCATTCAATATACTTTCGAGATATCTCGATATCGAGAGTTTCCTTTCCTTTTCATAATAGGATCTCATCCTTCAATAACAATATTTGATATGAATTATGATTTCCTCCCAATCTCACTCTACCAAATTGCAAATTACAAAGTTAAAATCGCCCATTTATTCATTACATTGCATCATTCCAGTCAACAGACCACAAATATCACTTGTGTCTCTCAATCTCATTCAATAGAGCTTCCATGACTCAATTTCCTCTTTTTTCTTCCAGGTATGGTTCAAGAATCGTCGTGCCAAATGGAGAAAGCGCGAGCGAAATGCGGCCAATGCAGCAGCTGCAGCAGCAGCTGAGTTCAAATCCGGTTTTGGTACAGCAGGATTGAACAGTTTTATCGGACGTGCTGATGTCGATGCAATGTACAGTTCCTACAGTTCATACAACAATTGGGCAGCAAAAGTGCCATCGCCATTGAGCAGTAAGTCATTTCCCTGGGTAAATCACCTAAGTACAGTAGTGCCAACAGCCTCACACCATCATCACCATCAATTAACAAGTGCACAACCAGTCAACTGTTTTAATCCTTCGACATCAGCTAGTCACGTTAGTGGCATGTCAATGTCTGTGGGTCAAGCAGCAACATCAATGCTCCCCGGTATGGGTTCTGGTTTAGGTGTAGCTGGTTCGCCAGTTGCTGCAACAAGTGCAGCATGTCCATATGCAACACCAACAGGACCACATCCTTATGGACCACCAGTTTATTCGCATCATCGAGCAACTGGACCAACAGAACCATGCACAGTTATGAACAGCAGTCTAGCGACACTTCGTCTAAAAGCCAAACAACACACAAGTGAATATGGTTCGGCAAGCTCATTCAGTACTGGTACAACAGCAACTGGTGGCGGTGGTAATGGTGGCGGTAGTATAAGTCCAGTTAGCTCACGTGCATCTTCTGGGGGTGGCGGTTTGAGTGCCTGTCAGTATGCCCTAACAACAAACAGTGGTAATCCACATTCACCAGGTACTGAACACAATCAAACAGCTAGAGCCCAAGTTTGAGGTGAGGCGGGGGCTGATTCCAGCCCCCACAACTCGGTTAACAATAATACAAGTAATGCTAATAATGTTAATCATGGTGGAAGTAATCAGAGTAATACAAATCAATGTAATACACAGAGCAATGATGTTAATCAATTGAGACAGAGTGAGTGACCCAGGCCAAGATCTGCCGCTTCACCAATGTTATCGTCAACACCATCATCTACAGCATCACAGCCACATTATATGATGTATGATGATGATAATAATGCGGTGGATCAAAAAATCAATGAGGATGGAAGAATTACTGGTGGAAGTGGTAATGGGAATGGAAATGATGTTAGTGGATTTGGGGTGGGAGTGGGAGTAGGGGTGGGGGTTGGTATTGGGGTTGGTGGCGGTGGACCAAGTGGCACTGGAAGCAGAATACCTGGATATTGGCAACATGCAGCTACATCTGCTGCTGGATATTGGTCATCATTGTTTGACTCTTGGACAACAAATCCAATTGCCAGTGGTACGCAATCATTGTCATTGAGTTGGGATGACAATAGGGGATAAAATTTGACGAAAATTTTTCGGATGAATTAATATTATCATTGTTGCACGTTTTTACCGAGTGTCTTCTAGAATATTTTGTGAGTGGGGATGGAGGAAAAATATCATGAGGCTTATGTGAATATAATAAGAATCAGTTTTTTTTTTTTTTTTTTTTTTTTAATTAACTGTGTTAATGATTGAAAAATGAGTTTTCATCGATTTTTGAACAAAATGAAGAGAATAAAAAAACCTCAGAGATATTATAATTTGTGACCAAAGTTAATCTGTGCAATAAATCAAGTTATTCTCTTGGAGAATCGTACCCTTGAAGACAGATAAAAAAAAAGGTAATAAATGTGCGTGTGAGATGTACTCATTACTTCTGTAGATAACTGTATAGTAGAGAAATTAAAAATACGGAAAATCGTTTTAAAGAAAAAGGAAACTTCTAATCAAGGAAAAATTAAAAAATGATAAACCAAATTGTAATATTCTAATGTCGATAATAATAATGAATTATTAAGAAATAAATAAAATAAATCACCAAATAAAAATTATTTGTAGGCAAGAGTGTGTAATATGAATGAGAGGTCTGATTTTTTGTTGAGTGAAAAAAAATTAAAAAAACAAGTAACTGAGTTGTTTAAACGTTTTTTCAGTCTGCCATGTACAGTGTATGAGCAAGATTACATTTTAAAAAAAATAAAAAAATTTTTAGATTGTACGTTATAAATATTACCACTAGATTGTAGTTCTAAAATGATATTCGTTATATTTAAAGAATGGAATAAATGATATTTCATAAAACCTCAAGACGCCCATGATAATGATAAAAGAAGAAAAAAACACAATTTACGAAGAAATAACTTTAAAAAAAAGAAGGAAAAAAATTAAGAAGTAGAGAAAAATATTTGCTAACACGTGGACTCTCGAGGACGAATGAAATAATTTATGACCCCCCCAAAAAAAAAGAAAAAAATCATAGAATTGTATAGTTTAAGGTAGACCTAAGGAAACGACCGCTATTTTGTATGAATCCCAGTGTCGTACAAAAAATTGTCAAAATCGAATTTGAAAGCGAAAGAAAAAAGATTAAAAAAGAAAAAAAAATTGAAAATAAAAGAGAAAAAAAAACATTCACACATATCGCAAAGAGAATAAACTGAATAAAACACACACACAGTGAAGAGAAAAATTAATGAAGAGAAAAGAAAAAAAAATATTTCACTGATACTCATCAAATCTCCAATTCACTTATGTGTACTTGATCCGATTCTGTTGTGCATCTTCTGAAAAAAAAAAAAAAAAAAAAAAAAAAAAATGAAGCACAGTTTGTAATCTAGTCACAATAAAAATCAATTCTATTCTAAATTAAAACTTTTTTTTTTCGAAACCTTTTTCCATTTGCAGCATTAATTACATCAATTATTCATCGATAAAAGGCACACCAGTTCTTTCCCCCTCCCCCCCCCCCCCTTCTCCTGGACAAATAACGAATTAATCGATGACAACTGGGGCCAATTCTCATGCATACCAAGACACAGAATAACGCAGTGCACATTTGAGGCTCTTTTTTTTTCTCCTGAAAAAGAAGAAGAAGGGGGAATGGGTGAGAAACGATAAATTATGCACCCCTACTCGAGCAAAAGGGGAAAACTTAAGGAAGGGAGGGAGAAGCTAAACGTAATACTACACTAACATCGTACGTTCAACGTTATTCCTATTACGAGATATTATGAGGGGGGGAGTACTACCCTTATGCTTTGCTACTTTGCGTTGGGACGATCTTGGAGATAGAGAATGGATAATGTGTGGTATCTTGTAACTCGAATTAACTTAATGGAGATCGCGATAATTCAGGTGGAAAATTCTTTACGACTCTATTTTTTTGGAGTAGACTTTTAATTTTCATGCAGTTTTGTTGGGAAATATCTTGGAAAGGAGTGAAAATACGGAAATTTGGACAGAGACCTTTTTTTGAAGAGACAAATTTGATTTGGAAAAAATAGTCTTCATCAGTATTTCATCAGTTTTTTGAGAATATCTTGGAAACTAATGGAGATACGTTCTTTTTGCCCTAATTTATCTCTGCAGCTCTTCAAATTCAGTGCAAACAAGGATTATAACGAATTAGGGGATTAGGGGAGATTCGGGATTTTTTTTCGGAGTGAAGTACTTCGTGAAAAAATCTGAAAAAATTTGAGAAAATGGTCCAATATGTGGAAATTGTTGTTGAATTTTTTCAAATTTTTTCGTAGACATCTTTACACTTAAAAAAAATCTCGAATCATTTTAATCTACAGGTCCATTCTGCCCCGGTCTTCCCTAATAACTATAGTCGTATTTATTCATCTTTGTATGACCTCTCGACTTTTCACAATTTTTCCACCTCCCCCCCCCCCCCTCCTCTTTTCAGTTACTAGGCTAGAATAGAGTATATTGCTATTATTACAACGATTATCATCTCTTTTCTTATAAATCTTTTCAGTCATTCAATGATAAAAAAAAGTAATTTCCCAAAAAATTAACAAAATTCTTAGCCTATGCTCTTTCCCCCAATAATAATAATATTTCTTTTTACTAGAACAAAATCGCTTTATCTCGCTTATCTTCCAAAATAATTTTTTTTTCTAAATTGGCTCAAAAATGAGATCAATTTCCCCAGAAATGTCATATTTTACGTGTTTTAGGACCTTTTGATGTCGGATAAATTGCTTCTCATCTCCATCCAACCCTCCAAAACACCTTCCTTCCAATTCCCCCCCCCCCCCCCTCCCTTCCTCACCCCAAAAAAATCAGAGCATTTAAATGAGCATTTAAACGTGTTCGAATCGAATCCAAAAGTTACTGCAACAAAATTATGTAATATTGTTCAATATATATCGTCGCTTTAGAATAAAAGGGGCGTAAGTGCCAAAAACACGAAATTCTGGTGTGAAAGGGGCGTATGTCCACTTATCACTCCAAAATGTTTTTTATGGCCTCTGGAACATTATTTGGATAATTGAAAATTGAAATAACAAAATGGCGTAACTACCAATTTTAAAATGAAAGGGACGTATCTCCACACTTACGCCCTTTTGTTATTTTCTTTTTAAACGCTATATAATTGTTAAAGTTAAATTGAAAAGGACGTATCTCCGCACTTACGCCTCTTTGTTTTTATAATTTTCGTTATCTCATGAGAATATTTGGAGTTACGCCCTTTTGTTTTTAGGATTTTTCATCCGAATTTTGGCACTTACGCCTTTTTTGTTTTTAGCGATTTGTATCTAAACTATGGCACTTACGCCTCTTTGTTTTCAATTTTTTTCCGATGATTAGAGAAAATTCAATGAAAACAGTAAAAACAAAGAGGCGTATCTCCGGCACTTACGCCCCTTTGTTATTAGTCAGTGGTACTTACGCCTATATGTTATTATTTTTTATTTTTTTTACTAATATTGCGTCAAAGGCCTTGGAAAGCCTATTGGAGCAATATTAGTGGAGATACGCCTTTTTGTTATTTTGAAGAAAAAAAATTGGGAAAAATGGCACTTACGCCCCTTTTACTCTAAGGCGACGATATATACCCCATCAGTACGAGGGACGTAGTTTTCCGGGCTTACTTGAAGAGACGTCGTAACAAAAAGAAAGGAAGAAAAAAAAAAGGGTCTGTACAGAACCCCCGGCAGTCCCTCGGCACCAGTGTCTGAAAATCTCGTTTGGATTTACACAACAAATAAAATCGTATGAGGTGTCGTCAATTCTGTCCAAAAGACAATCCTCGCTCTCTCGGTGATAATAAATGTCGTTTTTCCACAAGATTGTAGTAAAGAGAAATATTTAGATTGTTCACGTACGTGAAATCCCTTCTTCTTCTTTTTTTTTTTAATCAGCATCTTTGGAATATGTTGGTGAAGCTCTTCACTCGGAAACTTGGCTGCTGATAAAATGGAATAGTTTTGTACGAGCAAAAAGAAATATCCTCATCTCAAGTTTCTCAATAACCAAAGTTTCAAACAAACATTCTTGCATTTTCTGATTAAAACGTAAATCCATCAGTGTATACATTGGCAGAGAAACCAAAAAAAAAGGACTTCGACAGTTAAATAACGTCAAGTACTTTCAGAAAATGAGTAATTGATTTATCAACGAAATATTCGAGTTTTTCTTACTTTTCAAGGATATTCAAGTAGTTCTGGTAATTTTTTTCTTATTTTCAATTTTGGTTATTTACGATAGAGTAATATGGAGAGATTTTTTAAAGATTAATTTCACTCTCCCGAGAAACTTTATTTTTTTTATTTTTTTTGATCTAATTATATCTAATTTTATCTAATTAATAGGATTTCGATATTTCTTTAAATTAATTTCAATCAATTTGAATATAATGCTAAGTCACAATTTTTAAATTTATTCATTGATGGTAAACTGTCTAAGTGATAGTTTGTAAATGAATAGAAGCTGAAAAAAAATAATAATAACAATTTATACAAGATGAAATTCTCAAATATGATTCAGTGAATCTGTAAAGAATGTGATGAGAATAGAATAAGTCCTAGAACCAAAAAATTGATTGAAAATTCAAATTTTTTCCTTATTTTTCACATTTTTCAAATTTTTCAAGATTTAAAGGAATGTAAAAAAAAATGAAAAATTTTCAATTTTTAATCAATTTTTTGTTTCGCGGGCTTATTTTATTCCTCATTACATTATTAACAGATTTACTGAATCATATTTGAGAATTTCATCTTATATAAATTGTTATTAACGATTTTATACAAAAATTTAACGTTTTTTTTCCAATTGTACCTCTCAATTATCCTTAAGGTAAGAAAAATACTATATTTTGCGAGGAAAATTGAGAGAAAAATTCGAGAAAATACTATATTTCATAAAAGAAATTTGGGGGGGGGGGGGGGGGGGATTCGTCGGGAGTACTTCACTTAATTTGTTCGAATTACCTAAATTCTTTAAATTCAACAACTTTTTCAATTATTCCAAAAAAATATTTGTTAAGAACCAAATATCATCAATATTTGAGATTTTTTTCCACTATTCTCCTTTCAATATAGAAGCTAGAACAGCGTGAGTCAAATGCACAACAATACACGATATTTTAATATAATTTAATAACAATTTACTAATTTACATCGTTATAATATGGGTGAAATATTGCACTGAGAAAAAAAAATTCTCGTAGCAAGAAAATAGCCTTTTAACAAAATTTTCCTTCACAATTTCTATATCTATATATCGAAATTTTCTGGAGTGCAGTAGAGTTTCTCCAAATAGTTAATTTTCCCACAACAAAAAATTTTTTTTTCAGTGTGAAAAAAATCGAAATAATTAGAATAATTAATAATTAATAATTATTAATTATCGATAACTCGAGGAAAAAAAAGTAAATCATTTGAACCTGTTACTTAAATTTCCTTAAATCGAAAGATTCCGTCAGAAATAGCATAAATCACTTTTTGTGTGTTCATGTGACACATTTTTCCCATGTTACCAATGATTTAAATCCACCGACTGCTGTGAGACGTGATCTAGCTCACGAAACTAATCCCAAAAGCACGGGAAGGAAGCCAGAGGGCGTGAAAAATAAGCAATACATGCTTTAAAAAGGAAACAGTTGAGTTCCGTTTGAGGAGAAAAAAGGGGGGGGGGGGGGAGAGAAAATGAGGATGGACACCTGATCTCAAAGTTTCGTGTCTCAGAAAGTACAAACAAACAAACGATTTTCAATAATCTCATGATAAATTAATGATCTTCCAGTTAGTACATGAAATACGAGTAATAAAATGAAACGAGTCATGATAAAAATGACAATTCACCATCGAGACACGAAGTGTCAAGTGTAATAAAGATATGGTGTACGTGTATTTTTTTTTATTTTATTTTTCATCATCACTTTGCCAACATTCATTTGATGTCTTATCTTGTAGTGTAATCATGTCATTGTTAAGTACACAGAAAAAAAAGAGAAGTGAAATCAACGAATTTTTAATTCTTACAAAATTTTTCATTTAAACTTGGTTTTTTCAGTTATTATGAGGTATTAGGCTATTTTAGGTCAAATAAAAGTGGAAAAATACGGAAATTGAGATGGAGTTAGCACACGTATTAGAATTTTGCGGAGTTTTTTTGAAGAAATAAATTAGGTGAAAAAAAAATGAGGAAATTCAGGGCAAAATGGAACGAGATTTTTTTTAAGAATGAAGGCCTCTTTGAAATTTTTTCAAAAAATTCATGAATAATGTTAACTTGGGAATCCATTTTGCCCCAGTTTTTCCTATTTCAAGAAATTGCACTTGGAGGAAATTGGGGCAAAATGGAACTGGGAATCAAAATTATTCGAGATTTTTTTTAAGAATGAAGGCATTTTCGAATTTCAAAAAAAAATTCACGAATTGGAGCATTTTCTCGATTTTTTTAAAGATTTTTTCACAAAGTTCTATTACTACTAAGAAAATTCATGAATAATGTTAGCCTAGAAGTCCATTTTGCCCCAATCTTCCCTGTAAAAAAATGGACTTAGGAGAGACTGGGGCAAAATGGGCCTATAGGCCAAAATCATGTGACTTTTTTTTTCAGAATGAAGGCCTTGACGAAAAAAATCGAAAAAATTTCCCAAAAATGTAGAAATGTTGCAGCATTTTTCAATTTTTTTTTGATTTTTTTTCGCACAGTCTTTCCCTCCAAAAAAAATCCTAAATCATTCAGCTCCTGAGTTCCATTTTCCCCTCCCCCCCTCCCATTTTCTAAATTTTATACATATGTATATTTTTTTTTATAATAATTTATCTTTAAAAAAAAAACAGCTAAAAATTGTTATCTGTTATTTTTCGAATCATAAATTGTGTAAAATTGAAAAGCTGAAAATACTTACATGCCTCATTTTTACTTGCACATTTGAAATGCTGCAGAGAGTCGATATGCCTGCGACGAGTGGTAGAGCCACTCTATCCCATTTATTTTTTCTTCTTTTATTTTTTCTCAATTACGATTCTGCCATATCGTATATTGCAACACACAGTACAGAGGAAGTATAAAACGTCTCTTGTGTATACGTGAAGAGAGAAAGAGAAAAAGAGAGGAAGAGAAAGAGAGAGAGAGAGATGCTTGCACACGTAACACAGGAGTATATACAACCCGTTACTGCACGTAGTGTATACTGCATGGAGTGGATCTTGGTGGATGGAAGAGGGGGTGTTTGAGGGTGGAGGGTTAGCTGTACGGGACTGGGCGTTATTTATTGGTGGTACGCGAGCGTTACCGTTTTCCAGAGAGAGAGAGAGAGAGAGAGAGGAAAACCGCAGGTCGAAACCAGAGCCAAACCGACGTGGTGGCCCGCGATACTTCGTCTTCAGCTTACTTAACCCCCTTCTCTTGAAAACACAAGAACTCGAGAAGATCTCTCCTCTTTTTTCTTCATGAGTGCAGTTATTGCGTGAATTTAGTCGTGCTAGGGTAACATGACCAATGGATGGACGGTTAAGGAAATATTAGACTTTATTAATTCATATCGTCGCCTTAGAGTCAAAGGGGCGTAAGTGCCATTTTTCCCGATTTTTTTTCTTCAAAATAACAAAAAGGCGTATCTCCACTATTATTGCTCCAATACGCTTTCCAAGGCCTTTTACGCAATATTAGTAGAAAAATAAAAAATAATAACATATAGGTATAAGTACCACTGAGTAATAACAAAGTAATTTTATGAAAATTTCACTTTTTTGGACAAGTTTTAAAGGGGTTTTCCTTTTGAAAATCGAAAAAATTCAGTTTTTTTGAGATTTCTCCGGTTCTGTTGGTTGCAGCGACCTGGGGTTAATCTCAAATGAAAGGTGAGCTCATTTCTCATCTATTTATGGGGTTCAAATTTTTTTGAATCAATTTTTCAAAAACTTATAAGCCATTTTCTGAAAATCAGTTTTTGCCTTAAAAGTACTTAAAAAATTGATAATTTCTTTTTTAACCACATAAATCGATGGGAAATGAGTTCACCTTTCATTTAAGATCCGCTCCAGCCCGCTACAATCAATAAAACCAGAGATATTCCCGAAAACCTGAAATTTTTCAAAAACAGAAGCCTTTCCCCTTCAAATCTCGAGCAAAAAATGGAATTTTTGAAAAATTCCAAAAAATATCTTCTGACATATGATTTTTATGGCAAATTTCCTCAGCTTTCCAATGGAATCATCAGAAAAAACCTATCTCCAATATTTCCATCGATTTCACGTAATTCCCATAGTATAAAATCCCTAAACTAACACATGCCCGTTTTACCCCTTGTTCCCATTTTACCCCATTTTCCTCTACATTAAACAGGATTGCAGCTAAAGGATTGTGCTTCATTTCAGAAGCACCATCTTTTATGCAAATGGTAATCAGCTAAAGTGCAAAGTGTAGTTGCGCTTTAGAATATATATATGTCAACTGATGGAGAAGGGTGAAACGTTTTGTTTCTCGCATTTTTCATGCGTCAGTATTATCATGCTTCTAAAGCGATAATTAATGGCATTCAAATGGCCAATCATTTCCTCTTTTCTTTTTTTTTCAATTATTTATTAAATAAAGCTAAAGTACATTTAAGACCTGCAATTTCCGCTTATTTTAATAAACGAAGAATTTTATAATACATTAAATTTTACAAAAATGTCATTTTCTGACATACTTTATCAAAACAATTGCACTATTATCCATGACCCTAAATGGGGAATATAAACTGATTTTTCAGATACAATTGTTGCAATTGTTGGCAAAATAAGTTTGCCAGAGTTTCACTCATTAAATGGGCCAAATTGTATATTTTTTTCAAATTTTTACCGAAATTTCCAACAAATCTAAGTCTGGCAACCTTTTTTGGCCTATTTGAAACATTAAAATCACATAATCTCAAATAATTCAAATACTTTAACCAAAAATCTCAAAATGACGAGAATTACAGATTTTTTGATATTTCTGCTAAATTGTATTTTTTCCCTAATTTCTCGCAAAATTTCACTTAAATCTAACTCTGGCAACCTCTCTTTACCCACTTGGAACATTGAAATTAGTTCAATCTCAAATAATTTGATATTTAACCAAAAATTTAAAAATGGGAAGATTTCCAGATTTTTCTGAGATTTTTTGGTAAATTGTATATTTTTCTAAATTTTCCTCGAATTTTTTTTTTAAATTTAACTAAAATCAGTCGACTAATTTTATTTGATTTATGTTCGGTTGCATATGCCTATATATATATTTTTTTTAAAGCGTAGATTCCGAAATAAAATACCTTCCTAAAAATCCATTTCTTTACTTTCCTCTGGCCAATGATTTCCTAATCGATGTTGAATGTTCTTCTTTTATTTTATTCGTTCGAATCATCGGGGATTTATCGAAAGCTCCATTAGACAATGACTCCTGGGCTTTTATTTACATTTATGAACGCATGAATCTTATTTTCCCGCAAGAAGCATGCATAGATGCATTACAAAGGATCAATGGAGATACTACATAATGCATTGAAACCGATTTACTTCCCTTTTTGCCTCTTCTGTCTCTTCATCCCCATATCTTGTATATATAAACTTCCACAAGGACACTAACGTCTTTCAGATTGAAGGGCCCAAGCATCTTTTTCTTCTTCTTCTTCTTCTTCTCTCTTGACTACACGACACTCAAGAAAAAAAAAAAAAAAAAAAAAAAAAAACTACTATTTTCTTTTGTGTGTCTGTAACCCATCTTTACCTATATCAGAGTCGTCACGAGATTGAATATAAACGCGAGAATAAGAAGCCATTTTATCACGCTTTTCGTTGAGCTTTTACTCTAGTGAAATTGAGGGCTCAGCATGGGCTTAAACGAATTGGGGAAAGTGGATGATACTCTTATTCTTTTTTTTCATCTCTCTCTTTCTCTCTCTCTCTCTCTCTCTGAACTTCTTTGTGTGAACTTGAGAGAGTATTTGAATAATTTGTCATTTACATTTCGGGAGAAAAAATGACTTTACGATTAAAATTTACTTTTTTTTTTGTTAAGAAATTTTTTTAACAATGAAGGGCTCTTCAAAAAAAATTGAAAAAATTCACCAACAATCTCCACATATTGGACCATTTTCTCAAATTTTTTCAGATTTTTTCATCGAGTCCTTCACTCCGAAAAAAATTCCCCAATCATGTCACTCCAAAAAAAAAAAAAAAAAGAAAACATGTCTCTCCTGAAATCCATTTTGCCCCTCTCTCCCCTATATTGCACTTTCCCAACATTATGCATCTGCGTGTTAAACCCCAAATGAAATGATAAATTCAGCAGCCAGAGGCCCTTGCTTTTTCCAAGATGATAATAACGTCACCAGTCTTGGGAAAACCCCAGAAGATCCTTTTCCAGACACACTATTCCACCCTATATACATGCAAGTAGCCAACAAATTTTATTGTAATCAGCCTTAATACCCCTCTCGTAAGTGCATAAACAAGCGTGAATATATCAAGCTCTGCATACGCATTTTTTATTTAAAGGTCCAAGAGAGAGAGAGAAATTCCCGAGAGTCAGAGGCGTTTAGAATGAAAACGACTTGGTCGTTTCCCTTTCGGAGGGACAGAGTATTTCTCTTAGAATTTCACCTCGAAACCACTCGCCACATACACATATATATACATATATATATATATATATATATCGTCGTCTTAGAGTCAAAGGGGCATAAGTCCTGTGTATAAACATAACACTTACGCCTCTTTGCTTCTAAGGTGACTATATATATATATATATATATATATATATATATACAAATAGAGAAAAAGCATCTCCATCTTTTCATCCCCCCCCCCTCTCTTCCCCTCTCTTTCGCACTGAGAGAGAGAAAGAGGGTAAAAGCAAAGGGAGAACCTCGGAAGAGAATTGTAAAGAGAGAGAGAGAGAGATAGAGAAATTTCCTATACTATGTTCACCTCCTCAGCTTCAACCTACACAGTATCCTCGTTGAATCTAATTACACAAGCCCCCAAGACCCAACCCCCTGTTGGTTGCCTCAAATACCGTTGCCAGGACAACGGAAGCCATCTTGGGAGGGTTGCAGCCACTAATGGCCTAATGAATTTAATGGAGGTCCCTGGGCTCTTCTCTCTCTCTTTCTCTCTCTCTCTCCCTCTCACTCACTCCAGCCTCTCGGAAAACTCTAACTGGAAAATCAGCCAGAGGTAAGACTGAGATAGTCCAATGTTTTACCAGAGAGAAAAGTCGTCTTTTTATCTCTTTTCTATCAATGTCTTATTTTGAAGAGTTTTGGAAGATTCTTTTGATTATTCGGAGATTTTGCGGGGGCTAATTCTCGGTGGAGAAAGATTCTGGGAGTTTTGGAAGTCTTTGATAATTTTGGGAGGAAAATCCTTCGTTTTAGTGAGAAAAAAAACATGTTTTTTGCAAGAAAATTGAATTAATTGCAGAAAATTCATATTTGCTCGGGAAAATTTCGATATATCGTTACCATTTGAAACACAAAGGGGCGTAAGTGCTAGGCTTATATATATAGCACTTTTCTTCTCGTATCAAAATCAAAGATTTTCTAATATTTTTGAATAAAAGTGGATTAATTATCATTATTAAAGTTTTTCGAATCATGACAAAATAAAAGATATCATCGGCTTAGAGTCAAAGGGGCGTAAGTGCCTATGCTTATACATACACTTACGCCATTTTGCTTTTAAGGCGACGATATGAAACACTATATATATAACTATGCAACATTCATGAATGTTATAAGCAAGATAATAATTTTATAGAAATATATATATATAACTTTTTCCTTTTCCTCATATGAGAATCTGTAATTTTATACACATATATATATGCACAATTTTTCATGGATTTTTCTCTCTGTGTATGTACTTTTCTTTAGCAAAATGAACTGTATAGTTCAAAATGCATTTAATATATGAAAGAAAAAAAATTTTACCACAAAAATTTTTCTCCTTTAGTGTTCAATTTTTTTCAAGAATTATCTCGAAATTCAAGCGAAATAGATAAAAATTTTGGGGGAAATTGTTTTGTAAAGGGAAATGAGAGCTGCAAAAAAAAGGTTTATTTTTTAAAAAATTACGTATCTTTATTATTGTGATAATTAATTTTTCCAATCTCTTATCTTCTGTTTAATTCAATAAAACCGATTACTGCACTCAAAATAAAAATTAAATTGCGACATATGCGAATATCGAGGTAAAGTGAGAGAAAAAAAAATAACTTCAAAAAAAATAAAAAAAATAAAAATAAAAAACTGTGTGTGATGCGCTCGTCGAATGAGAAAGATAAATTCTTGAAAGTAGAAAACGAGAGCGGTCGCGTGGTTAGAGTACTGCCTGTGCGGGCTTCGAGGGTTGTTTGCCCAATGTGATAACAAAAAACCACAGTTAGATACGAGATTATTGTGTAAAGATAGCCGAAACCTGGGTAACCACGAGAGAGAGAGAGAGAGAGAGAAAAAAATACAAAGAAACATGTATGCGTATGCCATGTCGACAGTTGTAGCTTTGAGATAGAGAAAATGATACAAATAGTCTATATTTTCCTTTTTGCCTCAATTTGAATTATCATTTAATTAAAAAAAAAAAACTCCAATTAATTTTCGATGGAAAAAGAGAAAAATTGTGATAATTTCATCGGTGAAAATTTCTTTCGTTGAAATGAAAAAGAGTAAAAAGTAAAGTAAGAAACCGCAAAGAGCAGTGGCATTGCATTTTCTCTCCAAAGAAAAGGAAAGAAAAAAAAATTGAAGAAAGTATAGTGGTGAGGTAATCCAGAGTCCTGGCCCCAGGGCTTACCAGAGGTCTTCTACAGATGTTTATTGAGTCGATTCGCGCTTGCGCACTTGTCCATTCTCATTTTTAAAAAGGAACAAGATGACGAGATGAGAAGCCGTGTGCAGATCCCATCTCGTTCCAATCTCATTCTTATTTTTTTACCTTCTTAGAAAAAAAAGAAAAAAAAATCAAGTTGGGTTTGTACCCCATTATCTTCAGCCATCATTTTCCCCTCTCTCCATTTCCATTTTTCCCCTCCTTTTTTTTTTATTTTCATGCAAAATTGAGGGGAGGGTAATGATTATCAAGAATGGATACACAGAGAAAGATGTTTTCTTAATTTAAGAATGTGCAGTCACTTAATTTAAGAATTTGTAGGTCACTTAAATTAAGTGACCTCTCTCACTTAAATCAAGTGGGTTTTCGCACTTAAATCAAGTAACTTTTTTCTTTCTTAACTTAAGAAAGTAAAAGTCACTTAAATTAAGTGACTTTTCTCACTTAAATTAAGTGACTTTTCTCATTTAAATCAAGTGACTTTTTCTTTCTTAACTTAAGAAAGCAAAACTCACTCAAATTAAGTGCCTTTTCTCACTTAAATTAAGTGACTTTCCTCACTTAAATTAAGTGACTCTTCTCACTTAAATTAAGTGACTTTTCTCACTTAAATTAAGTGACTTTTCTCACTTAAATTAAGTGACTTTTCTCACTTGAATTAAGTGACTTTTCTCACTTAAATCAAGTGACTTTTCCTTTCTTAATTTAAGTGACCTGCATATTCTTAAATTAAGTGACTGCACATTCTTAAATTGAGAAAACATTTTTCTCTGTGTAATTGGAAGGATGAATAAACAATGAAGAAGCTCTGGATGAGAATAAATAAATCGTGAATGAAGTGGAATGGAAGTGGAGGGTTCTATTAGAGGCGAGTGGAGGTGAATTAAGTGGTGCGTAAATTCTCGCACTTTTAAGTTTTTGAACACCAAGTTCTTCTAAGTGGATAAAGAATTGCGAGAGTTAATATATGGTTGGTAGTAATATTCTTCCTTGAATCAGGAGAAAAAAAGTGTTTTTTCGCGAAAAATTCCGGCACTTTAGAGTCAAAAGGGCGTAAGTGCTATATATATAAGCTATATATACTATATATATCGTACAGCACTTACGCCACTTTGTTTCTAAGGTGAAGATGTGATCTTTCAAATGAAATATTGGATGAAGATAAATTCAAATTTGAATGATTCTATTCAAAAAAAGAAATTAATTTCCATCTGTCGGTGGAAAAAGGAAATTTTAGGAGGTTGGTAAAGTAGATTTCTGTGTTTGTGATAATATATCGACGCAGTGTTGAAATGAAAAAAATGGATTGAGGTCACATTAGGCAAAGGGAAAATGGCAGAATAGGAAACTGTGCGAAATAAAAATGTCCTATTAGTAATTTGGCCGAGAATAATGTACTTAAGAATGTTTTAAAAGCAGTATGATTAATATTCCGAATGTTGGTTAGGAGGAATAATTTATTTACAGAAACCATGTATTGCTTGAAAGAAATAAATTGACAACAAGAAAAATAGAGAATGTATGCCTTTTCGAATTGGTTTCTTTCCGAATTATAATCACTCCAAAATGGAGATAGTCCAATTAATTTTTGTCAGAGTTATTCATTAAACGAATGAATATCTGACGTCATATTCATTTGTCGAAATGATTGATTTTCCGAAAACACAATGTGTGAGAATAGGAAATTGTAAGAAAAGAGTGGTAATCCGAAAAAATATATATCACTTTGGATGACGAAAAAAAAAAAAAAAATTTGAAAGTTATTCATTTAGAAATTGAATTACGGATGAATGAATATTCATAGGAAAACTAATCTTTACCTAATGGCTATTTTTCGAATGAATTTTAGTGCTATTATATTTTCGGGAGGATTGGGATTTGTCTGAAAATTTTATTTGCAACATTCATGGAATTTATTCTTTTATCGACAACTGGTAAGCACAAAAAATTAAAGAAATTGGTAAGAAAAAGAACAGTTATTTATTAACTCCTCAAGGAGCTGCTCCTCATGGAGCTGCTCTTCATGCAGCTTCTCCTCAAGGGCTCCTCCGCTACTCATCCGGTAAGGGAGGGAATTTTATTACTGAAATTTTCGGACAAATTCCACTTCTCCCGAAAATATAATCACACTAAAATTCATTCGAAAAATAGTTATTAGATAAAAATTAGTTTTCCTATGAATACTCATTCATCTGTAATTCAATTCCTAAATCAATATCTTTTGAAATTAATTTTTTTCTTTCATAATTCTAGGTGATATATATTTAATTATTGCTCTTTTCTTACAATTTTTGATTCTAAAACATTGTGTTTTCGGAAAATCAATCATTTCGCCAAATGAATATTACGTCAGATATTCATTCGTTCACTGAATAATTCTGACAAAAATTTATCGGACTATCTCCATTTTGGAGTGATTATAATTTGAAAAGAAACAAATTCGAAAGGGCATACATTCTCTATTTTTCTTATTGTCAATTTATTTCTTTCAAGCAATACATGGTTTCTGTAGATAAATTATTCGTCCTAACCAATATCCGCGGTATTAATTCTTCAGTTTTTCGAAAAATCTGAAATATATCATTCGGTCCATTATCTATTCGACAAGAAAAATTTCGGCCACATTACTAATAGGACGTTTTTTTCGCACAGTTTCCTATTCTGCCATTTTCCCTTTTGCTAATGTGACCTCAACCCAAAAAAAATTTTGAATTCAAAAAATAAAGTATTATTGCTTTTATTTATGGAATTTTATGACAGTGTTATGCAGCCATGGGTGTTTCTGTAGTCGAGGTACAGAAAAAATGTGCTGTACCAGTAATAAAATGCTAATAAAATCAATAAATGCCATAGTTGATGGGAGGCTCCAACGTAATCAAAGAAACCTGTAAAATCAAGATAATTTCAAATCTAATCTAAGGGTAACCGCTTATAAATGACGTCACCAATTAGAGGGGGGGGGGAGGATATCTCATTTCAGATTCGTGAAAAATTGTGGGCAAACAATTCTCGAGCAAAAATATTTAACTATTTTTCTATAAATAATCTGTTTCTTTTCAAATGATTTTTTCAATAAAAACTATTTTATTTAGAATGTGTTGGCAAGAATTTATTTGTTTATGGCTCTACGGTGTTAGAATATTTGACTGGTTATCCCTCCTTCATGTTCTCCTAATATATATGAGGCATTCCACGCTATTTCACTTATTTTTCAAGCTTTTTTTTCGATTTTGTTCATTTTTGGATATGTTGTTGGAATTGCTCAGGAAAGTCATTACCAATGGGAAGAAATTTTTTTATTTTTTTTTTCAGAAATTATGACCCTTTAAAATTTTGAAAAACGGTGAAGATGCCTATTTCACTCAAGCTTTGAATGCTCCTAGCTCCTTAAATATCAGTTTTACAAAAGAAATACAAGAGCACTTTTTCATTGCGAAAGAGCGTATAATTACAATGAAATTTATTTCAATTCATAAAACTCAATATTTCTATTTGTTATGAACAAAATGAATGAAAAAATGGCTACTGCTCATTGTTGTCACCGTTTTAAAAATCTGAAAAAATATATGTTATAGATTGAACTGTTCCTCATTTTTCTTTAAATTTTCATCATACTATCTCTAACAGTTCGGAAGATATCGCTCTTTTTATCTCTTTTCTCCGTCCGCGGCCGGGTCAGAAAAACCATGCGCATGCGCATAGTACACAACTTACGCGCCAGTAACCACGTGACTCGCGGCTAGGTAGTGTGCGCATGCGCATGGTTTTTCTGACCCAGCCGCGGGCAGGGAAAGAAGATAAAAAAAGCGATATCTTCCGAACCGTTCGAGATAGTATAATGAAAATTTAAAGGAAAATCATAAATAGTTCAATCTATATCATATATTTTTTTCAGATTTTTAAAACGGTGACGACAATGATCGGCAGCAATGTTTTCATTTATTTGGTTCATAACAGATAAAAATATTGAGTTTCATGAATTGAATTAAATTTCATTGTAATTATACGCTCTTTCGCAATGAAATAGTACTCTTGTATTTCTTTCGTAAAACTGATATACAGTTGATGAATAATAATTGCCGTTTCTTTTTGGATACAGGTGACGAAGTAAAGGTAGAATTTAGAAATTTACGTGATCGATTTGCTAAGGGCTATAAAAAACAAATCTGATCACAGCCATCATCTTCAGGAGCCAGACGCGTATTCACTGGAGAGATTTATGTCTCCCAATGGAAATTTTTCCATGAGCTGTTGATGACGTTCAAATGTGAACTATGTATTTTTCAAAATAATGTGTTTTTTCGAATTATGAATATATCATTGATAATGAAAATAAATGTAAAAAAAATTAAAAATGTATGAAATCAAATCAATCAGAATTATTCTTCAATCTTGCTTCTCATCTCTTCACTTCTCTTTCAAGTAAAAATGAATTTTTTACTTGAATTTTCTTGAAACGATGAAATCAATAAGACAGCTAAAGCTTTTATTACTATGTCGATATTGATAAAAATTAAAAAAGGACTAGAAAACAACAGAAAGATGGTAAATTTCTTTTCAGAGTAGAGGTCTTCATAAAAAAATTTAAAAAAAATATGAAAAGATGTTCTGATATGTCTATATTAATGAGTGATTCTTCAATTTTCTTCATAGAGGCTTTAGGTTGGAAAAAAAAACCGGATTCAGACTTTGAAGTGAGGTTACTAATATTGTTTGACAGAGAATGCGTCCGTTGCCATACGGCACTTTTCTGCAAAATTAAGCCAGCCGCAACGATTCCGTACGAAATTCATTGCGTTGCGGCCATTGTAGAATCTCCTTAAGGCCTTAATATATGAATCCCCATTAATATATGATTATAATTTTTAAATTATAAGATGTAGAAGTCACAGTGTGACGTCACAAGGCAGAGGGTGGAGGGAAGGGCAATGAAAAGATGACCGATTGCAATATAGGGGGAAGAGGGGGAGGGGGAGGGGATTTAGAAATCTTGAAATTCGTGTGACGTAATTTATGAACGGTCCTCTGACTGCAAAAAATGAATTAAATTATTGATTTACCTGGAAAAAAACGTTCAGGTATTTGATAATAATAGATCAAGAATGCAAATATCAAAATACTGTACAGTCCCTTGATTCTTGGGAAAAGTTGTTGTACCATGGGATGTTCAAATCCGCCCATAAGCCATATCCCATGAATCGTTGGTAGAATACCAGAAAGTACCCATGCACAAAAAACAACGACTCTCACCTGTGAACTAAATTTAAACTTTGGAATTTGTAAAATCACAGCTATTACGAAGATGAAAAAAACTGCTGTGATATAAAATAATCGAAGATTCTGAAAAAAAAAAAAAATTAAGGAAAAAAAAATCATGTTTATTATTCTCCATCTACTTTATTTTGTCTTATTATTTACCGGATAACAGAAAAGAGCGAAGTAAAGTCCACTTGTATATATTGCCATGATCATGCACGAAATCCCGAAGACATCGAGTGACAGTAATAAATTGAAAATATCCTCACCTTTGCAGGAAAATGTGTGATAAGCAGTTGAAGCAAGGAGAGCGGTCTAAAAGGATTATTGATGATTAATTTAATGGACAAGTGGTCCAAATAATATAATTGAAATAGAGGAATTTTTGTGAGGCTTTGTGAGGCCGACTTAGTCTTCTTCAAGTACGGGAAAGCACTTGAAAGAGTATTAATGATCGAAGTAGAATCCTATTATGATTCCATCTTGGAATCGAGATTGATCGAATATGGATTTCTCAAGCTTGATCTATGCAGGCTCTACCAAGCTTGGAGAACTGCTCGAAAGAATATTGGTCTTCAGGATTGTATCCTGAGTTTATATGACAAGGCAATCTAGCTTGTTCCAAGCCTGGATGTCCAGCGTTGCTAGATCAAACTAGAACCAATCTGGATTCATTCGTCAGCCTTGATCTTTTTTACCTGGCGTGTGATTACAAAACTCGCCTTCGTCTCATTTTGCAACCTCACACTGGTCAGAAAATAGTTTACCGCACTTGTTAGGTAATGTACTATTAAAAGTGTCTGCAAGAGTATCTTAATTTCAAACATTTGTTTTTGCAGTGTTCTTTAGATATTCCAGATTTTTTTTATCAGCTATATCAAAATTTGATGCTAACAAAAAATTTACATCACCACGGCAACAGCAGTCAAGGATAAACCCACAACCAGATCTTCATATGAAGCTCCTATCGTGTCGGAATAATAACCAGCATGTATAGCTAATCCCAAGAAAAAAAAGGCACCCAGAAGGTGACTCCACATATTAATCGTTTCATTGCTCCACAAGAAGATGCTAAAACCGTAAAATACTTTAAATTAATGCAATTCTCTTAAACTCAAATTCTGAAGACATAAAAAAACGGATCTAAACCTTAGCAAGCACTGTTTCGTCGTTCTGCAGTTTCTATATCCCCTCAGAATGTGAATATTGTGAGCCAAATACTCCGGCACTTCTTCTATCGATATAATTTGTTTCATCTTATTCTCCGATAATTTTTCGTATTTAATTGTACTTTCTTCAGTCTTATTTCTACATCTCTTCATATTTAAAAAAAAAATACACATTCCTCCTCATCAGTAATCATTGACAATTCAAAAGTAAAGAAAAAAATAGGGAAAAATATTGATGACTTACATCATTATGCAAATTCTCCGGCTGATCGTCCACTTGTGACTTAGTAACGATTTTTCTCGTCATTTTTCAATTTACTTATGCAATGAATAGCCGCTGATAGTTTTTCCTTTTATTTGATGAACACCATTGAAATGAGCCAATTGACCACTCAATAACGTCGGTACAAATTTTCTTTTTACCTTGAATGAAAACGCTCTTATCACTCAACCGTGTTATCATGTTTTTCGTTCAGCTCACGCAATTATTTTTCGATTTTTACGAAGTTTGTCCCCAACATTATTCAATTTTTACGTCTGATAATAATGAATATACCTGCTTTTGCAATTTCACTTTTATTTACACACTAAAGAATGCGAGTTTTGATTTGAAAACGAACAAATGTTGTATTAACTTGCATGACTTGGCAGTATTTAATTATTCATTTAATCAAAACAATTCGAGGAAAATCAATGGCTTTAGTGTAAATTAACAGATTTGAAAATATAAAGGTCTATTGTCGATAATGTTAAATAATTCAGTATTTTTTTCGTTTATGAATGGGACAAAATACTTGATTTTTCAAATGAAATATTGGATAAAGATAAATTCAAATTTTAATGATTCTATTCAAAAAAGAAATTGATCTCCATCTGTAGGCGGAAAAGGGAAACTTTGGGGCATTGGTAAAACAGATTTCTGTGTTCGTGATAATGTATCGACGCAATTGTTGAAATGAAAAAACTTTTGAATTCAAAAAATAAAGTATTATTGCTTTCTTTTATGGAATTTCATGACAGTGTTAGACAGCCATGACTTTTTCTGTAGTCGAGATACAGAAAAAATGTACTGTACCAGTAATAAAATGCTAGTAAAATCAATAAATGCCACAATTGATGGGAGGCTCCAACGTAATCAAAGAAACCTGCAAAATCAAGAAAATTTTGAATCTAATCTGAAGTCACTTGCAAATTACGTCACACATTAGAGTATGGAGGGGGGGGGGGATTAATTTATAATTTCCAATTATAATTGTTAAATTATGGGATATAAAAGTGACAGTGTGACGTCACAAAACAGTAGGGGGGGGGGGGGGGGTAATGGAAATGTGGCCGAGTGTGACATAGTGAAAAGGAAGGAGGGAGGGGGGGGGGGGGGGAGGATCTAAAAATCTTGAAATTCGTGTGACGTAATCTACGAACGATCCTCTGACTGCAAAGAATGAATTAAATTATTGATTTACCTGGAAAAAAACATTCAGGTATTTGATAATGATAGATCAAGAATGCGGATATTAAAATGCTGTACAGTCCCTTGATTCTTGGAAAGAGTTGTTGTATCATGGGATTTTCAAATCCACCCATGAGATATATCCAATGAATCGTTGGTAGAATACCAGAAAGTGCCCATACACAAAAAACAACGACTCTCACCTCTGAACTAAATTTAAACTTTGGAATTTGTAGAATTACAGCTATTGCAAAGATGAAAAAAACTGTTGTGATATAAAATAATCGAAGATTCTGAAAAAAAAAAAAAAAAAAAAAAAAAAAACAAGATTAAGGAAAAAAAATCATGTTCAGTATTCTCCATCTACTCTATTTTGTAATATAATTTACCGGATAACAACAAAAAGCGAAGTAAAGTCCACTTATATAAATTGCCATGATTATACACGAGATCCCAAAGACATCGAGTGACAATAAAAAATGAAAAACATCCTCGTTTTTGCACGAAAATGTGTGATAAGCAGTCGAAGCAAGTAGAGCGATCTAAAAGAATTATTGATGATTAATTTAATGGACAAGTGGTCCAAATAATATAATTGAAATAGAGGAATTTTCGTGAGGCTTTTTTTTATCCATGAAATCCACAGTTTCAAAAGAGGTCTCCATAAATTTTGTCCTATGTCTATTGATTCAGTGTAAGAAAGAAGTAGGGGAGACTGGGGCAAAATGGTCCTCAGAAATAAGATGATACGAGATTTTTTTTTTAAGCGGTGGCTTCTGTGAAGAATCCGAATAAATTCACAAACAATGGAAACACATTGGAGAATGTTCTTGAATTTTTTTTAGATTTTTTCAGCAATTCCTTCACTATGAAAAAAAAATTCTGAATCATATTGGATGGAGAACCACTTTACCCCACCCTCACCTATCTTAACGCAAGATATCAGTTACAAAAAAAATATCTTAAAAATCACAAAAATATCTTGAAACTGCCATTTACTAGCAACATTGACTCCAAAGTGTACATAAAAAAAACTGTACCTTACACGTGCGGTAAAGTATTTTTAGACTCATGTGATTACAAAATTCGCTTTACACTCGTTAGAAAATACTTTACCGCACTTGTTAGGTAATGTACCATTTAAAGTGTCTACAAGAGTATCTTAATTTCAAACATTGGTTTTTGCAGTGTTCTTTGGATATTCCGGATTTTTTTATCAGCTATATCAAAATTTGATGCTTAAAAAATCTACTTCACCACAGCAACAACAGCCAAGAATGAAGCCACAAACAGATCTTCAGATGAAGCTTCAATCGTGTCGGAATAATAACCAGCATGTATAGCTACTCCCAAGAAGAAAGAGGCACCCAGAAGATGACTCCACATATTAATCGTTTCATTGCTCCACAAGAAGATGCTAAAACCGTAAAATACTTTAAATTAATGCAATTCTCTTAAATTCAAATTCTGAAGACATAAAAAAACGGATGTAAACCTTAGCAAGCATTGTTTCGTCGTTCTGCAGTTTCTATATCCCCTCAGAATGTGAATATTGTGAGCCAAATACTCCGGCACTTCTTCTATCGATATAATTTGTTTCATCTTATCCTCCGATAATTTTTCGTATTTAATCGTACTTTCTTCAGTCTTATTTCTACATCTCTTCATTTTCAGGAAAAAAAAATACACATTCCTCCTCATCAGTAATCATTGACAATTCAAAAGTAAAGAAAAAAATAGGGAAAAATATTGATGACTTACATCATTATGCAAATTCTCCGGCTGATCGTCCACTTGTGACTTAGTAACGATTTTTCTCGTCATTTTTCAATTTACTTATGCAATGAATAGCAGTTGATAGTTTTTCCTTTTATTTAATGAGCACAAGTGAAATAAGCCAATTGACCAGTCAATAATGTTGGTACAATTTTTCTTTTTTCCTTGAAAGAAAACGCTCTTATCACTCAACCGTGTTATCATGTTTTTTCTTCAGCTCACGCAATTATTTTTTTCGATTTTAACGAAGTTTGTCCCCAACATTATTCAATTTTTATGTATGATAATAATGAGTATACCTGCGTTTACAGTTTCGCTTTTATTTACACACTAAAGAATGCGAGTTTTGATTTGAAAACGAACAAATGTTGTAGTAACTTGCATGACTTGGCAGTATTTAATTATTCATTGAATCAAATCAATTCGAGGAAAATCAATGCCTCTAGTGTAAATTAACAGAGTAGGAAATGTAGAGGTCTTTTGTCGATAATGTTGAATAATTTAGTATTTTTTTCGTTTATGAATGGGAAAAAGAAGGTTTCTTACATTTTGGTTCCATTAAGGTAGTGTCCCAGCGAATTTGAGTATTGTCATATCGTCGCCTTAGAGTAAAAGGGGCGTAAGTGCCAAAAACACAAAATTCTGGTGTGAAAGGGGCGTATGTCCACTTATTACTCCAAAATGTTTTTTATGGCCTCTGGAACATTATTTGGATAATTGAAAATTGAAATAACAAAGTGGCGTAATTACCAATTTTAAAATGAAAGGAACGTATCTCCACACTTACGCCCTTTTGTTATTTTCTTTTTAAACGCTATATAATTGTTAAAGTTAAAGTGAAAAGGACGTATCTCCGCACTTACGCCTCTTTGTTTCTATAATTTTCGTTATCTCATGAGAATATTTGGAGTTACGCCCTTTTGTTTTTAGGATTTTTCATCCGAATTTTGGCACTTACGCCTTTTTTGTTTTTAGCGATTTGTATCTAAACTATGGCACTTACGCCTCTTTGTTTTCAATTTTTTTCCGATGATTAGAGAAAATTCAATGAAAACACTAAAAACAAAGGAGCGTATCTCCGGCTCTTACGCCCCTTTGTTATTAGTCAGTGGTACTTACGCCTATATGTTATTATTTTTTATTTTTTTACTAATATTGCGTAAAATGGCTTGGAAAGCCTATTGGAGCAATAATAGTGGAGATACGCCTTTTTGTTATTTTGAAGAAAAAATCACTTTTTCGGGTAAATTGAAGCACATTTTCCCGAATTATCAGTAATTAATTGGAAACAAACTTACAAATCCTCATTTTTTCTGTTTTATCAACCGCACTCTGGGATACTACCTTAAGCTGCGGATTTAGAAGCATTTCCTTCTAATAAAAATAAAAATAAATAAAAATACAGTGATAAATTATCTAAATATAAATATTTTATTGAATACATAGTAACAATATCACGCAAAACACACACATTCCGCGAATAATTAGGAATTTATCTGCAGTAATTCCTTAATTTTCACGCCAACGATAAATCAATGGAGAAAAAATAATTGGAGGTAGCAATTGAATGCAATGAGAAGGAAACAAATGAAATTGAACCTAATTATTTCATTGATCACTTGAATTCCTACGACTCTCGTAAAAATAAATCGTACAATTTTCCATTAATTTTCAGATGATTCCAATTAAATGCAAAATTACGAAACTCTGTGTTTTGGCCTTTTTCATTCCTTATTTAAGGCAGTACGTATTGCATGTAGGCAGTTAGAGGATTTAAAACACATACATCATCTGATTTATCAGCGTAGAACGAAGTCTCCTGAAACCACTCGGATGGCTCTGAGTTCAAGCTCCTCGAACAGGTGTGATGGCCGAGAGAGTCTAAAAATATCACATGCTTAACATCTTCGGGTCGGAGGAAGATAATTTGAAGCCATTTATGTAAAAATCACATTATTTTTCAAAAAAAAATAGAAGTGGAGGAAAAAAAACATTAAATTTCGAAGAAATTACCAGTAAAAAATGACTCATTTTTTGGAAAATCGCTCGAAATGAGTAGAAATATCTAAAATAGGTTTTTTCTAATGTTTTTAGTGAAAAGCTGAGAAAATTTCAGTGGGAAAAAATGTCTCTAAATTAATTATTGAGGATTTTTTTTTAATTTCTACTTTTTTTTGTGGAAAATCTGGATTTTTTTACGAAATTGCACATTTTTGCAGATAATTAATTAATTACCTGAATAGCCATCCATGTCCTCATGTCACAATCTCATATTATTTGGGCATCCATGGTTCATTCTGTACTCTACATAAAGCATTCCAGTATTGTGCCAGTAATAAAGCGCCAATACGACTAAAGCATGCCACCATTGATGAGAAGATCCGATGTAATCCACCGAACCTATTCCAAAGAAAAAACATAAAAAAACATAGAAAACTCAAGAATAATTGGAAGGTTCGATCGGAAAAAAAGTTAAATTTTGGTATAAAATCGTTAATAACAATTTATCCAAGATGAAATTCTCAAATCAGATTCAGTAAATCTATGAAGAATTCAATGAGGCATAAAATAAGCTCTCGAAACAAAAAATTAATTGAAAATTATAATTTTCATTATTTTTAACATTTTTTTAAATTTTTCAAGATTAAAAAAAATGTAAAAAAAATGAAAATTTTCAATTATTCTTTTGGTTCTAGGTCTCGTTTCATTCCTCATTACATTCTTCTTCATCTTGTATAAATTGTTATGAACAATTTTATACAAAAAATTTAACTTTTTTCCGATTGTACCTCCCAATCATCCTCAAATTTCTCTTTTTCTCGAAAAACAATAAAAATAATCATTCAACAAACCTGGAAACCATCGTTCTGGAATTTTACTAACGTAAATGGCAAAAGCAGCACCACTTATGACATACATTCCCAAAACTCTTGGTATAAGCATATTAACTATTGGATTTTCCATTCCACCCATGGCAATACCCCAGTGTAATGTAGGTAGTACACCATAAACTGCCCATCCAACAAAAACAAGTAGTTTAACATTTCCATTCACCTCTAAACTAGGTATCTGCAGTATCATAGCAATAACGAATATCAAAAGTACTGTAATCAAGTAAAACTGCTGGAGTTCCTGTAATTACAGAGATTATTATTTTCTTTTGATTACTGTCCCTCTTTTTGCATTGAACAAGCTTCGTTCGAAGTTTCATTAATAATTTGCGATTTACCTTGTGGCACCAGAAGGCGTAATAAACACCGGACATGTAAATTGCCAATAGACTTAGGGCAATGCCGAATAAATCATAGCACAAAAAACACCAGTAATCCATCTCACTTCTGCAGGAAAATGTGTGATAAATAGAGGACAATATCATGCATGCCTGTAATTTTTAAAAATAATTAATTGATTATTAATGAGAAAATAATGATAAAACATTAGTAAATTCATGATTATACTTATATTTTTCTATGTAATAAAAGGGAAAAACCAGTGATCGGCAAAAAAAAAATCTATTTTCATTACCTAATTTTTCTGAAAAATTAGTAATTAGCCGGGAAAAGTTCCTAATTTTTCTTGAAAATCAGTGATTCTTCTGAAAAATTAGTAATTAGCCGACAAAAATTACTGATTTTTTAGAAAAATGAATGATGCTTATCGGCTTATTACTAATTTTTCAAAATAATTAATAATTAGCCGCCAAAAATTACGAGCTCCTTTCAAAATATATTCCAAATATTATTATTTCAAGTATCATTAATTATTCCACTTATTAATTTTCAATTTTTGCGATACTAGCATTACATTTCATTACAACTCGCCGTTCCAAATTTGTGTCTATTAATGTATTAAATCACTAATTTTCAGGAATTTTTGAAAACAATTAGTAATTTTTTTTACTAATCACTGATTTTTGAAGGTAATTAGTGAAATTTTCTTACTAATTACTAATTTTTAAGAGTAATTACTAATATTTTCCCGCTAATTACTAATTTTTTAGAAAAATTAATATTTTTTTCCGACTAATTATCAATTTTCTATGAAAATTAATACTTTTTTTTTACTAATTACTAATTTCCTATGAAAATTAATATTTTTTTTTGGCTAATTACTAATTTTTAAGAAAAATCAGTAATATAATCGAAATCGTTGACGAAAAAATCGGTGATGCCGATCACTGGGAAAAACTATGTAGAAGAGGGGATTAAACAAATGTAAAAGGCTTAAAAGCCATACATGTGCTGAATAAATAATAATAATAATAATAATAATAAATTCATGAAATTTATCAAATTTTTTTCTCGAAATATCTTTAAAGTGAATGAAGATAGGAAAAAAAGTATGAAATCCTTCTTTTTTTGAGGAGAATGAGACAAAAAAAAAGGATTTTAACGAAATTTTGCCTGTTTTTTTTCGCGATATTCCTTAAAAAAAGGGCTACAATCGAAAAATTCAGAATTATTGAAAATTCACCTGAAAACACACGAGAAGTAATGCAACGATAATTTTATCGCCAAAAGGTGCGTGAATATTTAATAAGCAAAGATCGTAGAGTGTCAGCCCTAAAAATAGCATCCATCCAAAAATGTGGCTCCATATGTTGATTGTTTCATTTGTCCACCAGAAAATACTGCAAAAGACCAAAAAAAAAAAAAATATTCGACATAAAAAATATTGAAAATTAATGGTAAAATGGACTTGTATGTCAGAATGATTTGAGATTTTTTTTAAGAGTGAAGGAGTCTTCTAAAAATTTTGAGAAAATTCACCAACAATATTCACATATTGTAGCATTTTTCCAAATTTTGTGGGATTTTTTTTATAGAATCCTTCACTTTGAAAAAAAATTCCTCAATTATATTCTTCCTGTGGTCCATTTTGCCCCACTCTCTTTCTCTTTTTACGAGTAACAGACCTTTCTAAGCATAATTTTGTCGTCAAATATCCTCTGTATCCATGCAAAATAAATGGATTGTGTGTTAAATATTCTGGTGCCTCTTCAATTGGAAGAAGACGCCTCATCCGTTCCTCATCTTCCGGTGTAATTTCTCCCTTAAGTGGTGAACCAGCTGGATCCTTTGGACGTACGTGTGCCACCTATTGATACCAAAATATCTCATTTAAAAGAAGAAAAGAAAAAAAAAGAGTAATATTGAGAAGAAGAATCAAGTTGAATGAAGCAACAATCCTATATATAATCTCATTCAATTAGAACTAATTCACAGGTTTTTGTCTGATTATTAGTCTTACGTGACCCTTCACAATTGAGACTAACCAGATTTAATGTGTACAATCATGATAGTGCACGATTATTTCAATCAAAGGTTATTGATCTCAGAGATCCACATGAAAAAATTGTCATTGTATTTTAATCCAAAAAAATTTGGAAAAATTCCAGAAAATTTCAGAAAAGTTGAAAAAAATTGGTAAAATTTGAAAAAAATCGAAAAATCTCAAATATTAAAATAAAACTGGTTTTTTTAATCGAAATTATTGGAATTTTTTTTATTATTACTTTTTTTAATTCATTTTTGAAGAAATTTCCTTTTGTTTTGGTGATAAAATAATGGAATTAATAGTTCAAAAAATTAGAAATGGGAAAAAAAAATATTGAAATTTGAAAAATCACTTTTAGGAGATATTTTATATCGTGAAAATGGCTCGAAATCAATAGGAAAATTAGAGATACGATTTTTTTAGTGATTCCATTGAAGAGCTGAAGAAATTTCAGTTTTAAAAAATGTGTAAATTAATTTTTAAGAATTTTAAATTTATTTTTAAGGATTTTTTTTTGGAAGTTTCTCCTTTTTTAGATGAGAATTAGGATTATTTATACAGTCATAGAAATATTCATTGTATTAGACCGAAATTATCAGGATTTTTCCTATTAATACGTTTTTTAATTCATTTTTGAAGAAATTTTCTCTTGTTTTTGCGATAAAATAATGGAATTAATTTTTTAAAAAATCAGAAATGGGAAAAAAAATATTGAAATTCGAAAAATCACTTGTAAGGGATGTTTTATATCATGAAAATCGCTCGAAATCAATGAAAAAATTGGAAATATAATTTTTCTAGTAATTCCATTGAAGAGCTGAGAAAATTTCAGTCATAAAAAATGGGTCAATTAATTTTCAAGAATTCTTAATTAATTTTAAAAAATTCTCAATCAATTTTTGAGAATTTTTTTTTAAATTCCTACTCTTTTAGATGAAAATTAGGATTATTCATAAAGTCATGATAGTGCACGTATTATTTTAATCAAAGTTTACTGATCTCATAACTCGACATGAAAAATTTTCATTGTATTAAACCGAAATTATCGGGATTTTTCTTATCAAAACGTTTTTTTTCCTTCATTTTTGAACAAAAGAAATGATGATAAAATAATGGAATTAATATTAATCGGCAATCTCTCGATAACGCAAATCAAGGTCACGTATTTTATTGCATTTCTCTCAGTCCAAGTAGGCCAGGCCTTTTTTTTTTAATTCTCTCAGTGCTATTGCATTTTTAGAGGAAACCAGTTCCATTTAGTAAATTGGAATGAGGGAAAATTCTATGAATTTTGTTGGCAATATTTTTGCAAATTTCTTTAAAATTAGTGGATTTAGAGGAAATTTTAGAAAAATCCTTTTTTGTAAGAATTTCATAAATTTCGCATAAGATCTTTTTATAAATTCCCTCAAAAGTAATATTTTCGGAGTAACGAATGAAAAAAAATAATAATGCTATCATTAATTAATTTATTAATTATTTTTAAGATTTTTAATAAATCTTTTCAATTTTATGTGAATTTTTGATTCAAATTGAATTCAATTTAAATACTAATTGCCTATAGATATAGATATAGATAGAGATGATCAATGCCTTTTCGAGAAAAACTTTTCATATTTATTTGAGGCAAAATATATTTATTTGAAATCAGAATTTTTTTTGGAGTGAATGAAAAAATATAATTTTTTTTTTGGAGTGAAAGAAAAAATCTGATTTTTTTTTTTGGAGTGAATGAAAAAATCTAATTTTTTTTTTTACTTTATGAAAAAATTTTTAAAAAAATTGAAAAAATGCTCTGACATGTAGAAAGCAGATTTTTATCAATAAATCGTCGTTTTATAGCGAAAAAGGCGTAGAAAGTACAGATTTTCTATCTTATTATGCCTTTTTCACTCCAAGACAACGAAATATCAAATTTAAAAAAATATCAAATATATCGTAACTCCTTAAATTAAAAATTTCAATTTTTTTTGCTGCAATTTCGTTGTGAAATTTTTATTTTCAAAACAGAAAAAACTCGTTTGTAAAAATAATTATACAAAAGTGTAGCAAAACCTTAACACAATGACCTTCTTTTGCTCTTTCGTAAAAGTTCAAAGAATTGCATATTTTTCATACATTTATAAAACCTTATAAAATGAAGTTGAAATCAATTGCACAGGCAATATACGTTTGATATGTGACGTGTGTCGTGGACATCGAATGCTCAATCAAGTTTTCTTACATAACATTGACCCTCACAAGAATATATGTAAACTATTACCACGTGGAATATCATAACGATTGCCACGTGCTTACAAAATCGAAAAAAAAATTACGAAATTAATTTTTGTAGATTCTCCATCAGTTATTAAAAGAGATCTCAGAAAATAATGGAGATAGCGCATTTTTTGTAAGGACCTTTTTTGTGGGCCTCATTTCGCTCTACAAAAAAGGTCTCTACAAAAATTTCCTTATCTCCAACTGCCTAAAAGATATTCGCTAAAAACTGCAAAAATCGACAATTCTTCATTTTTTTACTACTTTTCCCTTTTTTTTCATTTTTTAAAGATCAATAAAAATATTTTCATGGAAAACGGAGAAAGTTTAATGCTCCATAACTTTCTTGTCATTCTCATCTCCTTTGTGTGCTCCTCTTTTATTGATCATTGTTAAAACTCATTCTCTTCTCCCCAATTATCGCAAAAACTTTCGCATTTTTTTTGCAATTTTTTTTTCTTTTTTTTAGTAAATTGAGACAATAAATCACGAAGAATTTCTGGCTGTCTCTGGTTTAATAATGAACAAGTAATATTGATGCAGCAATAGGAAAGTACGCAAGTAGGTCACAACGGGACCTGCTTTTCATTCGACTGTGTCAAGTCCATTGCCAGTTGTGAGAAAAGAGATTCTTCTCTTTCTCTCGATAATTTTGCTAGTGAAATTTATTTCTCATTAATTCTGCAATTTAAAAAAAAAAAGACAAAAAATCCGCAATTTTTTTTATATAAATTCTAAAAAAGGAGGAAAAAAAACGCCGTTATTCTTCGGTTTTTTGAACTATTTTTTATGAGTTCTTCCAGTCTTTTTTTCTTTGCAAAAGAGCAGTAGAAATTCACTTAATAACTGAAATTACTAAATAACCCGGAAAGTAAGAGATGCGTAACGACTTCGGTCTTATGGAAAAAAATAGTAATTGGAGAAAATCACTGAGAAAAAAATAGTAATTTTTTTTTAAATAAAAAATTAGAGAAAATTGCATTAACAATGAAATTTTGCAAAATTGTTCAAAAAATTTTTTTTTAATATTGATTATTTATCGAAAGGGATCTCAGAAAGTAATAGAGATAGAATTTTTTTATAGAAACGTTTTTTGTAGGTTTTTTTCTGCTCTTCAAAAAAGGTCTCTACAAATTTTTCTCTATCTCGCTTTAATTCCGAGATATTTCCAAATAAGAAGAAAAGAAAAGGGGAAATAAACTCGATTCACCTCTTTTCACCTTTAAAATACGAAACCGCGGAATTGTGCTCAACAAGAAGAAGTCAAGTCTCTCTCAGTGAGTGAAAAAAATTAATTGCCAAGCTGAATGACGAGATTGCAGCTCAACAAACTTGATACCTCAACATTTCTAAAAATTAATTTTAAGAAAAATGCTGAATTTCGAGAAGTTCTGCTGATTTACCTTGCTCTGAAACGGTTTTGTCTCACATTTCTCCACTCCATTATTATTATTAATTGTCGCCTGGGTATCATCATTGTCCTCGGTAATCTCCTCCACGCCCGCCAATAATTTCATCATTGAGCACGTTTATTTGTTCCACCTGTTTATGTAAATAAATTCAGTAATTTTTTGCAGATTTCATTAATTTTAGCAAAATTCATTAATTTTAGCTGAATTCACTCATTTTAGCGAAATTCATCAAATTTTGAAAAATTCATCAAATTTATGAAAAACTCATTAATTTTTACATAATTCATTAAATTTTTGCAAAATTCATTAAATTTATGGAAAAATTCATGAAATTGATTTTAGCAAAAGCCATCAATTTTAGCAAAATTCATGAATTTTAACGAAATTTATTAATTTTTGAAAAATTCATTAATTTCACAGAATTCACTCATTCTAGCAAAATTCATTAAATTCGTGCAAATTTCATTAAATTTATGGAAAAATTCATGAATTCGATTTTAGTAAAATCCATTAATTTTAGCAAAATTCATTAATTTTTGAAAAATTCAATAATTTCAGCAGAATTCACTCATTCTAGCAAAATTTATTAAATTCGTGCAAAATTCATTAAATTTTGCAAAATTCATTGAATTTATGGAAAAATTCATGAATTCGATTTTAGCATAATCCATTAATTTTAGTAAAATTCATTAATTTTAGCAAAATTCATTAATTTTAGCAAAATTCATTAATTTTAGCAAAATTCAGTAATTTTAGGAAAATTCATTAATTATAGTGAAATGCATTAATTTTTAAAAAATTCATTAAATTCTAGAAAAATTCATCAATTTTTGCAAAATTCACTAATTTTTGCAAAATTCACTAATTTTTGCAAAATTCACTAATTTTCACTAAATTCATTACTTTTATTAAAATTCATTAAATTAATAAAAAATTCATGAATTTTTGTAAAATTCATTACTTTCACCCTCGTATCATTCGCGAACCGTTAAAAATCATCGGCGAATCAGGAACTTGCGTGTTTCCGGAATCATACTAATGGACTAGAGTTCTCGCAAAATGAAAAAAAAGATACTTTCTCTTATAACAACCCGGAAATTCACTAGATCTTCAGTTTTTCATCCTTTTTTCCCGCCAATTAAAAAAGAAATTAAGAAAATTTGTGGTTTTTCCCCCTTTTTTTCACTCTTGAAGGATCCATTTTTTCGGTGAATTGGGACATTGCGACCTCATTCGAGTCTCGTGAATTTCCATCACTCTCACCTGTGTATTAATTCCAAAAGATCTCCCGATTGGATGATGATGCATGTGAAAGTCCGAGAGGAAATGGAGCTCACTACCAGATACTTATCTAACTTCTCTACGTAAATCACTATTTTTATGTTTTTAAATGCCCACCTATTGCCTAAGAGATATTTTGGATAATTTTTAATTCCAAGATTTCATAATTGATGAAGAAATATTAGAAAACACCAAAAAAAAAGACCTTTTTTTGTCGAAATTCAAACTGGTCCAATCGTTTTCGGATAGGCACTCGGAAACTAAGCGAGATAGAGCAATCTTATAGAAACGTTTTTTGAAGCTCTTTTTCTCCTCTTCAAAAAAGGTCTCTTCAAAAATCGCTCTATCTCTCTTAGTTTCCGAGATATTCGACGAAAAGTAAAAGCAGAATACACTTGCGGAATTAAATGAATTAAATTTTTTTTTTTTACATTAATTAATTTAATTAATCAAGTAATTTTACTCACTCAATGTAAACTCGTGCTTCTTAATCTTTTTATTAATTAAATAATCAACAAGTAAAACGTATCATTTCCCACGAGACTTGATACCCAAGCGACACACTCGTCTTCCTCGGACGTTCCGAGACCAACTGCTGAATAAAGAGAAGCCAGTTCTGTATGTTTACGATGAAACTGGCCCCAGCCACGAGTCCCAATCGCCAATCCAATAGGTACAACCAAACACACTAACGCATACATATTTTCCATTCTTTCAGTTCTCTGCTGATTTTGTTTAGAAGAAAAGTTGGAAGAGTGCAGTGAGGAGGTCCTTGCATAATTTTTTACTATCACTCTCCCTTTTTTTTTAACAGAGGCTATTTCGATTTTTAGTCAAGTAGAGTAACACGACCAATAGATGAACACTGACCAAAAGATGGACGATTCTTTTTATTGAGAGTCATAGAAATAATCGAATGGAAAGGTGGGGCAAAATGGACATTGTAATGAAACAGTGAGAGATAGATTTTGTTTAATGATTTCATCGGAAAGCTGAGGAAATTTTGTCAGAATTAATTTTTTTTCCAATTTTTTGGGAATTTGATTTTTCCTGGCACTTTTAAAGGGTAAAAAGCCTTTCGATTTTTGAGCAAATTCAGTTTTTTGGAAATATCTCTGGTTCTATTGGTTGTAATGACCTGGGACCAATTTTAAATGAAAGGTGAGATCATTTCCCATCGATTTATGGGGTTTTGAATCTAAAAATATCGATTTTTCAGATAGTTATGGGAATTTTTGTGAAAAATTATGATTACTGGTTTTTGTCCTATAACTATGTAAAAAATCGGTATTTCTGGATTGAGAACCCCATAAATTGATGGGAAATGATCTCACCTTTCATTTAAAATTGGTCCCAGAAAAAATCACTATTTTTATGTTTTTAAATGCCCACCTATTGCCTAAGAGATATTTTTGATAATTTTCAATTCGAAGATTTCATAATTGATGAAGAAATATTAGAAAACACCAAAAAAAAAGACCTTTTTTTTGTCGAAATTCAAACTGGTCTAATCGTTTTCGGATAGGCATTCGGAAACTAAGCGAGATGGAGCAATCTTATAGAAACGTTTTTTGAAGCTCTTTATCTCCTCTTCAAAAAAGGTTTCTTTAAAAATCGCTCTATCTCTCTTAGTTTCCGAGATATTCGATGAAAAGTAAAAGGCTGAAAAGCCATAAATGTGCTAAATAAATATGATAATAATAATAGAAGAGAATAATTCGATTGTGCTGTTAATTCTTAGTTAATATCTTGGAAATTGAGGGAGGTATACTCGCCTTAGAGTCAGAAGGGCGTAAGTCCTGTGTATAAGCATAGCACTTCTGCCCCTTTGCTTCTAAGGTGACGATATGAAGTTGATTCTGGTATTTTATACTATGAAATTTACTCGAAATGGATGGAAATATTGGAGATAGGTTTTTTCTGATGATTCCATTGGAAAGATGAGGAAATTTCCCATGAAAATCATATGTCATAACTTATTTTTTGGAATTTTTCAAAAATTTCATTTTTTGCGCAAGATTTGAAGGTAAAAAGTCTTCTGTTTTTGAAAAATTTCGAGTTTTCGGGAATATCTTTGGTTCTATTGATCGTAGCGACCTGCGGTTGATATTAAATGAAAGGTGAGCTCATTTCCCATCGATTTATGGGGTTTAAAAAGAAAAATATCTATTTTTTCAAGTACTTATAGGGCAAAACTTGATTTTTCAGAAAATGACCTATAAATATTTGAAAAATTGATTTTAAAAAAATTTGAACCACATTAATCGATGAGAAATGAGCTCACCTTTCATTTGAGATCCATCCCAGATCGCTACGACCTACAGAACCGAAGATATCGTTGAAAAAGTGAATTTTTTCGATTTTCAAAAGGAAAAACCCTTTAAAACTTGGCCAAAAAAGTGAAATTTTCCAAAAATTGAAAAAAAAAATTTTGACACACGTTTTCCGGCTAAAATTTTCTCAGCTTTTCAATGGAATCATCAGAAAATTTCTATCTCGAACCGTTTTAATTAGAGTGTCTATTTTACCTCATTTTCCTTTGGATCTAGATTTTAATCTTCAAGTTAAGATAAAGTACCATAATATTCTGTTAATAAGCAAATTCTCATTAGTGTTTCCAGTAACTGATAATTTTTGCAAATTTCTCAGTTATAATGAAATGTACAATAAATTTTTTAATATTCAATTTAAATTATTCATATTAAATTTGAGAATAGTAGTGGAATATTCCAAATAACGCACAGAAAATTGATTAATAGCTAAAAAAAAAAGATTTTTTTGAAAAATATCGAATTTCTGTTAAATTTCGAGATATTTTTGACAAATAAAGTTGTGGCCTTTTTTTCTGATGCAAAATACGAAATTCAAGACACAATAACAATTTGTAAAATTTCTGGAGAAATAAATATTTCATGAATTTCCATTATTTTTTTTTTGTTTTTTTTTACTCTTTTTTTCGATTTATCGTTTATGTGGACTTTATTATATAAAGGGCTAATGCTAAAATGTACACATGATAAGTTATTAAAAATGTTCATCATTGCATTTTTAAAAATAATAATTACACATGAACCGCATTTTTCCATCATTTTTCCTTTTTTTTTTTCTCTAATTAAAGTGAACAATATTAACCGGAACTAATTTTTCATTAATTTATATACCTATATCGTGCCGCGTTTTTCTCATTAATTTTATTTCAATTTTTTTTTCTTCTTCTTCTTTATTATCAAAGTTTTAATGGTAAATTTGTTTGGAACAAAATTTTGTATACATTAATTGTGATTTATGTTGTTTTCTTATTTTTATTTAATTTTCTTTTACTTTTCTCATATTTGGGATAGTGTGATAATTCATTTTATTTTATTTTTTAAACAATTTTGAATACCACTGTTTTTTTTTTTAATTGAAAAAATTGTTGAGCACCGACTGAATTTTGCGTTTTTTTTTCTCTCACCAAATGAAAAAAACTTCCACGTCGACACAATTTCGTTTTTAATCTTTATTATTTTTTTTATTAATTAAAATTTTTTTCATTCATGTTAATCAAGTGATCGAGGATCACAAGTTTCTTTCTAAATTTTTTGAGACTAAAAAAAAAAAAAAAAAAATTGGACAGAGCCATTCCCGTGCACACAAGTCTTCACGATGCAAAAAGAATTTTAACAATGATTTATTTAAATTAATTTTTTTTTCTTCCTTGTTTTTTCACTCAAAAACGAGCCCAATCGCAGCCACAAAATGCAATAATCCAGTTAATTTTTATTAATTTAGAAAATTATTTGATATTTAAAGAAAAATTTACGAAACTCTTCTTTGTCTGGCAAAGTAATAAAAAAGCGAATTATTTCTTCTTCAAAATGAAAAAAAATTTCGAGATTTAGTCAGAGTTAAGAAGAATGAAATGGTCTTTTTTTTTTTTAATTAAAAAAAAAGGGAAAGAAAAAAAACATCATACAATAGACTGAGAGGAGAGTTATTAGTGAATAATGTGATTAATTAGCGGATGATCGACAAATTATTAACCATGGCAATGGCAAAATAAAGAAACAGCAAGCACTACTGTATAATAAATAATTTCTTCTCAATTTTCATAAAAAAAAAAAATTCAATTCAATTATCAATATTAATTTGAAGAAAAAAAAATGATAAAACACAAGCGCAGGCAAAAAAAAAATAAAGAGACTAATTTATAAACTAAATTGACAATTAATTAAATTTCAATTAAAATATTTTATTAATTAAATACAATTGTTCTTATGCCAAGTGCCCCTAGTCCAATTTGCCGTTCAACCTATAAGATTCGTAAAATTAACAATTAAATTAAATGTTCCACACACCTCGAATGAAGAAAAAAAAAAAAAAAAAAAAAAAAAACGAACCGATCCACAATAATTGATTGAAAATTCCTTTTTTTTTTCCTTTTTGAACAATAATTATCTTTTAAGTGTGAAAAAGTGATGAGAGGATTTATTTTTTTTCTTTGAGTAATTCAAACAAAATTTATATATAGGTATAGTTTCAGTATTTATATAGAGCCCAGTCTTACAAAAAAAAAAAAAAAAAAAAGTGATCGCATTGTGTTTTTTCGAAAAAAGGAATGGGCAAAAGATTGCAATTGTGTGTATTAATGCAATTATCTTTTTCCTCTTAATTTCCTCATTTTCTTCTTTTTTTTTTAACTTTTGTTCTTTTCTTTCCATTGAACTAACGAACGGTGTGCTGTCAGTATCGAGGTATTCATTCATTTTTTTCTCTTTTCACTGAAGAAAGTAGGGATATTTTTACGATATTATAATATTATAAGCACAATTATTAGAAATTAAACTATTTAAGTTTTTTTTTTTATCTGTTTTTTTTTTTCCTTTTAAATCTTCAAATACAAATCCTACTTTCACTCTCCTATGTGTCTGTGTTGTGAATATTTTTTTCTTGGTAGTTTTTTTTTTTTTTCTTTTTTTTTTGTATTTTCATCGTTTTTTTTTCCTTTTTTAATTGAAATTTGTTTTATTATGAAAAATCAAAGCGAACATTTTTTCCTTCTTTTTTCTTTTTAATTTTATCTCAATTTTTTCATTAATATGTTAATGTGACCACCTTCTGAAGAAAAATTGCCTCAGTAGCTGAAGAATCGTTTGTCTTAAAAAAAAAAAAAAAAAGAGTCGCAGACTACTCAGGACAGAGCAAAGCAAGAAAAAAAAAACCTTTTTTTCAAGTTTTTGGCTTTTTTTAATTTTCAAAATTGATGTGATTAATTCATTATCTGGCCCCGAACATTCTGCGAATTGTGTGTGTGTGATAAAGTCGATAAAGGCAGAGCCCTCGAATAAAAATCGAATTGAAAAAAAAAATTCATTAATTACTATTTGTTGTTTGATTTCCATTTTTTTTTTAGTTTGTTTTTTTTTCTTTAAGACAGGACGAATCAACATAGCTACTTTGAATCGGTGCTGAACGATAAAAGTGGCATTTTTAGGCTGGGGCTGCTCTCGTTGGTGGCTTTTGGATGAGGTCAACGAAGATTGGCGCATCACATGGCATATTTACGCGTCCATTCACGTGCCAATTCGTTGTACTTCTCACGATCAGTTTTGTATATCCTTGCTATTTCCGGTACAAGTGGATCATCTGGATTTGGATCACAGAGCAGAGAGCATATTGACAGTAACACTGAAAAAAAACAAAATCAACAATGAATTAATTTGTCTACAAGATATTTTGAGTCATTTTTGATTCGGAGCAAAAAGTTTTTTTTTCGAAATTCAAACTAGTCTAATTGTTTTCGGACAGGCACTCGGAAACTAAGCGAGATGGAGCGATCTTATACAAACGTTTTTTGAAGCTCTTTTTGTCCTCTTCAAAAAAGGTTCCTTCCAAAATCGCTCTATCTCTCTTAGTTTCCGGGATATTCGACAATGAATCAATTTCTCTATTATTTCGTGACATTACTTTTACAGCAATTTCGATCATGAAAGCGCTCATTCATGAAAATATAATAATATAATAAATATAATATAAAATTTATAAATTTCATAATATAAAACATAATAATTTTCGATTCGGAGAAAAACTTTTTTTTTGAAATTCAAACTAGTCTAATTGTTTTCGGATAGGCACTCGGAAACTAAGCGAGATAGAGCAATCTTATAAAAACGTTTTTTGAAGCTCTTTTTGTTCTCTTCAAAGAAGGTCTCTTCCAAAATCGCTCTATCTCTCTTAGTTTCCGAGATATTCGACAATGAATGAATTTCTCTATTATTTCGCGACATTATTTTAACTGCAATTTCGATCATAAAAGCGTTCATTTATGAGAATTTGAGCTGAACTTTAGTTAATTCGTCTTTTTTAAATATAGAGGCGAATGAATTTCGTTTTCTCTTTTCCTCTAAATATTTTGAAAATTTAAAAGACAAAAGTATGTAAAAAGCCGAAAGGCTATATGTAAAATAAAGAATAATAATAATATATAAAAGAAAAAAGTGCAAAACGAAAATTTCGAGATATTTGATGATTAAGGAATTTCCAAAAAATTGATGTCAATGAAAAAAATATCATAATCTCGAAATAGAATTATTATTTACCCTTTGATATAGTGAGTGCTGGAGACCACTGCGATCTCAAAATATCCAAGCAAATACTTCCGTTACTGTTAATATTGGGATGATAAATTCTGGTCGTGAATGCCACCTGAGTGAAAAAAAAAATAAATATTAATTAAATTATCCAATAAACTTGAGTCATTTTTACATCAAAAATGAAAAAAAAATGAATTAAATACCTTGGGAGGTTTGAATGGGTAGTCTGTGGGGAAGTGAATTGTAAGGAAAAATACTCCTCCTTGATAAGGGCTGTCAGGCTAAAAAAATAAAAAAAATATCATTAATTAATCTTAATTAGAGTGAATTTAATTCCAAAAAAATGCATTTAATTAGAAACAAAGTGGTGTAAGTGCTATGTATAAGCATGGCACTTACGCCCCTTTGTTTCTAAGCTGATTATTTAATAAATAGATACTTACTGGTCCCATAATAGTCGCCTGCCAGTGGAATACTGTAAAAAAAAGGAAAAAAGTTAAAAAAATGTAAAATTTTTTTAAAAATGTCATAAATTACGTAACTTTCGTATTTTTTTAAGAATAAAAAAATGCAAGCTTGTAATTGCACCTCAAGGCTGATTCATGGCACTGAAAAGCACGGCCTTGATGACTTAATATCAAGCAATTTCTTTTTTTATTTAACGAAAAAAAAAAAAAATCAATTCAAATTTACTCATCTAACAAAATCATTTACAACACTTCGGAATGAAAGATTTAATTAAACAAATAATGAGTTAAAAACTTTTTTTAAAAAGAAAGTTAAAAAACATTGGCTAATGGGAATGAAAGTGAAAAAAAAAAAACATAAAAATATCCACCTCAGTGTTACAGTCTATAAATAAAATGAGGAAAGATTCATCAGAGTGTAATGCAGATGGGACATTTTAAATATGTAGAAAGATAATATTCTATAGTTTGTATAAAAACATTGAAAAATTAAGTCATTTAATCTTTGAGTACTTCTCAAATATTCAAATTGGCTAATTTCCAATTACACTGGTGTGTATACTCGAAGTGAAAATTTAACAGTGGAGTAATAAAAAAGAGATGAGTGCAACGTCTCCATTTATTTTTATTTTTATTTGGAATTTCTTGGAATCTATGGGAGATAGAGAAATTTTCATGGAAATCCTTTTTGTAGCTCTTGATTTTCTCGACAAAAAGGTGTTCATGTAAAATTTCATATTTCACTTAAATTCCAGGATTTCCTGAGAAAAAACGCTTTTGAAATTGATTTTTTTTTCAATTGTCATGGATTTTACAATTAACAGACATCTGACCTTTTTGAATTTTTTAAACAAATTATTATTTGTTTAAATTAACAAATATTTGAAATAACAAATTATTACAAAAAAAATATTTTAAAAATTGTATTTATAGTTTTTTGAAATTTCTACTTTTTTTCATTTTTTTAAAAATAAATTATTTTTTAAAAAAAGGAAAAAAATATTAAAAAATGTTAGATGTCTGCTATTTTTAAATAATCATCTTCTCTCGTTTTGTCTGCCACTCCAGCCTTCAATCGAGGCCTTTTCTTCTATTCAATTAAACTCACAATCGTCTCCTACAGGTCCAGCTGAGCATTGTGCAGGTGGATCCCTTCCAAGATCCTGAAGTTCCTGTGGAAAAAAGCCAAAAAGAAAAAAAATTAATAAATTTCCAACACAAAATGACAACAATTTACATCGCATTTATTCAGGTAAATTCCATTATTTTAAACTAAAATTACCATAAATTCCACGAATTAAGAATTTAAAAGACTTTCGTCAGTTGGATACATGGAAAAATTGAGGCATTCGCTACTCTAGGAGATATAATCAACGAGTAAGAAGAAATGAAAAAAAATTCAATGTGCCTTTAATTTCCCTTCATTATAAAGATCTATTTTCACTCACTGCGACATAACTCAACCAATAACTCATTTGGCTCTGTTGAGTATCGAATTTTATTATTTAACTCAATCCATCAACGATGCTTAGAAAAACATACGATTAATATTTTAGACCAATCAAAACACAATGGCACTAAAAATATCAGAAATCTTACAATTTTTAGTCGTTTTTCTTCTTTTAGTAAATAAATTATTTTTAAAAAAATTGAGGAAAATATGCATTTATAGCAAAATTCAAGAAACTTCAAATGTGAATTTTTTGAAATATTTTTGTTATGATAAATAATTTATTTGTTTAAAAAAATCCTGGACATTGTTAGATGTCTGCTGATTTTTCGTAAAATGCTAAAAATATCAGACATTTGACAATTTTTATTTTTTTTTGAACAAATACATTTTGAATATTTAAAAAAAAACATAAAAAATATGCACATTTAGAAAATTCAAAAAACTAAAAGTGCAAATTTTACAAATATTTTTTTTTAATAATTGATTAATTTAAAAAATGCCCCGAAAATGTCAAATGTTTGTTAATTCCATTATCATTAAATATCAGACATTGGACAATTTTTAGTCTTTTTTTTCTTTTAATAAATGAATTATTTTCAAAAAAATAAAGATAAAAATCTGCATTTATAGCAAAATTCAAGAAACTTCAAATGCGAATTTTTTGAAATATTTTTGTTATAACAAACAATTTATTTGTTTAAAAAAATCCTGAAAATTGTCAAATGTCTGCTGATTTTTCATGAATTGCTAAAAATATCAGACATTTGATAATTTTTAGTCTTTTTCCTTTTTAACAAGTACATTTTGATAATTAAAAAAAAAAAGCATTTATAGAAAATTGAAAAAACTAAAAGTGCAAATTTTACAAATTTTTTTTTTGTAATAATTGATTAATTTAAAAAATGCTCCAAAAAATGTCAGATGTTTTTTAATTTCATTATCATTAATTATCAGACATTTGACAATTTTCAATCTTTTTTTTTCTTTTAATAAATAACTTATTTCCAAAAGAATTGGAAAAAATGCATTTCTAGCAAAATTCGAAAAACTCCAAATACAAATTTTTTGAATATTTTATTTTTAAAATAAACAATTTATTTGTTTCAAAAAATCCTGAAAATTGTTGGATGTCTGCTGATTTTTCATATAATACTGAAAATATCAGACATTTGATAATTTCTAGTGTTTTTTTTAAACAAATACATTTTTAATATTTAAAAAAAAACATAAAAAATATGCACACATAAAAAATTTAAAAATCTAAAAGTGCAAATTTTACAAATATTTTTTTGGTAATAATTGATTCATTTAAAAAATGTTCCAAAAAATGTTAGATATCTCTTAATTTCATTATCATTAAATATCAGACATTTGACAATTTTTATTCTTTTTTTTTCCAACAAATACATTTCGATAATTTAAAAAAAAATAAAAAATATGCACATCTGAAAAATTCAAAAATCTAAAAGTGCAAATTTTACAAATATTTTTTTTGCAATAGTTTATTATTTTAAAAAATGCTCCAAAAAATGTTAGATGTCTTCCGATTTCATTATCATTAAATGATTTCCTGATCATTAAGAAAAAAAAACAACCCATTAAGCTCCGAAATGACAGTGCAAAAATGTTTTTCTCCCTGATATAATCACCTCCAACATTTTTTTCTCTTCAAAAAAAAAGCGCAAAAAAACCTACAGTTTTCTCAACCTGGGCGTCACAATGTAACAGTAACATTGACAATTACAAATAAAATCATATAAACCCCAGCATTGACTGCTCCAATCACTCCAAAACACATTTCTGACTCATTGAGTCCAAGAAAATCCTGTCTTCCCCCAGATTTCCATGTTTTTCCAACTTCTCCTCTTTTCATCTCCAAAGAAGTGCAAAAAAAGTGCGATAAATTATTATCTTCGACTTCACCAAAAAAAACTCATGTGAGTCTGTGTCTGTGCATGTGCATATATATATATGGCTTTTATATAGGAAATCGCCCCTTGCAAAAATTTATTTTCCAGTTTTATTTTCAACCAATTTCGATTTATACTCAATATAAAAAAATATTTATAATGTAATTTACTCAATTTAAAAGTAAGATGATATATATATCTATATATATATATATGTGTCTTCCATTGCAAAATGCAATAAAACATCCCAATTTTACGTTACTTCCGGTGGCTTTTATTGGTCAACACAAACCCATGCAAAAAAAAGGCAAAAAAACGAAGTCCAATCAAAAATTCGAGGAATGAAGCAAAAAAATGCTAAAAAAAAAGAAAAGTAAGAAAATAAAATGAAATTTTTTTTAACTCTGAAAAAAAATTTTCACTGTCACCACTGCCAATGTTCACCGGCACGTATTGCTCGATGACTCATGAGTCTACAATTTTTTTTTGCACACAAAAATAAAAATAAAAATAATAAATAGGAGTAATAAACGTTTTTTTTATGTAAAAAAAGGGGAAAAAAAGGGGGAAAAATCATTGAATTTTTTTCGTAATTCTTTGGGACACTACATGGATTCTATGTCTGTGTGTGTGTGTGTCTGTGTATATATATATATATGTGTGTGTTCATTCTATATAGTTTTGTGTTAACAATTCTTCTCCATTTCTCTCATTTTTTTTTCTTCTCAGCGTTTTTTATATAAAAAAAAGGCCAACGAGAGAGGATTTTAGCTCGTATTCTCCTTTTGCTGTGTGTGTGTGTGTGTGTTGGCTCACATTGCTTCCCCACTTTTTTTTTTCTCTCTTTTCTCCTTTTTATAATTCCACCTCGAAACGAAAATCGTTATGGGCGTTCGTACGTTAATTTTTTTTTTTTTTTTTTTTTTTTTACATGAAATACACACAAAGCACATTTTTACTTTTAAAATAATTTTGATTTTACGTAAAAATTAACAATTATTATCAACACTTTTTTAATTTAAACATTAAAACATACCTTATTAATTCGTTTTAAAGCCATCTAGATGAAACTGTGTGTGTGTTTTGATATTAAAACTGGCTGTGACAAAAAACCAGACAACGAAACCCGCTAGCAAAAGATCTTTGATTAGGGATTACAAGATGGCTGCCTCTAAACGTCGTTCAACTACGTTGATCAATTTAATGTTTTATTATTTTAGTTTATTTTATTTTTTTTTGGGTAATTTTTGGGATTTTTATTATTTAATTATTATTTTTGTGTGTTACTGATTAATTTGGGAGGAAATATTTTGTGATTTGAGGGATTTTTTCGGGGTTTTTTGATGAATTCTTGATCAGCCGGAGGCGACAGTGTCTCCACGGATTTCCTCTTATCGGCCAATGGTGGCATGCAGAGGGAGTTTGGGTGACCAATCACAGATGGCGCTGATTTCGCGGGAGTTTCTGAGGTGATTTGAATTGCTTTGGGGGAATTTAAGGGTTTTGAGGGGTTTTTAAGGGTTTTGAGGGGTTTTGAAGGATTTTGGGGCGTTTTTAAGGGTTCTGAGGGGTTTTTTGAAGGTATTGGGGAGTTTTTAAGGGTTTAGAGGGGTTTTTAAGAATTTTTAAGAGTTTTGAGGGGTTCTTCAAGGTATTGGGGAGTTCTTAAAGGTTTTGAGGGGTTTTTAAGGATTTTGGGGGGTTTTTAAGGATTTTGAGGGGTTTTTAAGGATTTTGGGGCGTTTCTAAGTGTTTTTAAGGAATTTGGGGCATTTTTAAGGGTTCTGAGGGGTTTTAAGGGTTCTTTAAGGAATTTGGGGCATTTTTAAGGGTTCTGAGGGGTTTTAAGAGTTCTTTAGGATTTCGGGGCGTTTCTAAGGGTTTCCAAGAATTTTCGGGCGTTTTTAAGGGTTTCGAGGGGTTTTTAAAGGTATTGGGGAGTTATGAGGGGTTTTTAAAGGTATTGGGGAGTTCTCAAAGGTTTTGAGGGGTTTTTAAGGATTTTGGGGCGTCTCTAAAGGTTTTTAAGGAATTTGGGGCATTTTTAAGGGTTCTGAGGGATTTTAAGGGTTTTTAAAGATTTCGGGGCGTTTCTAAGGATTTTGGGGCGTTTTTAAGGGTTTCGAGCGGTTTTTAAGGGTTTTTAAGGATTTTGGAACATTTTTAAGGGTCTTGAGGGGTTTTTAAAGATATAGGGGAGTTTTTGAGGGCTTTGCGGGGTTTCTAAGGGTTTTTAAGAATTTCGGGGCGTTTCTAAGGGTTTTCAAGGATTTTGGGGCATTTTTACGGGTTTTAAAGGGTTTTGGGGGGATTTAAGGGGGTTTGGCTAAACAAATTGATGGGTTAGGAGCAAAGGGGCGTAAGTACTATGCTTATACACAGGGACTTACGCCCTTTTGTTTCTAAGATGATGAAAAATTCGTTAGAATTTAGCGTCAGAATTATGAATTCTTTTGATTTCTATTAATTTTTGGTATTATTGATACAACTTGCGTTAATCAAAAGGGATCTCATCATTATGGGGGGGGGGGGATATCATCAATTAAGAGCTGAAAGACTATACAGGGAAAAATAAATAGATAAAAAATAAAAAATAAATGAAATAACCTCAGAATTATTTGTTTAAATTTTTTTTCTTGGTTAAAAAATGAGAAAAACAAAAAAAAATGAAGATTTTTTAATGCAGTTAAATTCATAGGCTTGAAGAGTCCGAAAATGCTCCAAATTAATGTTTTTTGATTAAAAAGAATGAAATTACGTGAAAATGACAAAAATTAACGGTTCAAAATTGATATTTTTGGAGAAATTTTAAATTGAAAAAAAAAAAACTAAATTTGCGTGAAAATGTATTACGTGCTGGGTAAACCATCAATTTCGAGGCCAACACAGACTCGTGTAATACCACAGTCGACCACAACGCCTTTAAGAAAACGTGAGAAATCAAAAAGAAAACGTCAGACACTAGTATGGAGTCCGGAGGAAGAGGTTTGGCACGAGCCCTACATGGTCTGTCTTCACAAAGAATTTTCCGAGGCATCAATTCGATGTGATTCAGCACTTGAATTGCCCTGGAGGGACATTGCACTTCCATTGAGTGGTATGCGCATTAGAACGGAAATTGAGAGGCGAGAAACGGAAGAAACTGATGATAATTATGAAGAAATAGGGGAAAACGAAGAAGTGAAGAAGAAAGGTGTTTTAAACATTTTTTTTCTCCTTAAATACCACGTGAAACCAAACGAGAGAGCACAATTTCATGAAGAATCTCGTTTATAACTCTTAAAAATTCTCTTTAAAGAGGGTTATCACAAAAATTGTGTTATCTCGTTTAGTTTCCTAAAAATATTTCCAAAAAACGATTTTCAATGTTTTTTTTCAGTAAAATACGTTTTTTTTTAACAGTTTAGAAATGAAATGCTTATAAATGGCACTTAGGCCACTTAGTTTCTTAACTGTAAGTGCTATGTATTAGCACAGCACTTACGCCACTTTGTTCTCCAGGCCTAAGTGGCATATATCGTAACCTTAGAAGCAAAGTGGCGTAAGTCCTATGCGTATACATAGCACTTACGCCACTTTATTTCCAAGGTAACGGTATAAGCCTAGCACTTAGGCCACTTTGTTTCTAAGGCATAAGGGATAAGTGCAACATATCATTACCTTATAAACAAAGTGGCATAAGTGCTATATATATATGTATAGCACTTATGCCATTTTCTTTTTAAGGCGTAAGTGCAATACAGAAGCATAGCACTTAAGCCACTTTCTTTCTGAAGCAAAAGTGCGATGTACATAAACACAGCACTTACGCCCCTTTATTTCTAAGGTATAAGTGCTATCTATAAGCACAGTACTTTTGCCACTTTTTTTCCAAGACGAATTTTTTTTTTTTTCTTTTAATATCAGTATCAGATGGTCGAATGGAGCTTCCATGGAGCGACCTCCTCATTGCTGACGTCGTTGAACCCATCAGAGCCCCAGGTATAGTTGCCTGTGACTCAGCAGTGGAAATTCCCTGGTCTCAATTGACTCTCGAGACTCCCCCCATCATAAAACCGCTGCCACTTGAAAAAACTTGTGTTGGCAATGACATTGAGATCCCCTGGGACGACATCATGATCCCTAAAAACATAATAATTGCCGGTAAACCGCGTAAACATCCCTCCAACATTACCAGACGTCGTCCAGGTGGTCCAGGAGCATCAGATAAATGCGATCCATGCAATCGTTGTCCAAAGGAAAAAAGAAGCATTCGAAAGTTACCGGGTGAGCTATCTATCTCATATGCTGGTACCCGTACTTCTCAATCAATAACACTCATTCCTCATTTATCATTACAGTCATTCGATGTCCTGGCCCTAAAAAATAATTTTCAAGAAAATAATTTTCAACAATAGAAGAAAAAAATCCTGAGTCATTTGTCTTTTCTTCATTTCTTTAAAAAAAACGAAGAAAAGAATTGAAATCTTATCAGTTTTCTACGTTCATGACGTCATGTAACCATCTTTTTTTCGTGCAAAGGTCATAAAAACATGCAAATACTGTATTTACATTCAAAAAAATCAACTTTAGTAGCTCGCACTTAGTTTCCGAATATTTTCAATTCATAAATCAATAGCAAAAGTGACAAAATCACATAAATTTCGATAAATTTTTTGGAGTAAAGTATAGGGATCTCTTGAACCGTCAGATTTAGAGGGTCCATATAGAAACGTTTTTTGTAGACAATTTAATTATCTACAAAAAAGGTTTCTTCATAAATTATCTTAATTTTAATGGTTTCAGAGATATTCAAAAAAATGTGTTCACTCAAATTGTGTGTCTTAACTACAGTGTTTCCTTAAGGATGTTCTACAGGTATTGTAAACGGGGGCTATGCGGTATGAGAGGGGCAGTGATTTCGTCAGTGTTCCAATCCCTGAACACGAAAAAATGAGTTTTTAAATTCCTCATTAAAATTATTTTCAGAGAATTATGGAACACTGCGGCTGTTCAAATATTACATTATTATCATCACATTTCATGGATATTTTTTTTATTCTTTATTCAATTAGTTTGAGAATTATTTGGAAAAAAGCGTTGAATTCTAGGAAATTTTGGCGACACAAGTTGGCAGCACTTACGTGCGAGTGACAATTTTTCAATCATTTTTATTAATTTCAATGCCAATTATCGACCCAATCGTTGTATAAAAATGTAGCGTTTGTGCGGGGAATAATTTCTCACCTATATCCGAAGTTTCATCAAATTTGAAGAATTTTTCGAAAAGTTTCTTAAGCTTTTGTGAATTTCCCATAAGAACACATGTTAAACGATGGTTTTTAAAAAATTCATAACTTTTAAACTAAGTATGAAAAAAATCCAAAATTTTGCATACGGTTTCTTTATGAATTGGAGAACCTTGGAAAAAAATTTCATTGAAATCGTACATTTTTAAGTTCTAATAAAATACCGGTAGAACATCCTTCGATGGTTATTAAAAAATTTATAACTTTCAAACCAGGTATGAAAAAAATCCAAAATTTTGCATACGATTTCTTTATGAATTGGAGAACCTTGGAAAAAAATTTCATCGAATTCGTACATTTTTAAATTTTGATAAAATACCGGTAGAACATCCTTAAAGCGCAGGCGATTTTACCGATAGCGCGCGCGCGTGCGTGTGAAGGCCGCACTTGGGCGCTGGTGTAGCATCGGTGGCATCGTCACCTCAGGCCATCGACGACAGGCCAGTAGGCTGTTGGCCAGTACACGCGAATGGTTGGGGGAGATAACACACTATATATATGATATATATTGCAAATGCCTGTTTTTATGAAAATCAGGTGTATTACGAGGATAAACCCAGTGAAAATGGCGTAGTCCAAGTGTGTGCAGCAATCATAAATACCTAAATAAATAATATTTAAACAAAAGTTCCAAAAAAAAAACCGTTAAAACGTTTTTAAATCGAAGAAATTGCCGCTCAAGACTAAAAAAATACATTTCTCCCTTTTTCTTTTGATTGAAAAGCTTATCCGGAATCTCGGGGATCCAGTGTTGTTTCTCTCTTTGTGTGTGTGTGTATCTATATATATAGATATATATATATGTGTTTGTGTATGTCTGCTGTGTGATTGGTGCCTTTTATTTGACAGGAAGTGATTTAAAAAGCAAAAAAAGACGATAATTCACCAAAAATTGAGTTTGAAATTAGGAAAGTTATTTTCGAGTGACTAAAAAAATCAGAAGTTAACCCCCCCCCCCCCTTTTTTTCTCTCTCTCTCTCTTTCTCTTTCTTTCTTCTTCAAGAAAAATAATTAAAAATCACAATAAAGACATCGAACGATGTCGTACACAAAGCGTCGAAAATACGTCCTCGTGACAGCTTGACGAATTTTAAAATAACACAAGATGGCACCACCGGCTTTTTGACATTTAACCAACACACAAATCTATCAGCTGGATTAATAATAAAAAATAATTTTTATATTTATTTGAAGTTAATTAATGAGTTGAGACGTATTATGAGCAGAGAATTCTACGTACCCTGCACACCATACGCATATCCGGTGAGTTTTTAGTTTTTTTTTGCTACTTTTTTTCGGTGATAATGTGTTGTTAATTTATTTTTGGAAAAAAAAGAGACACACATACATAGATATCACAGGGTGTCCTCGATTTATCGATTCAACACCGGGAGTATTAGAAAGTTATTAAACGCACACACCTTGCGACCTTCCATCGTTTGATGAATCTTTAATTATTTATACTTTTTATTGTTTTTTTCATTTAAAAAAATTGAGTTTACTGCATTTTGTCTGGGGGAAGTGAGGTGTTCTTAACCTCCAAAGGTGCTGGATTCATCAGAAATAACGTGCAGAGGCTCAGAAAATGCTTTTTTTATGATAATAAAGTTAGAATATATATGACAATTGCTTGGATTTTTTGAAATTTAATAAATCATGATAAAAATTTTTTTTTTTTAAATTGCTCTCAAGAGAGATTGGGAGAAACTACGAAATAGCTTTTTTTGTATGATAATAAATTTAGAATATATATGACAATTGCTTGAATTTTTTTTTAATAAATAAATTATTGTAAAAAAAATATTTAAGAAATTGCACTTAAGGGAGATCGGAGCAAAATGGATCTTTGTTCTATAATGATTCAAGATTTTTTCTAAGAGTGAAGGTTTCTCCAGAAAAATTTGAAAAAATTCAGTAATAATGTCCACATATTGGAGCATTTTCTCAAATTTTTTCAGATTTTTTCATCAAGTCCTTTACTCCGAAAAAAAATCATAAATCATGTTATCCTTAAGGTCCATTTTGCCCCAGTCTCCTATAGTTTTCCGCATGTGCATATATTGTTTTTTTTATAATTCATTTTCTAGAAAAAGCACAAAGAAGTCGAAAATTGTCAGATATTTCCTATTTTTAGTTTCATTTTTTCATGAAAATGAATTTAGCATGTATCTGCCAATTGTTTAAACTTTTTTAAATAAATGAATTATTGTAAAAAAAATATTTTAAAAAGTTGCACTTATAGTTCTTCAAATTCTTCATTTTCTCAAATTTATTCAGATTTTTCCATAAAGTCCTTCACTCCAAAAAAAAGTCATGAATCATGTTATCCTTAAGGTCCATTTTGCCCCAGTCTCCTTTACAGTTTTTCGCATGTGCATATAATTTTTTTTATAATTCATTTTTTTAAAAAAGCACAAAGAAGTCGAAAATTGTCAGATATTTCCTATTTTTAGTTTCATTCTTTCATGAAAATGAATATAGCATGTATCTGCCAATTATCTAAACTTTTTTAAATAAATGAATTATTGTAAAAAAAATATTTAAAAAAATTGCACTTTAATCTTTCAAATTCCTTGCATGTGCATATTTTTTTCATTTTTTTTTATAATTTATTTTCTTAAAAACGTAAAAAAGAGCCAAAAATCTTCAGATCTTTGCTATTTTTAATTCCATTTTTTTCCCCCTTTATTCTCAAGTTTTTCGCCTTTTTTATTTCAGTCTCCATTTATTATCATCGTCTTTTCTCGAGGGAAAAACACAATGAAGACATTTTTTACTAGCAAATTTTTTTTTTTGTCTACACTCGTGAAAACGCGGAATTATGGGGTAAGAGTACTGTAGAAGTTATTGCAGACAATTGCAGCGAAATAAAATCGAGTGGTTTCATGGTTTTTTTCTTTATTTCTTCTTTTTTTTTGGTGAAGAGTAGAGCACAAAGGAATAATTAAAGATTCTTTGAGGTCTATTCAGTGGATGAATTACCCCAATTATTCCTCACAATTTCCCATAATTTTTCTTCTTTTATTTAGGGTACATTAAGATTTCTTTCACATTTCCATGTACTTTTAATTGTAAAATCCTGAGTGATAATAACTCGGTATAATTTTTTTGCATGCCCCTTTTTTTTTTTCTTCTCTTCTTCTTCTAGTCAAACTCAATACCGTTTCACTTCATGAGCATTGTGTATATTCAGGGCAATTTACTGTTCTTTTACAGTGTTAGCAGGCAAAGCACATATTTTTAATAGACACTGACATTAATAATAAAAAAAAATTCAATATTGAATTCATGAAGTTGTCTTCGAGTTGTGTATGTGTGTGTCTGTGTGTGTTTATCATCATGGCTGTCACATTGACACAAATTAATTCAAGTTCAATTAATTCGTGATTTCATATAAATAAATCATGAATTTCGTCATTTTTTGTCATTTTTGAGAGAAAAAAAAAAAGGAAAAAAAGGGGAAAATGTCGGAGAATAGAGTAGACGATTCATCGTCTATCGAGAGTCTTCCACCAAGTGATAACAGAATCAACAAGCCATCAATTGCCACTAGACTCGGTGAAATGGTTCGTTTTCTTGAACGTTAAAGAGAATCTGTCGAGAAAAATCGAAAAAGAATTTATTTAAAAAAAATTAAAAATTTCAAAAAAAAATTGATTTTGTCACCAGTTTTTTTTAAAGAGGATCTCATTAAATAATGGAGATACGCCCTTTTTGCCCGAATACGATTTTGTAGAGAATTTCCAGAGCTTCAAGAAAGGATTCTTGCAAAATCGCTCTATCTCGCTTATTTTCCGAGATATTCTTTAAAAACTGATGCTCCAATAAAATCGATTTTTTTGAGAATTGGAATAAAAAAAAAAAAAATTTTTTTGGGTTGGAATAGATCAGAGTGAATTTACCAATTTTTGGAAATCACTTGAAGAGACTCATGGGCTTCAAGACTCAATCCATTGAAAATGCGGAAATTGGTAGCGATGCGAATGAAACTATGAGTATTCTAACGTCTACAGTATCATATGGCAGCTCGAATGAGACTTTTACCATTGAGGACTCCAGTTCCAGTGTATCAGGCCCATTTGCTGTCTCTATTAGGCCTGGGAATTTAACTGGTTTCTTCGTTCAACAGTATCCATCATCATCTGGTACTGTTTCAAGTAAAAAAAAATCGGGTTTTTCCTTTTTTTCTGGCGATTTTGAAACTAGAAAAAGTTGAATGAACTCTGAGAGTTGAGAAAAACTCTTTCAGTTTATGGAAAATTCAGGAATTGAGCGGAAAAAGGAAAAGAGTTTCACTCTGCTATTAACTTTTTTTCTCAGAATATTTCGAAATTTAAGAAAGATAGCATTCCTTTGATAATTTCATTGAAAAGCTGAGAAAATTTGCGATAGAAAACATGTGTTAGAATCAATTTTTCTAGAATTTTTGAAAAATTCGAGTTTTTGGGCGAAATTTGAAGGGAAATTCCTTTCCATTTTTAGGAAAATTCACTTTTTCAGGAATATCTCTGGTTCTATTAGTCGTAGCGATTTGAGGTTGTTTTTAAATGAAAGGTGAGATCATTTGCCATCGATTTATGTGATTTTGAAAATAAAAATATCGTTTTTTCATGTACTTATGGGCTTTTTTGTGAAAAATCAGTTTTTACTCAGTAAATACCTCAAAAATTGATTTCATTGATTATTTTGATTCCAAAACTCCATGAATTAGTGACAAATGATCTCACCTTTCATTTAAGACCAATCCCAAGTCGCTACGACCAATAGAATCAGAGATATCCTCAAAAAAGTGGCAATTTTCAATTTTGGAAGGAATTAGAGTTCTAATTTTTCCATGAAAAAGTAGAATTTTTCAAAAATTCACAAAAACAAATTTCGCTGTATCTTTTTCATCGCAAATTTTATTATGTTTTGTCTAGAATCATTTAAAAAAATCCATCGCCCTCCAAATTCAAAAATTCCAAGCCATTCTCCAAAAACTGGTTTTATCGATTAATTTTTCCCTTTCACTCCTGAATGACAATCACAAGAGCCCAACTTTTGTCCTTCAACTGAAACTCTCCCCCATAAAAAAAAAAAACAAAAAAAAAAAAGGAATCGAAGCTTTCGGCCAAGGTTACCCGATAACATGAATAATTCCTATCACCACCAGACTATTCAAGTCCCCTGATGATCTCGAGTGGTGTAAATACAACTACCAATGCTATTCGACGTCTGACCATAGCCGATGTAGTCAACGACGATGGTGTAATAATAACACAAAATCCAGGGGAATTAGCTGCTGCAATAGGTGCACAAATGGGGTAAAAAGTCGTTATTGAATTTCGTTGAATTTAATTAATTGCCTTAGAGTCAAAGTGGCGTAAGTGCCTTTTATAAGGATAGCACTTACGCCCCTTTGTTTCTTCATTCCTCAAAGTTTATTTTGTTGCCTTAGAAACAGAAGGGCCTAAGTGCTGTATTTACACAGAGAAAAATGTTTTCTTAATTTAAGAATGTGCAGTCACTTAATTTAAGGATATGCAGGTCACTTAAATTAAGAAAGAAAAAGTCACTTGATTTAAGTGAGAAAACAAACTTGATATAAGTGACTTATTTTCTTAAATTAAGAAAGAAAAAGTTACTTAATTTAAGTGAGAAAACGCACTTGATTTAAGTGACTTTTACTTTCTTAAATTAAGAAAGAAAAAATCACTTGATTTAAGTGAGAAAAGTCACTTAATCTAAGTGACTTTTACTTTCTTAAATTAAGAAAGAAAAAGTTACTTAATTTAAGTGAGAAAAGTCACTTGATTTAAGTGAGAAAACGCACTTGATTTAAGTGAAAAGAGTCACTTAATTTAAGTGACCTGCACATTCTTAAATTAAGTGACTGCACATTCTTAAATTAAGAAAACATTTTTCTCTGTGTAAGAATAGCACTTATATCCCTTGACTTCTAAGTGCTATCCTTACACAAATTTTGTCATCTCAAAAACAAAGGGGCGTAAGTGCTGGGTTTGAGGATAGCACTTAGAAACAAATGGATGTAAGTGCTGTGTATAAGGATAACACTTATGCCTCTTTATTTCTAAGTGCTATCCTTAAACACAGCACTTACGCCTCTTTGTTCCTAAGTGTTAGCCTTAAACAAATATTATCACCTTAGAAAGGGGCATAAGTGCTGTGTTTAAGAATAGCACTTAGAAATAAAGGGGCATAAGTGCTATCCTTAAACACAGTACTTACGCCTTTTTGTTTCTAAGGTGTTAAAATTTGTTTCGACACTTTAGAAACAAAGGGGCATAAGTGCTGTGTATAAAAATGACACTTAAACCACTAATTTTCCTATTCTTATACACAGAATTTATGCCACTTTGACTCTAAGACAACGATTTAATGTAAAAATTATTCAGCAAAAGAAAGTACGTTCTTACTCGTTATTGATCGTGACTGTCTAACCACAATGTGCTTCTTCCTGTGTGTGTGGTTTGTCATAGCACGTGGAAGGGGGCTTTGGATTATCTAGGGGTTTCTAGTATAACCCCCTACCTGGGGGTTGCTGGGACAACTGCTGTGTGTGTGTGTCAAAACTCACGTGATTGTTAACGTGATAGATTTATTTAATGGGATTTTATTAATAATTGTTAAGCTTTCATGGCACTTGTACAGCATTTCACAAGGGTTTATATGAGCAATTGATTTGTTTATAGGATTAGTGAGAGTTGAGAGAATTACGGGTTTTTAAAGTGTTACGACATTCCTAAATGCACGTGGGATAAATTTTAAAAGACACATTGGCAGTGGGAAGAAAGAAAATTAGCAGTTTAATGGTGAAAGAAGAAAAAAAAAAGTCATGAACATTATTATGAAGTGCACTCGATAATTATTGGGTTTACGAGAATTTATCAAGAAACCTTTTTTTTAGAGAATTTCGTAAGCTACAAAAAAGGTCTCTTCATAATTTTCCCCAAAACCACTCGTCTCGGAGATCCTATCAAAAACATAAAAAAAACTCCTAAAACATCCTCTTTCACCACTTTTTTTTTTACAA